>OX422218.1:533120395-533685395 GCA_949130495.1 Sambucus nigra
ATGGGACCAAAAATAGTACTAGAAGTAGTGTTAATGCAACTGAAGGCCCAATAATTATCACCACTTATATTCGATCTACCCCGCGGGGGTTGCCACCGTGTTCGTCGATCGCAAATTATTCTGCAGATCACATTGAACGAGTGCGTGTGATCTCACCAGCAGAAAAACTTAGTCGTAAGGTACGTACGTATTATATATGCATAAATTGACTTAAAATTTGCATGGAGTTAAATGTTAGAATAATACTAGACAACCCGGGACTTAGTACCCATCATGTTTATATGATATTCTATGAGGGACGAAGTTAGTCCTTTTTGAGGGGGCCATGGTCCCCTCCAACTTTAAAAAAAAAAAAAAATTATGCCCTTATAATTTTTATAGTTTACAATTGAGTATTTTTTAAACAAGTTTTATCAATACAATGTAGCATTTGGAAACATAATTTAGTATGCAATGTAGTTCCCATTAAATAATAAAATCATAACAACATTCATTATATAGTTAGTTTTGTATTGTAAACTTTCACAATAACACATTTATCTATTGAGTTAATTACTCTTTAACTTGAGTTAACTATTTTTTAATTTAATTAATCTTTTAAAAAAAAATTATCTCAGGCACCCTTAATATATATTTCTGGCTTCGTCACTGTATTCTACTATGTTTTAAAGTTAATACAAAATGGGGATGAAAGACAAAATCACCTTAAATATAACTTGGTGAATCAATGATTTCATATTGACTATTTTAGTGACTCTTTTCTTATTATTCAGGCTGAAAATAGAGGGGAATGTTGTGACATTGTGTATGTGGGTGACATGAACATAACCGAAGTCAAATTGAGAGCTTGCATGAAGGGTGAAGTGGTGGCACCATAACTCAATGTAACAGGGTTTTTTTTTTTTGTGTGATGGAGGATAATCCCCGAGTTAGCTTGCGTGCACCTCGAGACGAATCCCTTCGCCCCAAACAAGGCTTACTATAATAGGAGTTTTTAATTTCCATGGTCCGTGGCCATCTACGGGACTCAAACTGACCAGCTAAGCCATACAACATGGTTAACTCAATGTATAAGTTAATTCACTTGTAAGTTGTAACTATATTGTTTCATGGAAATTCATAAATTTGTAATTTTGGTGATAAACATTTGCTAGTAGTTAAAAGGGCAAAATATTTTGTTGAGTTGATATCCTGTAATCTTGTCCCAAAGTTAGAAAAATAACTATAAACATATCGTATATGAATAAACATTAAACAAGAAATGATTGCAATTAACAAGTTGCTGACTAACTTTGAAAAAATGAAAAAAAAAAGTAGGGATGATTTTTTATATGGAATCTACACATTCTTAAAAAATCAAACATGTTTACCAATTTTTTTTAAATAGGAAAACTTATGGCCTGAATTTTTTTGTGCATCCATGAAATGTATTAAAAAAATCAACTCAAAAGGAATATTTTTACTGTTTTTTCAAAATTGATTCGCAACTGAGGACCTTACTTTAGGGCATCACTTGATCTTGTCTTATAAATATCATATTTAAAAAATAAACATAAACCTACTTAGGCGTTAATCGGTCTTCCAACGCCCACCTTCTACTTAGAGCCCTTTTGACCATTGTGTATAATCCTTATAAAGCTACAACCTCAAAGATGCAAAATGTACAACCTATATAAATCTATCAATGTACAAGCTTTAAAGATACAAAAGGAACAACTTTTAAAGTTAAAATAATGTTCAGACTTTTAATAGCACGTGTAATTTAGGTAATTATGTACCTTTTTAAATGACGCGTAATTTATAACATAATATTCAAAATATATTACAAAAATAAAACTGTGTAGGCGGCCAATTAATCCTGACCTAGGTGCTAGAAGGGCTCTAGCCGCCTAGTGCTTTAGAACCACGATTATGAATGCGTTTGTTCGATCTTAGATAACGCGGCGTTATGATAGTTTACACTTGATACTTTACACTTGGAGAGAGAGAGAGAGAGAGAGAGAGAGAGTAAAATTAAGACAAAAAATGTTTTTGGCAAAATCTTTGAAAATAACTAACTTATTCATATGCATAGTGGGTGATAATGCAACTCGGACAAGTATGTCCGTTTTCACTTTTTTGTTTTTTTTTTTATAGTAAAAGGGTATAAAGGTTAAGTTTTAAAATTGAAAACAAAAAATTGCAATAATTCCTTAAAAAAAAATTACACACTCCCATCCACTTGACCACTTTGGTTACTTGGATTATTTTGTCGTTGTTTAGGGTTTAAATCAATTTGTTGTTATTTATTTTAGGTTATGGCTTGAATTAATTTGTTGATATTTATTTTAAGGGTTTGACATATTTAATGGTTTGAGTTAATTTAATTTCGTCGTTGCTTAGGATTTTACTAATTTGGACTAATTCCTTCGTATCCTAGTTTAAGACCTTCTGTTTCGTATAATTTATTTTAGGGGTTTTTTTTATTAACGTACTATGTGCATTTGTGTTATTGTATCTGAGGTTGTTTTATTTAAATTATAATTGTCAACAAAAGCAAATTATTAATTGAATATTTATAAAAAAAAATCTAAAAATAACCCTAAAAATATTCGGCTTAGGGGATCCCGCCCCCGAACCCCCGAAAAGGATTGATAATTCGTATAGTACCCTACACCAAAAAAATTCTGGCTCCGCCACTGGTCATATAGAAAATTGAGGGTTTGATTCCTAAAATGAGATCCTAAGTTGTGTTTATCGTTATCGTATATGTAAGTCGTGCATGGATCCTTGGTTAGCCCTGTAAACGTAAATTCATGTACTAGTGGACTTGTTAATGTGTCATAGCGGTAGTGGTTTTTCTAACGAGGATTTTCACTCTAGAAGTCTCGTAAAATTGTTTTCGTATTGTTTTTGTTGTTAATTACTAAGACTATATAATTTGAACTAGTTATCATTACATGGATTCTTTTTTCATGCTCACTTTGGTACTTGTCTAATAAGACAAAGCTAATAAGGGATTGTACCTTGTGCGCTGACAGAATCCACAACAACAAAGTATAATATTTTTATACACCGAATATAAAAAAAGGGTACCAAAATACGTCTGTATAGCTTTATTCTTTTTCAATTTACTATAGTAAAATTTTGTTTGTTACCATGGCCGACATTGCCATCACATCTCATGACTAATATCAACATCAAATTACATACTCTTTGTTTTGACTAGAGGGGTGGGTGGGGTTAGTGATTGTGACACAACAACAATGGTGCCCGTGATCAGCTCAGGGCCAAATCCTAGGCCTCTCCAAAATCACATACGGTTAAAATAAGTAGTGTGTTTATTGAATTTGTGGTGGTGTATGAATAAACATCATCATTTCGTCTTTTACAAAAGTACAAGTCCCCCCCGCCACACACACACACACACACACACAACAAACTAACAAAAATAGAAACAATAAAATATTATGCTTGGGTGTGATTTTCCCATTTACGTGTGAGAAAAATACCATCACGAGAAGAGGATTAGGTCCCATTGCTTGCTATGTCGACACTCGACATTCCACCTTCAAGATATTTATTAAAATAACTTTTTAGTACCTCGTGATTTGCAAGTGCAACCAATTAGGGGTTTAAAGGGATCGCGCTGAATCAGGTCTGGGTATATTTTTAACGGATCGGATCTTACCCGATTATTAGATGGGTCTCAAAAAATAGATTCAGACCCGGATCCGTTAAGGAATCGGAGACCCGACCCGATTATATATATATAAACTGTATAACTGTATATATATATCCATATAACAAAGGAGCATGGTTTTGGCCAAAATATCTCCATTTTTTTATGCATGACATTTTCTCATTTCATGCCCATGCATGAAATGTCATGCTAAAAATTTTTCTTTTTTTCTGTGTTATATATATACTATTATAAATACTATTATACTATTATAAATGCATGTATTTTTATAAATACGTGTAAATTTATATTATTTTATTAAATATTTTTCCAATTTTTTAAAACTATTTTTTAAATATTTTTTCCTTTTTTTAATTTATATTTTTTCTTTTTTTTTTATTTTTTTCATTTTTTTAAACTATTTTTATTAATTTTTTAACTACTTTTATTTTTATTTTTTATTTTTTTCAATTTTTTTTTATTTTTTAAAACTATTTTTTATTAATTTTTAATTTTTTTTTCTCAAATTTTTTTTTATCACGGGTACAAATTTATCGCCGTGTAAACTGTGCACACTAAGTTTGCACATTAAGTTTTTAAATTAGTAAAAAAAATATTTTTGAGTGCTGGCGCACACCAATTTTTTTATGTGATATTTTAACATTTCAACGGACTAACATAAAAAAAATTAGCTCAAAAAAACTTTTTTTGCTATTTTTTAAAAATCGGTCAAACTTTCGCAGTTTTTAAAAGGCTTAAAAGCATAGAAAGTTTGACCGATTTTTTAAAACTAGCAAAAAAAGTGTTTTTGAGCTGATTTTTTTTATATGGGTTCTTTGAAATGTTTAAATATGACACAAAAAAAATCAACTCAAAAATATTTTTTTTACTACTTTAAAAAGGTAATGTGCAAACTTAATGTGCACAGGAGCCTCTCTCTCTCTCTCTCTCTCTCTCTCTCTCTCTCTCTCTCTCTCTCTATATATATATATATATATATATATATATATATATATATATATATATATATATATATATATATATATAAACTGTTTATATATATATATATACATATATATAAAGTAAAACTATTTTTGTACATACATATATATAAAGTAAAACTATTTTTGTACATACATATATACTATTTTTGTACATACATATATATAACTTATATATATATATATATATATATATATATATATATATATATATATATATATATATGTATGTAAAACTATTATATATATACATATATATAAAGTAAAACTGTTTTTATACATACATATATATAACTTATATATATATGTATGTAAAACTGTTATTTATATATATATATATAAACTGTTTTTATATATAACTTATATATATATATAACTGTTATATATATGTATGTATATATGTATGTTATATATAACTGTTATATATATGTATGTATATATGTATGTAAAACTGTTATAATATATATAACTGTTATATATATGTATGTTATATATAACTTATATATATATATATATAACTGTTATATATATGTATGTATATATGTATGTAAAACTGTTATATATATATATAAGTTAGTTATATATATATTTAGTAACTATATGTAAGACTATATATAAATATATATTTATTATATTGTATATATACGCATTCGGGTCGGCTCCTTATCGGATCGGAGTCATGTATATCCAGATCTGGTCCATTAACTAATCGGGTAATCGGATAATCGGGTCTATAAAATTTGCTCAGATACGTTAATTCAGGTCGGGTTCGGATCGGGTCCGGGTCCAGACCCGGTCCATTGATAGCCCTACAACCAATTATGTAAATGGATTAATTACACTTTACTCTTAAATTTTACAACATTTTTCACTTGTCACCCAAATTTTTATTTTTGGCATTTAACCATCTAACTTTTTAAACGATTACAAGTAACATCCTACCGTTAATTTTATGAGGGAAAATGAATTATGTGTTGCATGTGACTTTTTAAAAGAGATATTTTGATATTTTAGCCTCATATGTTTGAAAAGGAAAATTTTGGGTCCATTTGAGTTTAATTAGATCTAGTGGGTTTGATGTGTTTAATTTTTAAATATAATTTTCAAAATATACATTAGCCTCATATTTTACAAATGTTACAAAAAATTATTTGCATATTTTTAAAAATATTTATAGTTCCCTTTTTTTAATATATTTTTTGTAATATTTTATCAATTTTTCAATATATTTTCTGCCAAATGTTTTAATTTTGGGGGGATGGAAACCTGCTTTTCTAAAATAAATTCATATTTTTTTGGATATTTTTGGTTTGAAATATTCAATTTTTGGGTTTTTTGTTTGGACGTTTGTTGTTTTAACTATATTTTTTTCCCTTCCAGATTTCTTAAAATATTTTTCATATTTTCTGATTTTTAATATGTATTTAGTATTTTCCCATATAGCTTTTTAATTATTATTTTTCTATAATATTTTGAGTTTTTAAATATATTTTTGTAATATGTATTGGGTTGTTTTCATATTTTTAGAATTAATTTCCTATAATGTTTTGAATTTCTTAATTTATTTATTTGTTTTGCCACATTCCATATTTTTTGAAGTATTTATTTATTTTTCTGAATTTTACTAAGTATTAAGTAGTTTTAAAAAAATTTAATTATTTTCTATAATTTTTTTAATTTTTAAATGTTTTACTATAATTTTTTTTTTAAAATCCTTTTATTTACGGATTTATTCGAGGTTTTTTCAATATTTTTCATACTTTGTAAATATGTTTCCTTTTCATTTCATATTTTTTATAAGTTTTTCTAAAATTTTGGAAATGATTTTTCAATTATTTTTGGATTTCATTGAAAATAAATAATATTTTTCAGAGTTTTTAATTATTTCTTTGTAATTTGTGATTTCTAGGTTTTTAAAATATTTTCTCTAATTTTCAAATTTTTTTAAATGTTTATTTTAATTTTTATATTTTTAAATATCTTTTAAATGATTTATTCTGTACTTTTTTATTTTTTAAAAAACTTTGTATTGTTTTGGAAAAAAATACCCTCATGTGCATGGCACAAGACCCACTTTTCCATATAAAATTAACGGTGTTAACAGCAGGGGTTACTTGTAGTCGGTTAGGAAGTTCATGGGGTTAAATGCCAAAAATGAATATTTGGGTAGCTATGTGAAAATGGGGTAAAGTTCATAACGGTAAAATGTAATTAGCCCTAAGTAAATTGAGTTTTATTTAGAATAGTTCTCGAGCGACATGTAACAACCCGCGTAATTTTGAGCTATTTTAATTAATTTCTGGAAAATGGAGGAAAATAAAGTTTTTGATAAAATTATTTTTATTGCTCAAATATGTTGGTTATTATTTTTAAATGCGAGAATTTCAAACAGTTTCGAAAATGGAGTTAAAACGGATTTTAAAATGATTTTTAACTCTTGGAATCCTAAGTCGGCGAACGTTAAGTAATTTTCAAGAATTGTTTTGACTTTCAACTTTTCATTTATTTGCCTTATTTAAAGGAGTCTTTTGGATTCCAACTCTTCATTTCTTTGCATTATAAAAGGAAGTCGTGGGCAACCCTTTTAACCTACTTTTGGCACAAATTTTGGCGCTTGAGATTTGTGAGTTTCAACCTTAGATTAGAAGTGTTCTTGGGGTATTTTGTTGGAGGTTCTTGGAGGAGCTTTTGTAGATCTTTTGAGTTGATCTTGAGGATGTGATCATTGGTTTCTCATCATGGTTTGAGGTATGGGGTTTTACACAATATGCTCCTTAAATCTCGCGAGTGTCATTCTCTTTGAATTCTTGTTAATTGAACTCATATTTGAATTGATAAATTCATTGAAATCTAGAAAATAATTGTTGAAATTATTTTGATTCATGTGGTATCATTATATTGTTATTGAGCACGTTGTCATGAGATTTTAATATGGGACGGATGTTGAGTACCCGCCAAAATACCTATTCCCGACTATGGCTTGATAAAGCATATACGGATGTGGTGAGGCCTGGTGACCCGGTTAAAGTGTTGTTGAGAAACTATATTAATAAATGCTTTGAGATTTGCATTTTGATTTGAATATTCGTACTCGTGTTGTTACGTTTTATTCATCGCTAACATATATTTGTTGAGCATCTTTCTTGTCGTATTGTGTACTTCCCCATATTTTCTTTTAGTAGCAGGTTAGCGCGGATTGGGACGCTATGAACCAATTGGGATTATTTTAGCGTGGATTATTTTGGGAAGAATATTTTTGAAAGATTTGTATTATTTATTTTGATGTATAGAGCTTTGGAGATTTGTATTTTATTTTCAAGTTAGTTGTTGTATGTAATTCGAGAGACTTGTTGTAATTGAAGAAATTGAGATTTGTAGTTTCTCTTTTTTTGTTGTGGGACTTAGATTCTCTATACCTTGTCACTTGTGGATTTAGATTTATTTTATCGCATTAGCGCTTCGTTCGCTCTCCCCGCACTGGCGGAGTGTTACAACATGATTGCAATACTTTTTTTGCGATTCACTGATGTATCGTGTCTGCATTGATTGGTGTTTGGGATCCACTTATTATCATTTAAAACATCAACCAATACGAACACGACACGTATTATAAAAAATGTGTCGAAATCATGTATCTCTCTTGAATTACTCTTTTATATATGAGTAATTTTATATCATGTACACGTATTGTATCATACATTGTCCATCATGCTTGCGTTGATAAATGCTTGCAATGAGTGAACTTCAGACATGACATGTCAATGTATCGGAATCCTTCCTCTTTAATAATTTCTCAACCCAAATTTAAAGTTTGTTTATTCAGAAATTGTATTCGTCTTACACTTACATATTTTTATTCACGCCCTAAAACCATCTTCAAACACTCGGTTTAATGTGTTTTTAACCTTTTTCTCTAATTAAATTAAATCCATATAACCAACTAAAATAGTTTTTTACGTATTTTCAACCTAAATTTGAAGCCTTTTTCCACCATATTTTAGGTTTACTTAGCTTAGTATTAGTCGTGCAAGGACAATAACTCACTTCTTGCCTCACATTTTTCTTAATATTTGTTTTTCATTTTGTTAGCTTCTAATCCCACCCGAGCTCAAAATATAGGTAAACGTCTAAATTTGCACACCTTGCATTTAAAAAGTTGTGCAATTACATATATTTTGCCTTGCCAAAATGGTCACATGCTTGGAGATCGTCTAACATTTTCTCTCTTGAATTTTTTAGTGGGCAACACATTGGAAGTGTTATCTAACCCAGTGGCCGATCCAGAAATGTGAGTAAGAGGGGGTCAAATAATATATATCAATTTTTGTGGGGGCAAAACTATAAATATATAAAAAAAAGTCACAAAATTTTAAAACTATAAGGTTAAAATTTGAACTTCTTAGAAGTTTGAGGGGGCCAAGGCCACCTCTCACCCCCCCCCCCCCCCCCCTTGGATCTGCCTCTTATCTAACCCTCGGTGGCAATAGTAGTGATTAGGGCTGTGTTTCGGCCAGATCGGATCGGAAAATGACCTTTTGGAAAAAATTCCAATTTTTTCGGAAATAAAATATTTGTTCCAATTTCCTATCTAATTTTTTCGAAAAATCAAAAAAGTTTCCGAATTCGGAAAAATCGGAAAATCGAAAAAAAATCGGAAAAATTCGGAAATTCAAAACATATACTAAAAATTCAGAAATTTTGGAAATTCCAAAATTTCAAAAAAATTAATATAGGATTTTCGATTACTCGAAATTCTCATTTTAAAGAAATCGAAAAAAAGATTTAACCCAACATGTAAATATGTAAGGATTTAACCATTTTTTCATTTGTGTAGACTCTACAATTAACCCAACATGTAAATAGGTATAGAAACATGTATAGAAACATGTATAAAACAGGTATAGAAACAACAGGTATAAATCAGCAATTAATATTTTATCTCAGTATAAATCAGCAATTAATATTTGATTTCAATATAATATAGCTATAAAAACAGGTATAGAAACATGTAATTAAATGATCGTTACACAATATATAATCTTACAGATCCTATAAACATGTATAATCTTATAGAAACAAAAAACCATGTATAAACAGATCCTATAACAATCTTATAGAAACAAAAAACATGTATAATCTTACAGATCCTATAAACCACACGTTACACAATATAAAGTTTATCCCATAACGAGGATAAGAAAGCTTACTGATCAAAACTTTATATTATAAACACATCAGATCCTATAACAATCCTATCGTTACATATCCCATCCAATAACAATATAAACAAACCAGATCCTATAATAATATAAACAGATCAGATCGTTACAGATCCGATTGTTACAGATAAGGGAAACAGATAAAAGGGCTTACTGATCCTTCGTTCGACTTGGATATGAAGAGATGCATTCTAATCGTTACAAATTCGTATCTAAGAAGCGTAGAAAACAGAGAGAGAGAGAGGTGAGTAGACGGACGAGAGTTGAAAGAGAGAGAGGGGACTCGACGGTATGCACCGTATTGAGAGAGAGAGAGAGGAAAGATATGTCTAACCCTAAAACTAACAGCATATATATATATGGGTAAGGTAAAAAATAAGGGAAATATAAATGTACACATTCTTATTATTAGACAAGGGAGATCCAAGGTAAAAAATATATATAAAATATTTGGAATATTAATCGGGAAAAATATTCGGAAATTATATCGGAAAATCGGATCGAAAAAATCGAAAAATCGGAATTTAAAACATAGTTCCAATTTCCTATCCAATTTAATTCGGAAAAATCAGAAATCAGAAAATCGAAAATCGGAAACCTTATATATGTTCCAAAATCGGAAAATATCGGATCGGACATCGAAAAAATCGGAATGTTAAGAAAAAAGCACAGCCCTAGTAGTGATTCTCCACCAACAAGAACACCAAAAACATTTGGGGGCGTTTGGTTCGAGATAAAATATATTTTAATGCGATGAAAAGTAATATAGTAAAATACGTTTTCACTTATTTAGAGTTAAATTTTCTTCTCTATTCTTGTTTAAAAATTCATAATTATAGGGTGTGCACTTATTCATACTGTTAACTCAACAAAAATTTAATTTTAAATATATGAAAAAATATTTTACCATTTTACTTTTCACCGTGATTAAAAGTATTTCAATCAGAACCGAATGGGACCGTGGAGTTACAAGTTCATACAAAATAGTAAAACCTAAAATTTAGTTATTTTGCCTTGCAAAAACAGCTATAATGCTTGAAGATGGTCTAAGAAAATGAGAAAAATTAGGGATGATCTTTTTCATGGTATCTAAACATTCTATGTACACCGGGTAAACAAATTTCGCTCATGTCGACCAATTTTTTTTAATAGTATGGCTTGAATTTTATTGGGCATCCATGAAATGTTTAGATACACTGTAATATAATTAACTCGAAAAAAATATTTTTACTTTTTTTTTCAAAATTGATCTAACACTTAGGACCAGGGACGATGCCAGGAATTACACTTAAAGGGGGTCTGCCGAACAGATAGACACATTATGGTTGGTTGACCGAACCAATTTTAATCGATTTTGTTTTGATCGGTTTGACTGTTGACTAATTTTGACTTAGGGTTTTATCTGGATTTCAGTAATATATGATGAATTGAATTTAATTAGTGAAAATTATTTTTGACTAATATATTAAAACGGCTTGAATGCAATATGAAGTTAGTGGATTAAGGTTGATCCTTTTTTACGAACTAAAAAAAATTGACATGATCAAAAAAATAAATAAATAATAAACTCCGATTTTACTTATATATGACACAAATAATCATATTTAATTGCTTACCGTGTAGAAAAAGTGACAAATATATTTTCATAATTATATATGGTTTTGTATAAGTTCTTGTATAACACACTTAAATTATCACCTCTAAATTTAATTAGAGTAAAGATTTCTAATAAATTTACAACAAAATAATAAGTTATTGAAATAATTTACCCGTGGTATATAAATTCATAAAAAGTAAAATTAAAATTGCTTGAAACACCTCATATAGATTGTTATATAACACACACACACACACACACACACATATATATATATATATATATATATATATATATTGCACACATGTATATATAATGAAACTTTTTTTAGGATTAGCACACCATCATTCAACTTGCCATAATATTTTAAGTTATAAAATGTAACTTGTTAACTATTAGGAGCCATCAAACCTATCAAGGCGCTTGGGCCACAATATAGCGTTGTCTCTGCTTAGGACCTTATTTTAAGGCATCACTTGATCTTGTCTTTATAAAAATTATATTTAAAAAATAAACATAACCCTGCTTAAGCGTTAAAGATACAAAAGGAGCAACTTTTGAAGTCAAAATAATGTGCAGACCTTTAATAGCACATGTAATTTAGGTAACTGTGTACCTTTTTAAACGACGTGTATTTTTATAGTATAATATTAAAAATATATTACAAAAACAGAATTACATAGGCGGCCAATAATCCCAACTTAGGTGACTAGATGCTAAGTAGGGATTGCAATTTTAGAAACGACACGAAAAAATAATACGAAATTACACGGAATTGACCCGAAATTGACATGATGTTTCGTGTTCGTGTCGTATTTTTTTTACACGAAGTCGTGTCGTGTCGTGTTCGTGTCTTAATTGTGAGTCGTATCGTGTCGTGTTATCGTGTTTTTTAAGCATGAAATTTAAGAAATTCTGGTATTCGTGTCGTGCCGTGTTATTTTTTATTCGGGTCGTGTTCGTGTCAACTAAAAAAAAAACACGAATTCGTGTCGTGTCATGTTCGTGTTTGAAAAAGTCTTGTCGTGTCGTGTCGGCCCGAAACACCCGTTGACCCGAATTGTCACCCTTACCGCCAAGTGCTTTAGAACCATGATTATGAGTGCGTTTGTTTTTTTTGTTTGTTTTTTTTTTGTCCGAAAGGTAATCTCCGGCAGCTTGCGCACACCTCGAGACTAATCCCTCCGTCCCGAATAAGACTTTTTATAACAAGGGTTTAATTCCTGCGATCCGTGGCCTCAAGACGCAACTGTCAAGTTTCGAACCCAGATACCTGAGTTATAAATGCGTTTGTTTGATCTTAGATAACGCAATGTTATGATAGTTTACACTTGATACTTTACACTTGAAGAGAGAGAGAGAGATTCCTCTAAAATTAAGCCCAATATTGCTTTTTAGCAAATTTCTTTTGAAATAACTAATTTATTCATATATATACCGGGTGAAAATGCAACTAGGCAAGTGTGTCTGTTTTCACTTTTCGACAACCATATAGAACATTTGCGCCCAATATCAAAAAAAAAAAAGATTTTTCTTAAGTCTTATTTACGTGGAACATTTCTTAATAGGTTCTATCACAACATTTTTTTAATAGGTCTTATTTGTACATATAGTGAATATTCACTGCATGTTTACAAATATGACCTATTGGAACAAAAATCTTTTTTCATTGAACCTGATGGAGCAAAAAAAAAAATGTTAGGACCTATTGAACTACATACTTATTAAACGAGACTAATTGGTAAAAGATCCAAAAAAAAATCATTCATTTAACCTCAAAAGGTGAATTTAAATTAAACTAACCATTACAGTTAGCCTAGTAAGTGGTGGAGCTAGGATTTCACGCTGAGCCGAATTTTTTTGAGATTATTTTTTAGTCTCCAAACAATTACTTAGAAATAATTAAATATTTTTTAATTAATGATTATATAAATACCTAACAATTAATACAAATTAGTTAATACTCAAAAAGTAATGTAATATTAAATAATTTGAAAAATCACCAAAAGTCATATTAGGGATGGGGCCGAATTTAAATTTAGGGGTAGGATGAATTGAAATTTTTAAAAAATTAACTCTATTTTTTTTTTATTTAGGGCGGGCTGCTCCCCCCACCCCCCACCCCCTTCTTCTCTCCCCGCTGCCCCTGGGCCTAGTCATGCAGAAAGTTGAGGGTTAGGTCCCCACCCACCCCCCACCACCAACAACACACCCACACATACAAAAAGGAAAAAATAATAGTATGTGGGTGATAGGTACATAACTGAGGTTAAATTGAGTTACTTTTTTATGTCAAGCTGCAACAATTTTAGTTACTTTTCTTATTTCTTAGGGTGAAAATCAAAAATGCTATTGTAAGTGAATTTTTGACATAATTTTTTGAAACATACTAACTTGACAATTTGTTAATGGTTGGTTTCGCGGGTCACGCCAGTGGGACCTAAAAACCAACCAATAACAAACTGTCACGTCAATTTGTTCCAAAAAAATATGTCAAAAATTCAGTCGCAATAGAACCAGGTGAAAATAGAGGAGAATGTTGTGACATTGTGTATGTGGGTGATAGGAACATAACTGAGGTTAAATGGCGAGCTTGCATGAAGGATGAAGTAGTGGCACCATAGACATAACGTAACAACAGTTTATTCACTTCTAGCTATATCGTTAAAACGTTCTATTTATACATAAGATTCGTATGAAATTTTATGTACAGATTGACATGTCATATTCATATCAAATCACGGATAAATATGGACATGACACCTCAATCTGTACATACGATTTTGTACGAATCCTATATATAAATAGAATTTTCCTATATTGTTTCATGGAAATGCATAAATTTTAATTTTGGCTGATACACATTTACTAGTAGTTAAAGTTAGAAAATGTTGTTGAGTTGATATTATGTAATGCCGTCCCAAAGTTAGAAAAATAATGATAAGCATATTGAATATGCATAAATATTACACAAGAAATGATTGTAATTAACAAGATTATTTAACCAGTCATAATTGTTAACATGTCATCTTAAATACTTTTTGTATGTTTAGCATTATTTATATAAAAAAAAAAATATACCCAATTTGGAATTCATTTATTTTTCTAAAAGAAGATGATCTTAATATAATTGACATATTATATAAAAATACATTTGACTATGGTAAAATTTTAAATTTTTATGTTCCTTTACTAAAGCTCTATATCCAAGCCTCTATTAAAGACAATTAGAATGCCACAAGAAATACCATCATATATGGTATTTCGTTAATGCTCCTAATTAAATTTAAACATCTATATACAAAAATGAAAAATAAAAATAAAAATAAAAATAAAAAATAGACGTTGGTACCTTTTTACTTCTTAATGTAAATGTTTCGTTGATGCTTTTAATTTTTTTTACTCTAGTTTAATTAGTGGCGAAACATTTACATTCATCGGTAAAAAAAAGTAACGAGTTCTAAAAACAATTTTAGAGGTACCAAAGTCTAGATACGATACGTCCAACACTTGAGTATTCGAGTCAAAACCACCTTAAAAGTAGGACCCTTTTAAAAATTTAATACTTTCATATTGCCATACCTCAAAACATGACACAAGTGAAAAAAAATTGTAGTACACATTGAATTTCCGTGATTTTTAATAAATTTTCTACTCCTTATTGGTCTTGTTCAATTGATCATTAAAAAACTCATAAAATAATTTTAATATTTAAAAATTAAAACGTCTAACCTTGAGTCTTTGAAAGTTCTCTCAAATAGACTTGACAAAATGAGGTATGATACGATAAGACAACACGAATCAATACGAAGTTAAAAGTTACTAGGTGGACGCTTAATATTTTTGGGCATATCAGTGTCAATTCAATAAGATACGATAATTCATGGGTCGGATTGGTGTTAATCCCTTTCACCTGTTAATACCCGATAACACCCGTTAAGAACCATTAATTCAAGTAATAAAGATATATTGTTAGATGTTTTAAAGAGTTAGTAATGACAATGAATGAAAAGGGGGTAATTTTGTTTAAAAATGAGGTAATATGTCAACTTGTATACGATTCACAATAATTCATTATCTTAATAAGAATTAACGGGTGAACACGACAAAACACGTCAACTTAACGGATCGAGTTTGAATATGATTTTTTTTACACAATAAAAAAGACATCCATTTAGACACGAACACGATAAAAACTGACACGACCCATTAACAGGTTCACTCTCAAACGCTACATAATGCCTAGGGCTGTGTTTCGGCCGAATCGGATCGGAAAATGCCTCTTCGAAAAAAATTTCGATTTTTTCGGAAATAAAATAACTATTCCGATCCAATTTTTTCGAAAAATTAAAAAAAGAATCCGAATTCAGACTCGGCAAAAATCGAAAATTCACGGAATATATTAAAAATCCAGAATTTTCGGAAATTCTAAAATTTTAAAAAAATAAATTATGAATTTTCGTTTACTTGAAATTTTCATTTTAAAGAATCAAAGAAAATAGCTTAACCCAACATGTAAATACATGGGAATTTAACTCATTTTTTTTATTTGTGTAGAAGTTAGGAGAATACTCTCTTTTTATAGAGGATATTTTGGAGCCCTCTCCCAATCGATGTGGGATATAGGAAACTTTCAAAAAATGGGAAAAGAAATCGGAAAAATCGAAAATCGAAAAATAATTCCGAAAAAATCGAAAATATTTCGGAAAAAATCGGATCGGCATAGTTTCGGAAAATCGGATATTTTGAATTATTTTCGATTTTCGATCCGGTTTTTTCCGAAAAAATCGAAAATCGGCAAACCAAATTTCATTCCAAATCCGAAAAAAATCGGATCGAAAATCGGAAAAACCGGAAAAAAAAACACAGCCCTAATGCCCAATCCTAGGCCAACTCATGATTTAGACTTATTTTCTGTACTTAGTGACGTGAAAAATGCATTAGTTAGTGTAACGACTCCATTGGTTGTCATATATCGTCAATCAATACAATTTTGACATGTCAACGACTCTAAATTACGAGTCAACCTAGAACTACTCATCAATATGAATGCCAATTTTTCATTTGGGTTGCCTTTGCACCGCCAACTTTATGATAGTTTTTGGGCCTCAAAATATGGGTACCAAGCCCAAACTTAAATAACAGTGTAGCCCAGCAGTTAGTGAGTAAAAAGAGGCCCAAATCAGTTAAAGCCCCTACATCTTAAAGGAATAAATGTCCCAATAATCTTTAAATACACTTCATTGTCCAGAATGAGTATTACTATGGGAACACCCTTTATTAACATTTTTGTACTAACACCCTGATATTTTTTAATACATTTGTTGCTGTGTGAATTAGTCTTAATTAATACAATTTGACTAATCAATACATAAAAGACATGTCAAAAAGGTGTCAATATAGGGTGTCCCGTAAAATTATTAAATTCAATATTATTTTCTCTGATGCTTTGTTGACTCCAAATTAGCTATTCCCTTTCAATTTATTGCGTTTCTCGCTTATACATACGATTGCATATTATTATTTTTTTCGGTCAGTTATAGGCCCTTGTTATGTGGGCAAACTTAAAACGATGGCTTACCAGTAATAATAAAAGGATAGATTATCAAAAAATCCCTTAAATATTTTTTAATACACATTTAGTCCAAGCCTTTTTATTTTGTTCTAAAAAGTCCCTCAAACACCCATCTAACCAATTTTTTCTTATTTTTAAAGATCAAGGCTAGCGACACATCCACCCCAATCCACTGCCGAAACTCCGGCGACCCTCACTGAACTCCTTTTTTTGAGTGTTTTGTTGGGGTGAGATTTTTTTGAAGAAAATAATAAAGCTTAAACGTACATTAAAAAATGTTCGAGGAACTATTTAATATATAATCCATAATAAAATAAGATGTTTCATGAATAATCTCCCTCCACCCCAAAAATAAACTTAAATGTATTTAAGTATTTTTAGGAATTTTTACCGATCAATCCCGTTTATTATGTAGTCAAATAGGTCAAGCACTTTTTTTATGCTCCAATAGATTCCATTAAAAATCACTTTTGCTCCAATAAGTCTGATTTCAGAACAGGTAGGCAAATACATACTTCCTAGCCAAATAGGACCTAGTGAGGAAAATTTGTTTCAATGAGACCACTTGAGAAATGTTTTTTGTAAAGAGGACATATTTGTCAAGCCCCCGTATTGAATATAAACGAGGGGGCCATTTTAAGACGTTGCCTTGGTCCTGCCAAACATCGAGGTTGACACTCGGGGGGTGGGGGGTTTGGGGAGTCAAATCCCAAAGTTGCTCTCCCATTGGCAATTGTTAATATGCATCTAGTGACACCGAAAGTGCCTGAAAGCATTATAAGTATATTTTTGTGTAAAGTGAGTTTTATACAAATATCGTACACTAAGTGTTTTTTGTTCTCGTGGTTCCTTTCAAGATTCTTGTGTAATTTTCGATACAAATTTAAGTAAATAATATACAAACACGCGGGGAGAAAAACGATAATTTAAGGTGGTTAAGGAGTCACATGAATTTAGTTTATATCACCACATTAGTAGTGGCAAAATGTGGCCCAAATAATAAAACAATCCATATTAGTCCAAGCATCTAAATATGGGGCTCATGTTTAAAAGTTATGAGTTAAATACGGGGTCCATATTTCAAAACTATGAGTTAAATATGGGGCCCATATTTGACAGCAAAAAATCAAATATGGAGCTCAATTTTAAAAGATACAAATCAAATATAATACTCATTTTAAAAAATTATGAGTAAAATATGAGTTTTTTTTATATATACCTCGAATTGTAATACTTAATTTAATAGAAAAATAATGGGTTGGCGCAACCCATATTTGGTCCGTCCATATTTGATCCGGCCCACATTTAACCCAACCCACATTTGACCCAACCCACATTTAGCCCAACCCATATTTGATCCGCCCAAATTAGACCCAGCCCATAATTTTGCCAGTGCTACACCACATGCACTAAAATTTAAAAATAAAGTAGAATCACATTTAATCACAATGTAGCATTGATGAGTAATTTTTGTGATGACCATAGCAATCACACAAGATTTTAACATTATTAGCAAGGCATCATGAAGGAAAAAAGGCTGCCTGGCTTCTTATGAGATTTTGTATATTGATTTGGGTTTTTTTTACTTATCCTACTATAATTACACATTTAGACATATACGCCCCTGCGAACAGAAAAATGCATTATGATTTTTGCAATTGATGAATGTTTGAAGTCCAATTCATTGGTCACAGGGGGGGCAAGTCTAATTCTTCAACTTCTAAGGGGGTGTGTCTAAATGTTCCACTATCACAGGGGGTAGGTCAAAAAAACTATTGATTTCTCACAAAACAGTATATAAACTACAAACTGACAAAGCATGTAACAAAATCCCACATAACAAGACATTTAGCCAAAAAACCATAAATGATTTAGCAATAAGGTTACCCATCTAAGCCTTTACTCTGAATTTGAGTCCATTCAGAGTTTAGAGGCATTAAAAGTTGTTTGTTTTCAAAAAAAATATAAAACTAACACCCATATTGCTTAATAATACCATAAAGAGGTAAATATTACCTCAAATATTTATTCACGCAAAAATTAAACAAATCTTCAGATTCAGATTTCAGACTTCATACGCAACCTAAATTGGATGATTAACAGCATTAAGATAGAAAAGGAATGAAAATGGGAAAGTCTTTTAACAAAAACTTTTCAGTGTGGCAATGAGCCATCCATAATAATCCATAAACATATAACCTCGAAACCTACATTGCGTTTGGATCTCAGAAAATTCAAGAAAAACAACGAGAAAAAGAAGAAAATATGCTACAACTTATTGTATAACTATTTTCTTTCTTACCCACGTGTTTTTTTTACACTTTCCGAGATCCAAACTTGAGCAAGTATACTAAGGTGTATAACTCTGCAAAAATCCATTCACCTACTTTTATGTAATAGGACAAACCGACCAATAATCATTTCTGAAACTCAACAAAAAGAGAGAAATCTCAATCTGTTACCCATCTTAATAAGCCTATTGAATTCCGATCCAACGTGCATAATCCACCCACCTGTAAAAGCATTTTGAATGTGTTACTAAATACGTGAGACTTGTGGTAAAAAATTTACGTGAAAAATATTGAGAGAGAAGAATCTTACAATAATGAACCCAAGAATGTGTTGCCTGTGCGGACGGCAAAGCAAATTGCGCTAAGCACTAGCTTGTGTTGGTGTAGCATGGGTTCCAAAAGTCGTTGTTCGATAACACCCGCCACTACTTGGTATCTGTTGGACAAATACAAGTCACGTCATTGGTACAAATTGTTCCTTACAAGAACTTCGATATTTTCGTATATGGGTTGAAAAAAGTCATGGAACGGGGAAGGGAAAGAGGGTTGTCAATGGATCGGATTTTAGCCTGATGATTTTATTTGGATATGCATGCGTTTAATGTAATCAGACACCCCAATAATTCGGTTACCTATTTATCCGATTAGTACATGAATCACATTAGGATTGTATTCGATCCACATCTGATTTGACATTTTAAATATATAATAAATTATATATTATATATTTAATAATTTTCAAGTTTATACAAAAAATTATATTACCTCATGGGTAATAATCACATTACATATTTAATGTTGTTATAACCCTAATTTATTTGTATTATTATCATAGTTATTTTTACATTAAAAATAAGTATTATACATTTAATATTTCGGATAAAATTTAAATTAGAATTTTGATGATCGGATCGAAAATTTTCTTGATAAATAATTTGGATCCACCATTATTTGGTCCGAATCTGATCCGTTGGCAGACACTAGAAACAAGACATGAATATCTCTGTGTTAAGAGAGAGAAAGCAGCACACTAGGACAGGTTGGATACATATGTGCAAAAACACATTGTACTGAAAGGTGGAGATTCATACGCCACATCAACTATAGAAAACTAGGGTTATGCCTTGGGCTGTCAATGGACCGGGTTTGGACTCGGACCCGATCCGAAATCGACCCGAATTAACGGAACTGAGCAAAATTTGTAGACCCGATTAGTTAATGGACCGGATCTGGATATACATGACCTCGATCCGATAAGGACCAGACCCGATAAGGACCCGACCGGAATACATATATATATAATATACGTAAGATAAGACTATATATATTATTTTACATTTTTGAAATCAATGTTGATGTTGATTCCGGTGGTATCCTTCGAAATCAATGTTGATTTGGATGTGATTTGAAAATGTTACTGTTAATTGTTTTGGAAAATGTTAAAATGTTAACTGTTTACTGTTCGGGTAATCGGGTCGGGTATTCGGGGCGGGTCTCCGGGTCCTTAATGGATTCGGGTCTGGATCCATTTACAGAGACCCGACGGGTAATCGGGTAAGACCCGATCCGCAAAAAAATTACCCGGATCGGATATGGATATACCCTTACCCAATCCAGATCCGATCCGTTTACACTCCTAGTTATGCCCGTGCCATCGGCACGGTGATATTTCCACAACATTATGTTTGTGTTTAAAGTACACTGTGTGTTTACAACACGCTTACACACTGGGCTTGCGAACACCACAGTTATCATGCATAATTAATAAACAAACTAAAAGTTGTATAAAATACAATTTTTTTCATTTTATATTTAAGACACTAGGAGTAATTTATAAAATTAAAGAAGTATTTTTTGTTACTAAAATTTATTTTTTGTATATTTAGGATTTACCTACTCAATATTTTTACGCCTTACCTTTATTTTAGTCGTTTCAAGTAACCAATATGTTTGGTTGGTTAAAGAATTCATTTAGTATTTTTTAGATAGTAACCGTACATCTAGATTTCTTCCCTACAATTTAGACTACTAAGCCTGAACTTGCACATCTGTTTTTTGAAGAGTTTTGGGTGAAATTTAATTTGAAACATTAGATTGTTCTGGGTCCAGTCTCAGCCATTCAATCTTAGATTTTGATAACAGTTACTACATATTATATAGATCAATAATTCTAGGCCGACTCAGGATTGCGACACAGAGTGGTGACAGTGACGTGCCGCATCCACATTGGCATGTGTTTGTGTTTGGGCTCCACTACTGTTGGACCTAGGGACGGAAAAATGAACCCAAAAATTACTGTCCACCCGTTTCTACCCGCAATGGTTGAGAATGGACAACATTTTTATTTCAAGCGGGTAGCATATGGATCACTAAAAATTCACCAGTTATTTGCGGGTTTAGGCGGGTTCATAATTGATCCGCTGTCCTTCCTACACATAAACTGGGGATTTGTAATTGAAAATTTTGAATGAGAAAAAAGATCTATTAGCCCGCCCATATCTGACCCTAACTCGTTACCGACCCAACCAAATCCGTCCATTTGCCAGCCCTAGTTGGACCCAGACACGAGCCAAGACGGGTGCGACACAGTGTCGAAATCATGAATCGGCGTTGAAGGACTCTATATAGATAGAGGCAATTGAGTTATTATACTATACCAAAAGAAATGATATTAATCCAATTTCACGTACCGAAGGTTACTAGAGACGGCCATATAGACACCATAGGCAACACTAGTAGATAAGACAGGCACATTCTCCACTTCATCTCCCGCAGATTTATCAACAGCCTTTCGTGCATTTATTGCCGCATTTGTAAGAAGTGTGCCAACCTGGACAATGGTGAAATTAATTATGCAGCAATTTAACATATAAAAAAGGAGTTTGTACTTGAATAATTTGACAATTTTCGACCATCAAGAAGGTAAATTCATCAAGGCACGTGTTTGTACTCTATGGTGCATCAAAGAACAACACAGATAGTTATTTGCAGTGCAGGGAGTGATAAATAAATTAATTTCATGCGACTTTTTCTTATAGTATGTTTAATAGTCGCAAGACAGCATACATATAAGAAATGTAAGTTCCAGAAATCTCAAGTCTTCTGTAACATATCTTCATATCCTTGAACCTGCATGCAAAGCTCACTAACCTAGTGGCACTTACCTAAAAAGAAGCTCTACCACCACCAATATTCTATTGACATTATCTACTAATCAGTTAATAGGTTTAGCAACTTCCCTAGCTCTTCTTGGAGATTAATCACCTGCTCAACTTAAATTTTAGGAACTACGCAACTAGAAATATGGATCGCATCACAAATGCATCTTAGTAGCTAATAAACCAATTCAACTACGGTTGTGTTTTGGCAAAATCGGAATGAAAATAGCACTTCCGGAAAAAATTCCAACTTTTCGGCAAAAAAAAAGCCGATTCCGATATCTGAGTTTTTTCAAAAATCAATTTTTTGGCCAGAATCAAAAAATACAGAAATTTCCCGAAAAGCCAGGAACACTGGGGAAAATCAGAATAATTTTGAGAACGAAATCGGAAAAAACTTGGAAAATTCCTAATCGGCATATATTACAAAATTTCTGAATGGTATAATCTTGGAGAAATCGGACCGGACTAATTTCTGGGGAAAAGAAAGGATAGCAAAATCAGAAAATCAGAAGATTCTGATCCCATTTTTTGAAAAAACTCTGGAATCGGACGTTGAATATATTACTCCAAAGTGGAAAGGATTGTATTTCGGAAGGAAAAAACGAAAAAGAAATTTTAAAAAAAAAACTAGATGCAACTATACAGAGTAAAAGAGAATGATTCAACCAACAGATGACGGAACAATTGTCTGACAGATATCGACATATTTCATAAGCACCAATAAAAAAAAAGTGGAAACAATTATAAACAGCAAAAGCATGTAAATGAAACTTCCAAGAAAGAAAAATATCAAATTACCAGAGATGATGTAGTGCCAACAACAAAAAGCTTTGACCCGTTACGCTGAAAAATAAATCATACAACATGAGATAATATGATGATAAGTTAATTTCTGAACATTTCCACTCCTTTTATTCAGAAACATATGCAAATGGAGAAAGATATACTTACCACTATTGCACCTACTCTCTGTATCAATGAATAAGATGTTCCAGCCAGAGCAACCTATAAAAAGGATTTAAGGAAAATATAAAACATATTAAATTTTTACCACTAGCTATTACCTTGAAACAATTTTAAATCTTTATTTATTGAACAAAAAAGAATAACCTGAAATGCATTATCAGGACAGCCATAAAAGAACTTAGAAATAGCTCCAGCATTTAATCCCATAGCTGGTCGCAGAGAAACAGTAGGAGCAGGAAGCCAGACAAGCATGAAATCTGCAATTATTGCCATCGCCTAGGCAGGCAACGAATTTGAAATATCAGCAATAAGATGAAGATAAATTCGACAAGAACTGCCACCTATGTGGCTATCGGTTATTGAGTCTGAAGGTAGCTGTTTTCCCGTACCCCTCCTAAGAAAGAGAGAAAAAGAAGAGGAAAAAAAACATGCACGGTGGTTCGCCATTCTGAAGAACGTCCTAAAGAAATAATTAATCAAAAGGAAAGGAAGCCAATTTGGAATGACTTCTGGATTGTGCATCACCAAAAGATTTTGCAATTCATCCCTGGAAAAATTGTTCCATCATAGCGCGGAAAGCAGAGTTTACGTATATTGCACAATCTAAAGGCCCCCGAAAATTTATGGCAATTTTATGGCAAATATATTTTCTTTGCTTCAAGAGGATGAACGGGAGTGCACCTTTTCAAAGAATATGCATTTTCAAAAAATAATTGACGCAGCATTGTAGGTTCTATGCATTATTT
Source organism: Sambucus nigra (assembly GCA_949130495.1). NCBI lineage: Eukaryota > Viridiplantae > Streptophyta > Magnoliopsida > Dipsacales > Adoxaceae > Sambucus > Sambucus nigra. The sequence continues at coordinate 533,144,613 of OX422218.1, forward strand.
TTTGTGTTATTTTTCTTTATTTGCAAGAGCATTTGTGTAATTGTTTCTCTTATGTACTGCCCTAATATAAGGGATATTAGTCTTTTAGGATAGTCGTCATTGATGAATATTGTGGGAACAAGAGTTTGAGCCCAAATTTTCAAGTGTTTAATGTGTGTAAATTCTTTTGCATTATACATCAAAGTGGTATCATAGCCAATGTTTAAAAAGGCGAATGAGGCGTACGCCTCGAGGCGAGGCGGTGAAAAAAAGTCTCGAGGCTGGCTTACGCCTTTGATGGTCGAGGCGTTGCACCTCAAGCCTGTGCGCCTCGAGGTTGTGAGTCAAACGCCTCTTGTGCTCAGCTTAAAAAAAAACATAAGCCCTAGCTTCTCTTCTTTGCTCCGAAACTCCTTTACGGCTGTCGGTTCTTCCATTCCAGCCGTCGGTTCTCCTCTTTCTTCTATTCCGGCCTTTGTTCCGGCCCCAGGTAAGAATTCCGATCTTTGTTTCTACTATGTTAACTTCTACAACTTTATTTGGTTAAGAAACTTTGTTTATTCTGTTGTCTACATTTGTTTCTTCCAAAGAAAACCCTTTATTTATCAAGTGTTTATTAACCAAATATTTGTCTACGTTTTTAGTTTTTTTTTTTCTAAAAACTTTATTTTATCAAGTGTTTATTTAAAAAAATTAATTAATTATAAATGCAATGCAATATGACTTCTTTTTAAAAAAGGTTTCTGTTTTTTTTTTTTTGTAAAATATTATTTTTTTTCTTTTTTTTAATTTAAAAAATGTTGTTTTAATCTACTAATTCTTTTTTTCCTTTTTTGTTTTAAAATTGCACTTAACTTGTACTATTTACTATTGTAACTTGAAAGAAATTTTTAAAAAATTACCAATATGTGAATGAAACTTAAAACACTGATTTTGCCAATTTGATTTTGCATTGATTAATTTAATCTTAGCTTGAAAATCAATGTTTTTTTTAATAAATTTGCTTCTTAAGTTGCATTGATTAATTTATTGTCATATTATAAAATAACCAATATGTGAATGAAGCTAAAAAAATGATTTTGTCAATATGATTTTGCATTGATTAATTTATTGTCATAAAAATAACCAATATGTTAAAATTGATTTTGTCAAATTACTTTTTTTTTCAAAAGTTATCTCGGGGGGACAAAAAAATGTCAAACTATGTGAGAAAGTCCACAAAAATGTTTTTTTTGTAGTCTTATTGTATATTTCTTTGTTATTTTATTTTTATGGTCTCGTTACTATTTTTTTAATATTATTTTGCTCTTTTTTTTCCTTTTCGGTGAGGCTTACGCCTCGCCTCGTGCCTTTTTAAACATTGATCGTAGCAACGTTGCGCTCAACGTGAATGTGAGCTATGGACGATGACAAATGAAATGCTGGTTGAGAGATACCGTGACAAAAGAAGGTGATACCGGAGGACGAAACCAAGGCGTGAGTCGGTACAATGAGGGTTGAATTTGACTTGGGCACTTCCAATTCAGCTTGTTCTTCTTCAGATCTGAAGATCGGGTGAATACTAGTGCTGAGTTGTATATTGGTTTCACTAACGGATGTTTCAGTTAATTCCGATTTGGTGAGACACATTTTTTCTTTTACATGTTGTACTTCTAAATTGTGTACTGTTATCATTAGTTGGGGTTTTAGAGGTAATTTGGTGTCAAAACTCAAAAAAGATTATGATATTGGGTTCTATAAACAATTCTCTGTCCAAACCCAAAGAGAGGGTGGCTAACTTGCAGTTGCCTGTTGCGTCACTGTTAAAACCATGTAAAATTGAGCTGTTAAAGAATAGGGAACTATTGGTACCGGACAAACTGTGAGTGCCCTTTTGTATCCAGACTTACTCAGATGATGTTAATTGCACTGTGGTAAATACTTTGGTAGATACAGATATTTGCCAGCCACGTTCTGTTGAGCAGCCGTGGGAGTATGACAACGCACGAGTTCATGATGGGTAGATGAACACCTACAAGTTCACGCATAATGGCAAGCAGTTCAGTTATTGCCTATGTGCAACCTTCGACCTTCATAGGGTCCGATTGCACCCTCCTTGCTGAGGCTAATGGGTTGGGCATGTGTTACGCTCTAGTGAGTACTTCAAGACCGCAATTACGGCCCTTCTCCAACACTTTTGTGCTCGTTCAGTAATGTGTGCTCTCTGCCAAACACATGGGTGCCTCCTTTGAGGGAATTTCAACACGCCATTGATTGTGCCCGGGGTCCAGTTGGCAAATTTGCCTCATTGTCAGGTCCAGTTGGCAAATTTGTCTCATTGTCAAATCTGTGCCCTGGGTCCAGTTGGCAAATTTGCCTCTTTGATTTATGGCTCTAGCTGACCAAAAGGAGCTTTAAAGGCACAGCACAACGTCAAAACGAAGGATGTCGTGGTAGGTACCTCTCTAATGAAACCTGCACGTTTATGCACATGATAACACTGGTAGGTGGAGAAGCATGTCTGGCAAAACGTAGTCAACACCATATGGGGGCAGCGTGTATTTTGGTTCGATTATCATGGGGCTTTAGGCATGTTCCTCCTTCAATAAAGCAACATTTTATGTACTCCTACCTCATCCCCGCAAAAGATTATTTCAGATATTCAACATAGGTGTTCTGTACCATAGTTATGCTAAGGGAGAGATACATTTGTCCATTGATGGAGAGCGACACCAATTTGTTTATTCAGCAGCATTCTAGCACTGGCATGTAAACCTAAGAAGTCAGACGTGTATAAATTTTGTGTTGGGACTTCTACGCACGGCCACGGGCTTGTGGTAGTAGATCATTTCAATAAGACGACACTTTATTTCATGTAGTAGCTTCAGATGCATCCCACGCGATGACGCTACTTTGAAGAGGTGGTCACGCTCCATGGAGTTCCCTGTAGTCTAACGTTGATAATGACACGAGTTTTACTGGCCGCTTCTGGTGTACATTGCGGAAGTTACTGTGTTATTCTCTTCAATTCTCTTCTTCCTTTCGTCAAGGATTTGATCCGAAGAGTTGGCATGTGATAGTAGCCAAGCCCAAGTTTGCGTTTAGTAAAGATCTCAATAGCTCCCTAAGGTCGTCTCCGTTTCGGGGAGTGTTGTGCACTTCTTTCTCTCCTCCCCGTGGATTTGACATCCGCTCTCCCCACTACTCGTGTGTGCCCCTCCACAGCTAAGCTCGCCTCTCACATGGTAGCTATTTATGAGGACATTTGTGGCACCCTTGAGCAAATATATGCTTCATAGAAGGGTAAGGTTGACCCTATTTTCAAATGGGAGTCATGGTTACGATATATTTAATGAAGGAGGGTAGGCTTGTCGTGGTCATAAGTCCCCATGCACCAATAGGTCCCTCCCTATCATGCAGTGTTGTGGTGACAATGCCTACGGGCATGACCATCCTTGGCTTCGTGTCCACCAGTCGTTCCAATTTTGCAGTACATCTCCCTTTCAAAGTTACCCACATTCCTTCCATTTCTTCATACTCTGACTCTTCATAGCTCATCTCCTCCCACATTGAGGGAGTATTTCATTCAAAGACCTACATCGGCCCTGAGTGTCCCTGGCACACATTACGTCATCATATAGGTTGGCCCACTGGAATCTTTGAGGTCATATTCAAGCAACTTAAATCACACCTTCGACCAGCTGTATAGAGTCATACATCATCACTTGAGGAGGGGACTAGGGACGTAAAGGTAGGCTTTATGCATTATTTTTTGTGGTGTTTTCCTTTTTAGGTTATTTGACAAAGCAAGATGACTTCTACCGAGACTTGGCTTACATAATAAACCTCGTAATATTGTGGAAATTCATATTTCGTTATCATTATTTTTTGATAAGAAACGCGGGAGTGTTTACTCTATGCTTTATTTCTTTAAGTTATTTTCCTTTCATTATTTGTAGGGTTATTTAGAGGTCGTACCTTGGTGCGATGGCAAGTGCCGTAGCTCAAGCTAAGGTTGGTCTCGGATTCGAGACATGGGAGCAGCCTCTCCACATATGGGGGTAAGGCCAGCCGACATCCGCCCCTCTCAGACCTGCAGTTAAGCGGAAGCCTTGTGCAGTGAGTACGACCTTTTTTTATTTGTAGGGTTATTTCTGTAATTGTTCCCTGTATGTGGTGCCCATAAATAAGATCCTCTTTCAAGGGTGTTATTCATCATTGAGTATTATGAGAATGGGAGGGTTTGAAATCAATTTCAAGTGTGTGTGTTTGTGATGTGTGTAAATTGTTGACTTCCACAAGTATACAGCAATGTCCCTTAATAAACTCTGGTATGCTATATATAGAAGGAAGTTAAAATCTAGTCCCATAAAAAATGTAAAAAGGCGAGCAATATAATGTTGAAGGATCACCCATCCTCCAATTATGATATACATAGTTGTAAATAGAGATTGATTAGGAAACTTGGGAAGTAAAACTATGCAATTGATACTACACATTAATGATCAAAGTTACCATACCACATCTGCGCAAACAATTTCCAGCTCATTAAAAAAGTTTTCTCTGCGGCGCTCATACTCGGCAGCAGTCTGGAGAAACATATCAAATGAGAATTGATTATGTTAATTCAGGATAAAATACAGCCAGAAAATACAGCAACTCAGTGACAATCTAATATTTTTCCTTCAAGACAAAAACATTAGGTATTTTTCCATAAACAATGATATGGCTAAAAATATATTGCAAAATATAACAAAAGGAAGACAGTAAATAATTGGATGAGTTGGGATATTTTTAATGACATTTGATAAATTCTAGGGGAAAACTCTCATTATAACTGACCAATTAAGGTATCAATATAATTGATACTACAAAAGTAAAACAGACATGGTAGTAGTGTTGTGCCCCGATACCAATTTGTTGGGGCATTCGCCACCAATCATGACCCCAGACATAATGATGTAATGGTAATTATAGACAAGCACAATAAAGATGTAAAACAAGAGAGACAACAAGAAGCACACTAAGATATATGTGGCTCACCAATTTGGCTATACATATAGAGAGACATGATTCCACTATATGAACAAGTTATAAGTACAAAAGATCACATACCTTATATTCTCCTACTCAAATCCAAGATAGCCAATATGCAAAAGCTCCACACACAAATCTATCAAAGCTATACACCTAGAACCCTCTCAATCTCGTGCTTTCAAGTTTTGCCCAAGCTTTTCTCGTGTGTTTCCCATATATTTTATTAACCCGGTGAATCCCGCTCCCCGTGTAATGAGATGAAAAAACTCTCGCATAACACACATAGAGCACACCAACTATATGAAACACTTACACACTCACCCATCTTTCACCTCTGAGCAATATCCTTAGGAAGTAACTCTCATATGTCTTGAAGGCTCTCTCAAAACCACAAAGCCTTCCTTTAATGCTCATTTAACCGAAAACTTGGACCAAAATCCCTAAATACCCCTCTTTTAACAAAGTTGTCGCACCGCTCTCTGCACTACTGCGACCTATTCGTTGAAGCGAAGCATCCTCCACTGCCCACCAAGTTGTTCAGAAAACATGGATGGGTGATTTAAAGCCAATTTCACATGTATAAGTTCCACAAGTTGAGAAGAAGTGTACGGCTCAATGCCAGAAATATAAAAACACAACACGATTAACATTTAATCAATATTTTCACCCACACAAGACAAGACGGGATAACTTAATAAAAACATGACATGACATAATAAATGAATAACATGACTCGAATCTTGATTCCAACACGAACACATTCCCATCAGAAAACAAGGATCCAATTTCAAGTGTCGTTTCCCAAATTGTTACCCCCAATTTATAGTGCATTTTAAAAATAAAAATAATAATAATAATAATAATTAAAAAAAAAATCCATCTCTTAAACCACGTTTTAAGAACAATGCATTGCTAATCCCAATACCGGTATCTTTTAATTTTGTTCCGTTGATGAACTTATCAAAGTCTCTTATGCTTTTCATAATTCTCCCCCCGACGATTTTTCAGAAGGAACCCTAATATTCAAATCACCCCCTATAATCCCCACAAAGACAGTACAAACTTGCCAACTCCTCCCATAACTTTTTCCTCTCTTTGTATAGACACTAGCCATAAAGACCCGAGAACCACCAACAATCACCCTCAAAAGGTTTCAGAAAAACTGAAGCAGTAAACTCTCTAAGCAGAAACACACTCCCTACCAAAGGAAGAACTAACCAATTTACACAGTAACTGAGGCCAATTTTGAATACCCCGCTATGTGCTATTAGTAGTTAAAATCGGTGTTCTAAAAAGCGCGCCTTGGCTCCGCCTAGGCATGAGGGTTGGGAGAAACGTCCCGCCTTAAGCCTTTTACGCCTTATTCTTCGTAAAAGGCTTAAGGTGCACTTTTTTTAAAAAACAAAAACGCTTTAGTGAATCGATATTACCTTTTAAAGACTTTTTTTAAAAAACGGACCAATATCTCATTCCAAAAAAATCAAAAGACAAATGGTATCTCAAACCTCTCTGCCTCTCGTAAAAAAAAACGCATTTTTTCTCCTTTTTTTTTGTTTTTTTTCTTAGTATTTAAAAAAATTTGTATTTTACTTTGCATATATTCACATATTTTAAGGTATGTACCATTTTAGTATTTTTAATAGCCTTATTATAGTTGAAAATGTTAAAATATATTAAAAAAGGCCTAAACGCCTTTTCACGCCTTTTTACTCCTAAGGCCCGACTAGGCTTCTAAGGCTTAAGGCTTGGCCTCGACGCCTAGGTCACGCCCCGCGTTTTTTAGAACCTTGGTTAGAATATTGTTCTAGTTATTTATCAGAACAGAGAGAATATTGTTCAAGAGGGACACACATGCAATAACATAGCATAACCCTAAGGTTGCAACAAACTGGTTTTCCCTTTCAGATTAATTTCTTGTGAAAAGGGTACACAAAAGAAATTTCCACGTCCACGCATAAAACTGTGATATTACACATAAACAGCACGCATCTACAATGAATCAAAAGAGTTTTTTTGGTTCAAAAAATGCACTTCAAATACATAGTTACAAGATTATGCCCTTCTAAACATATATGTAAAACTAAGACACTTCGGAAAATTGTTGTCCAACAAAAATGATTCTTAGCTTAAAACAGTTGTCGTGATAACCAAAAATTGTATGCTATACATAACTGCATGGTTTTACCCATAATTGTAGTCTAGGACAGTGATTTTAAGATCAACAACTTGCTCTTGAGAAGATTTTTAAAAGTGGCCAAGTTTTATACAAAGGCTCCCTCATCTTACAATATATTTTTTTGAAATAAATAAATAAATAACTCAATGATTCAACCAGTTGAAAATAACTCGAATAAAAATCCAAAAGCAAATGAGAGAGAGAGATTGCCTTACAAGTGCCCAGGTTCTATATATAAGTGCCCCAATCTTATAATTATGTATTTAGAGTGCATTTTTTCTTTGAAAAATTCAATGGATCAACTACATTGAACCTAATTCAAATGCATATCCAAAATCAAGTTAGCCCCAAAATCAAGGTCATAATTGCCTTACCTTCCCTAGTCTACCAATAATGAATTTTAATTTCAAACTCAATCAATCAACTACATCAAACATAATAGCAATAGATACACACACATATTTATAGAATCAATGTGCGCACACACACACCGCCACACACACATATAGAATCATTGTGCCACACACACACACATATTGAATCAAGCACATTGAACAAATTGTCACAGACCTTAATTTCCCTTACAAAATGTCACAGACCTTAATTTCCCTAACCTATCAATTGTATATTTAAACTGGTTGCAGTTTAAATATACAATTATAAATATACAAAACGAAATTCAACTATAAATAGAATACCAAAGTGAGGAACAGACACGCGTTTACTCACATGCGCATGTTCATTCCTCTCTCACAATTCCTCTCTCACATATTAGTTCAAAAGTTCCTTAGTTGCCCTAGTCTATCAATAACCACATTTAACAGTATTTAACACAATAACAGACGCGTGCATGGGACTACACGCGCGTGCGATTACGCGCAAAAGAGAGAGTTCAAAAGTTGAAAAGATACACATACACATATATAGAACAAAGCACGTTGAACAAAATGCCACAGACCTTAATTGCCCTACCTATCAATTATATATTTTATACTCCAAGCTCAATAAATCATCCACGTTAAATTATAAATACACTACCAAAGTGTGTCCATTCCTCTCCTTCACACAGATTAGTTCAAAAGTTCCTTAGTTGCCCTAATCTATCAATAACCACATGAAACACAATATCAAACACAGTAACAGACATGTATATATATATATATATAAAAAAGAGTATACATGTATATATGTGTGTATATATAACCTCAAGGATAAATTCAAACGTGCCTTACCTTCCCTAATCTACCAATAATGTATTTTAATTTCAATCTCAATGAACCAACTACATCAAACATAATAGCAATAGATACACACACACATATTTATAGAATCAGTGTGCACACACACATATACAGAATCAACCGCATTCAACACAATGTCACCGACCTTAATTGCCCTAACCTATCAATTATTTATTCAAACTGCAACCTCGATAAAACATCCACGTTAAATTATAAATAGAATACCAAAGCGAGGAACATACACGCGCGTGTCCATTCCTCTCTCATTGATTAGTTCAAAAGTTCCTTAGCTGCCCCAATCTATCAATAACCACATTAAACACAATATCAAACACAGTAACAGACGTGCCCGTGCCAACACACACATAGAATCGACCACATTGAACAAAATGTCACAGATCTTAATTACCCTAACCTATCAATTATTTATTTAAACTGCAACATCGATAAATCAACCACGTTAAATTATAAATAGAATACCAAAGTGAGGAACAGACACGCCTGTACGTGTCCACTCCTCTCTTACATACTAGTTTAAAAGTTGCTTAGTTACCCTAATCTATCAATAACAACATCAAACACAATAACAGACACACGCTCGTCCGATCACACGCGCGTGGGCCAACACACACATATAGAATCGACCACATTCAACACAATGTCACCGACCTCAATTGCCCTAACCTATCGATTATTTATTCATACTGCAACCTCGATAAACCATCCACGTTAAATTATAAATAGAATACCAAAGCGAGGAACATACACGCGCATGTCCTCACGCGTGCGTGTCCATTCCTCTCTCACTAATTAGTTCAAAAGTTCCGTAGCTTCCCTAATCTATCAATAACCACATTAAACATAATATCAAACGCAGTAACAGACGCGCGCGTCCAATTACACACGCGTGCGCCAACACTCATATATAGAATCAACCCCATTCAACACAATGTCACAGACCTTAATTGCCCTAACCTGTCAATTATTTATTTAAACTACAACCTCAATGAATCATCCACGTTAAATTATAAATAGAAAACCAAAAAGAGGAACCGACACGCACGTGTCCATCCTTCTCTCGCAGATTAGTTCAAAAGTTCCTTAGCTGCCCTAACCACGTCAATCTCAATCACAGACACGCGCGCGTCATATTCATATTAATATTAATATATATATATATATATATATATATATAAAGAGAGAGAGAGAGAGAGAGAGAGAGACTCTCTCTCTCATAGAGAGCAGACGTCTATAACGAATCAACAGCAATGAACATAACTCATATACAAATCCATAAGCAAATTAGCCACAAAAAAAAATTATATATATATATATACATAGAGAGAGAGAGAGAGACCACACATACCATTAATCAAAACACAGACACACATACATAGAATCAATGTGCGCATGCCCACACAAACACAGATATTGAATCAAGCACATTGAATAATTTCCCTTACAAAATGTTAGACCTTAATTTCCCTAACCTATCAATTACTTATTTAAACTACAAGTCCACAACCTCAATAAATCATCCACGCTAAATTTTAGAGTAGTTCTACACGCGCAGAAGATTCATTCAGATTCGTCTCACCTATAGAGACCGACTCACGTGTCATGTTCATATCGGTCCGTGTCTTAAGTCCTAAATTTTCCTAAATTTTAAATACAAGACCAAAGTGAGGAACCGACACGCGCGCACGCGCGTGTCCGTTCCTCTCTCACATATGCGCGCGCGTGCGTACCTTAGTGAAGATGCCGACGCCGCACTCCATGGCAACTTTGGCCAAAAACAAATCATCAGCCAACAACCTCTCTCTAAATCCACCAAACTGCAACAACCACTTGAAAACGGGGGTTTGCTCGAGCTCCAGATACTTTAACACAATAGATCCAGGTATCTTACCGGACTCAATCGCCAAAGCCAAATCCTTAGGAAAACTATCCAACGATCTCCCGTTTTCCGCTAATGCCAAAATCGCCTCCGCCTTGTTTTTATCGCCAGCGTCATCATCGCCTCCACCGTTTCCCCCGTTGTTATTGTTATTATTATTGTTGTTGTTATTGTTATTACCGTGTGAGAAGGTTAAAAAGGGGAAATTTTTGGTTGGGGAAAATGAGAGGGATAATTTTGGTTTGGTAGTGTTTGTGTTGGGGGTGAAGAGGTTTAGGGTGAATGAGTGAGAGAGGCGGTGAGGAGGGAGATTGGGGAGGTGGAATGAAGGGGTTGAAAAATTAGTAGTGAGAGCCATTGATATTTTTGTTGTTACAATGGCTTGCTCTCTCTGTTTCTCAAATGTTAGTGTTTGAGAAAGAGAGAGAGAGGGGGAGGTGTTAAGGAAGGTTGGCGAGGAATGCGATGCGCATTGGATGTTAAAAGGAGGTGAAGAAAGTAGGGTATCTTCGCAAGGGTGCGTTTGTTTTTTTTGTCTGAATTATGAATTTGAAAAAGTTATTTGTTTTTACGTCTGAATATACTTCTGAATAAATGTATTTAGACAGATTCAGACTTCAGACCTAACTCTACCTCTTAAGAGGCAAATATGACCGTTAACCTCTTAATCATTTAAAAAAACAAACACTTTTTGATACCTCTTAAATCTGAATGGTTCAGATTCAGATTTAAGAGGTAAAAACAAACGACCCCTTAGAAATTATTCCATGGGTCGGGCTTGGGCGGGTCGGGTTCGGGTCGAGTGGTTAAAAATTTGAGGTATTTCAAGCCTGTTCTAATTCGAGTCGGGTGTCATTGTGTAATTCTAACCCGCTCAAATTCGAAAGCTTCTTGTCTGGGATCGTTATCGAAGCGCGGACACAAATATTTTTTTACCTAAATTTTATTTTTTAGAAAATTTATGACCTATTTTATTATTTAGCAAATTTATTTTAGAATGTAATCTTAAGACTAAGAGTAAATAAACCCTAAAATTTATATTTTTAAATGTTTCACATTTATATTTTTTTATAACTTTTAACCTTAAAGGAATAAAAACTAAACTACTAATATATATATATATATATATATATATATATATATATATATATATATATACAGTCCTGTTCTTGTGCGGACCAGACATGTGTCACCTGGCGGTGAGCCCAGAAAAGAGAGAGAATGTGCCTATAATTTAGGCGATAATTTCTATGCGTACGGTTAGGGGACACATGTCTGGTCCGCATTCTTAAAATGCGGAGTAGTCCGCACAAGAGCATTATTATTATTATTATTATTATTATTATTATTATTATTATTATTATTATTATTATTATATATATATATAATTCTTGGGCCTTGTCCGGGTTCAAGCGAGCCTAAGAACACATATCCAAGCCCGCCCAGAAAAAATATCGGCCCTATAAAATTTTGTCAAGCCGGCTTCGCAAGCCTATTTGTCTTAACCTTATTTTTTTCCGGACGGATTGGGAGGGCTTGGCAGGCCTCGAGCCTATGTCCCCCTGGTTGATATGAATATGACTGAAATAGAACATGAAACAACACAACATGATACGATACGAATATCACAATTTCTTAAATTTCACACACAATCAAACATAAATAGACACGATAACCCGAATATAAACACGATTAATAAGACATGACATGATAGAAAAACTAACATGACTAGTAATTTTGGCACGAACACGACACGACTTCGTATCAAAAAAATTCAATAGGAACACGACAATTCGTGTCAATTTCGTGTCGTTTCTATTATGTTTTTGTGTCGTTTTTAAAATTGTCACCCCTACTTAAATTCTTACATTTTAACATTGGAGTAGTGATTATACCTTAAAAATTAAATAAAAAATCAAAACCCTAATCCCTTTGTTTCTCTCTCTCAATCACACGTCCCCTACCCTCGTTTATGGGTGTGAACGAGATCGGATTCAAGGTGATCATAATCTAATTTAATTAGTTGTTAATGGATTTAGATTTAATTATACAAGGATAAATTACACCAAAACCTCTGAACAATATCGATTTTTCAGATAGTCACGTTAATCTAAAAAACTCAACAAAGAGCCCCTAAATTATTGAATTTTTACACTAAGAAAATATGAATAAAAGTTTAACAATTTTTAAGTATAAAATCATGTTTTTATCAACTCATTTTCAATGAAAAAGTGTTGGTTGTCAAAATTTAAAGGGGCGATCTTCTGGTAACAGTCCTGAACCAATCCAGACATTGGTCCTTCCTTCTGTTATGAGTGAATATCTATCTGTTATGAGTGAATTTCGTAGGGGAACATGTGGTCGAATTCGAGATAAGAAAACACAACTTTTTATATTATGGTGCATATCTGCAAAACCGCTATAGCTCAGAGGTTTTTGGTGTAATTTACCCATTCTATAATCCAATGGATAACCGATTTGTTTTGTCGAATTCAAAAATGATTAAAGATATGATTCAAAAGGAACCATCAATACGGAGGTCATGTTGACCTTGCCTCTACAGTCGATACTAAAAAAGAATTAGCCTCATCGACCCTGTTATAATTGGTTGTGGCTCCACTCGCCATAATAGATCATATTATTTACTCGTGTAAACCTCTTAGGGGTCCATTTTCCTTATGCGATTCCTTCGACTCGTGTAAATCTATTTATAAATAAATTGATCAGGATACAAAAATCACGAAAATAAAAAATATTTGGTAACATTCTCAGCATAACGGAAAAATTAGATATGAACAAGTAAATAAAATGTGAGACAATAAAATATTTTATAAATATAAGTCATTTCTGATACCATACAACTAACAATACAAAATTGGACCCAATCTGGAATATGAAATGTATCTAAAAAATAATAATCATCTTTGACTATAAGTCCACGTTTATAATCTCTTACTAAAATAAAAATAAATACAGGAAGGAAGTAGATGAGTTACACTACTCGACTCCTACATCCTAAGAATGAAGAATAAAATGTCGCTAGAGATACTCCTCCAATGATTAACCCAAGCCTATGACAGCACAACGGCCTAAGAGCTATAAAAACATTTTTAATAATGACGTAAACAGCAAGTTTATAAAGAATTAACTGAATTTAACTGAAGTTAGGCCATAGTAATAATAATACATTTTCCTCCCATTTTAAGTGAATTTTAAGTTATTTAAGTTACCCAACCCAAACAACCTAAAATAGATTTATGATTCTGCTCCCCAACCCATATATGCCCCATGTGAAAAATGTTTATTTCTTAATTCATTCTTATTCACTTTTTCATTCTTAAATTAATCTCTTATATTAAGAATAATTTTATTTTACGGTATGCTCTTATATTAATCATGTCTTGTTAACTATTAGAAGTATCGCTAACAGTCTCTAAGTACGATATTAAACTCGTGTCTTAATTCCATAAGTACAGAGCAATCTCGTGCAACTGATGTAATATGTACATCTCTAGTACACTTGTTACATAAATCTCGAGTCATAAGTTTATAGTTATATATCCCTAGTATAAAATCATATACATTTTTAGTATAAGATATAAGTCGGTACACTTCTCAAGTACCGCAATAAAATCACATAAAGAAGAGAAAAGACAGTCTATATGTCTAACATCCACATAAGTACGGTCCCCAACACATACAATTTAAATGGACTACTCTCGAGTCCGCAGATAAAAATAAACGAAGTCCTATCCCTATTTCCTTCAGGGATCACTCCTGCATATTATGTATAGGTTATCCTGAACCTATAACTTCAAAGCCGTCGGTAATGGATAATCACTACTCATTCTCATCATAATGCACGGCTTCCATACCCAAGGTTATATGCTAGAACTCCCCTATTTTGTCCTCCCTCGCGAACACATGTAAGGTAAAACTTGTCTCATCACTAGGGTACTGTGACACCCCGCTTAAAATAATAGCGGGTGGCCAGCCCTATACTAAAATAATCAGGAATCTCAAATTGATCATTCTCAGCATCTACTTACGATTTTAAAATAAACTCGGCTAACTACCCATTACCACAAAAAGAGGGTATCAAAAAAAAATTTTAAACATTTATTTTCATTACAAAAATGACCCATACAACAACTAACCAACAACCTGACTATATATGATAAGAGACACGCGTGCTCAAATGATATAAAAGAGTACAACACAATGTACAAAATAAAATACCCGAATATGTTGTCGGGTCACAGACAGTACAATAATCTGAGAGAGAAAAATATAAAAGTGCTACTCTACAACACTTAGGTATAAACCCGATACACAAACTGAATCCTAATCTAGATACACAAAGATAAGAGTCGACTATATCAAAATACCGCAACAGTCCGCTACTGCCACAGCTCCACGACTCAACAAGATGGATATCAACAATGGCGTCCTTGCGGAGGAACACCTAAAATAATACAATATATATATACAGGGCAAGAGAAAATATAAACGGGTCAGAGCCCAAGGTGTGAAAACATTTTTAGCAAGTGCATTAAAATGCATAATAATTATAAATGCATTATGACATGATTTAAATGGAGTCGCGCTCTCGTGAAACCCCCAACTCACCTCTCGTCTACAGCGCGCACCTAATCGCGTCCTGGAACCTTAATTAGGTTACCCCACCCATATAAGGACAACCTACCTGAACATACGCACAGCCTATACTCTTATAATCTGTCATCCTAACATAACCCAGGAATCCCATTCCATTATAATCACACTTACATGTATATATACACATATGTGCCTCATTAGGCTCTCGTGATTCCATTTATTAACTCAAACCAGTTATAGTCTGAATACGTCACACATTAACATTATGCTTCACTATAAGAGTTTATACTCTAAATAACATTCATGCAAGTACAAAGGACAAAGCTTCTCTCTACTCTCAACATTGCACTACATTTTGTGCGTGGGGCGTCTCGCAAAGCGAAATCCAAACAAGGACCCCCCCCGGATACACTACTCCTTGACAATGTCGATCGTAGGGATCCATCATGTCATCTACATATATCATACTACTGCAACTACTTAAATAAAGAGTATTATATCTAAGAACATAAATAGAATCTCTATCTAATCTCCTCGAGGTCGATATAATCGCAATTGTCTCTAAATACGATCCTCCGACCCTAATAAACTAGTACACCAAAATCATCCAAGATTTACGTCATCAAACTTCGTATCCTCTTCACCTATATATATATATATAATCAATCATTCATTCCTATAACCACGTATACATAACACATATAATGTACACTTTGCAATACACATAACACAACCGGTTATAGGATACCAAAATACTGCACCATGCTATCATCTTCCAGGGCATCACTCACATACCATCGTGGGGAACATCGGTAGGACTAAATATCACCTACTTCGTGGTCAAAAGCAAATCACAACGTATGAAAAACGATCATAGTTCTTAATCGGCATATGAGAACGACCCATACCCAAGACTTTTCACCCCCCAAAATATAAAATCACACAAATAATAATGGACGACTATGACCAGGGGAATATCCATACCCTGCTCCTCAAGCCAGTTGCTCACCCTAATCGTGCAACTTCCCATGATAACATGTGCCGGGTATGCTTCACACCATAAGTATATATATCATTCACACTATATATATACATCCATATGATCACATCATATAATCAAATCATCACGCACGGTATAGATGTTCACGCCATAAGTACATACATATATATATATATATATATACACACACACTACCTCTCATCCGTATGTATGAAATCCACAAACTTGGCTATACGTGTACATAGTCCTCATTATACTAGCTATCACTCCAAGCATAATAACTTAAATCGTTATATAATTACGATCCCTCACTTGAAGCATATTCATCCATTGCCCCTATGATATGAATAGTCTTCCAATATTTTCAACCTTAAGGTTATCACCCCAAAGTTTAATGTATATAACAATCACTATTCATCCCAAACATGTTCCGAACATCAAGATCTATCCTATATCTAGTCTCATCAAATTATACACCCTTAAACCCAAGTATAAACATCAATTTCAAGACTTAAATACCCAAAATCTAGGTTTTGATATAAATACCCAAAATCCAATTCTTTTATCCACAAATTATGAAATGAAATACATAAATAAAATATTTATCAAGATTAAACACTTGCCTCAGAATTGTAGAGGTTGAATCATCCCCAAAATCGCGTACGGGTCTGAAATCTCTATGCTTTTTCTCCTCTCTCTCTTCATTTCTTCTTCTTTCTATTTTCCTTTCTATTTCTTTCAAATGAGTTCGCTTGATCCGTAAGCCTCTTACACCTTTAAAACATAAGTCCCAGTTTTAAATGGTAATACACACTTTAAATGACTCGTTTACTCCAATTCGAGTCAAACTAACTTAAAAATATTCCGGAGCCGAAATAAAAACCCAATGACAGTCATTTCGACTATCTCAACCCATCCGGAATCAATGGCACTCTCAGAATCATCATTCGGAATACTTTATAACGTCCTCAATTTTTGGACCTCTGTTTCCAAATTTTAAAATTTTTCAATTTAAATAAATTTTATTTCTCCCAAAAAATTAATTTCTCAGTCCCAAAGTCACGGGGGATTACAGGTACCAGCGCGGTCAGCATTGTATGCGCCTCATCAAAATCCCTCCTATTATTTCACCCATGAGCACTCACATACCATGGTATGTTTCTCCACATAACCCAAGTAAACAAGTATGACCCTACACAACCAGGCCAAAAAAATAAATATAAAACCCTACTCGATCGGGTTACACATAAAGTCTTTATGTATTATTAGTTAATACGCACACTAACTATAATCGATTAATTCTAACACTAGCCCGAACTCCCAAGGCTTTCCAAAACTAGGCATCATCTCACATCTAACTCTTACAAGAACTATCTTAAAATAATAACTACACTACTGTAACGCCCCGATCTCGATTAGAGTTATGTAAGGACACAAATTTCCAATTGAGTCCATATGTAGTTTTGGCTCATTTCCGGACAAAAACATTTATTCATAGGAAAGTATGTAAATGTAATATTCTCAAACCTATGAAATGTTTGTTGAAGACGTAGCGGCAAAGAGTATAAAGCTTCATCAAACATGCCGGTTTGCGTGCCTCGTTTCTACGTCATCAATCATAGTTCCATGCTCCAAAGGTATGAATGCAATTATATATATATATAGGAGCTTGGAACAAGTTTATTGGGTGTTAGGTTTTATAAAAACTGCGTTTTGTTTTAAGAAAGAAATTATATAAAACTTTAAATTAAGTTCATAAAGTTTTCTGGGCCAAAATCGAATTTTTCAATCTTTCTGGTCGTTCGTTAGATATGTCGTTCGAACGAGTTTTTTCGTTCGAACCAGATGTCGTTCGAACGAACCTGCCAACGAGTCTAAACTGGTCTGTCGTTCGAAATGTCGTTCGAACGAACTTGTTCGTTCTAACGAGGTTTCCAACGAGATTCTAACGAAGTCCATACTGGTGTGTCGTTAGAAGTCTCGTTCGAACGAGAGTTCGTTCGAACGAAATGTCGTTCGAACGAGCTGTCAGGCGGGAACAGTTTTTGGCAGTTTTTCACCCACTTCCCCACTTGGTTTTTAACCAACTTTTTCAGACTTTAATATGTGCGGGAATCACTTTTGATAATCTATCTTTTTCATATCATACAAACTCTTAGAGAGTGTTTTGAGAGCAAAACTAAAAAGAGAAAAAGATCATGTTTTGAGTGAGATTTTCAAAGAGAAATTTACTTATCACTCTAGTTTTACACCCATACTGTTTATCCAAGTTCATCTATATACATATCATTTGCTTGGAGTTTGGCACCGGTTTATCTCTTCCGTTTCAAAGAGAAGTTTTGGTTTTCTTCTACATCCATCAAAGAAGAAGACGTTTTGTTGTGATTCTACCCACTTGGAGAAAGGCTCCTTGCTCGGGTGACGGTGACCATAGAAAGCCCCATCGGTGGATTCCGAGACCGCGGTGGAGTTCCGAGGTTGTCAGCTAGGAAGAGGTGTCTACGAGAAGAAGCATCGAGGCTTGAGAGGGATCGTGTCAGTCGTTGTAAGTCTATATGTCTTGTAATTATAATTCCGTATCTAGTGGACTTGTGGCTAGGACCGTCCGAGGTTGTTTCCCGTCTTGGGTTTTTCCTCGTACATCGCGGCGTAGTGTGATATTGTTTATTTTATCTTGCATCATAATTTAGAACGCATGCTTAGGATAAATTCAAGATAAAATTCGGTTTAATTTATCACACTCAATTTAATTTGGAATTATATTAAATGTTGGGTAATGTTTAATTAATTCAAGTCATTTGCTAAAATTTGGTTTCGCCTAATTTGCTAATATTGATAAATATGACTTAGGCACATTCTAGGACTTGGATTAACTTATTTTAATTTGTTTTGAAGAAATTAAAATTTGGCTTTGTTTATTTGTGAACCATCACGTTCATACGCTTCCGCATCGTTTTTACATAAAAGGAAATTAACTTTGATTTTAATTGAGAAAATCTATATAAAAGGAAATTACTCTACGCTTTCAAATTGGTATCAGAGCCAAAGCGATAAATTATTTCGTTAACGATCTTTTTAAATAATTTTTTGGCTAAAATGGATTTTTCCCCATTTTCAAAATTTCTTATTTTCGATGGTTCAAACTACGCGTATTGGAAAGCGCGAATGAGATCGGCACTAAAATCTATCGACGAGAGAGTTTGGATGTCTGTTGTTACCGTGTACTCCCCACCAACTTACTTAGTTGAAAATGAACGTGTTATCAAACCCGCCGATAGATGGACTGAAAATGAGTTTAAACTTGCTAACTTTAATTCCCGAGGTTTAAATGCCTTATTTAGCGTTGTCGCACCGGATGAATTCCGACGTATTATGACGTGTGAAACCGCTAAAGAAGCTTGGGATATCTTACAATTAACTCATGAAGGAACTAGTGTAGTTAAAGCTTCAAAACTCCAAAACCTCACCACTCAATTTGAAACTATCAAAATGGATGAAAAAGAAACTTTTGATAAATTTTATGCTAGACTTTCTGATATTGTTAATTCATCTTTTAACTTGGGAGAGAGAATACCTGACGACCGTGTTGTAAAGAAAATTTTAAGGTCCCTACCCGATAGATTTATTCCTAAAGGGACCGTTTTAAATTCTTTACCCACTTTAGCCTCTACGAAATTAGAAGAGCTTGTAGGTGATTTACAAACCTATGAACTAGATATGTTTCCCTCTAAAACTGAAAAGAAAATTTAAAAGGGTGTTGCTTTAAAAGCCCGAAAAGAGGTCAAACAAGTAGTAGAGAGCGATAGTGATAGTGACTCGGAAGACATGGCTTTGTTTGTTCGTAAATTTAGAAAATTTCTGAAATTTAACAAAGATAAATTTAAAAATGATTTTAAGAAATTTGATACTTCTAAACATGATAAAAGCGAGAAGATTTCTAAAGCCGAGAAGATCCCTAAACCTAGCAATGACAATTTAGATAGGGACGAGTCTGATAAGTGTTTTGGTTGTGAAGGTTATGGACATAGGGCTTATGAGTGCCCCACTAAACTAAGGAAAGATGGTAAGCGACCCATTTCATATAATGCAACCCTTAGTGATAATGATAAGGAAGAGAAGCCCGATTCCCCCACTAAGAAAAATTTTGTGGCCTTTATGGCTAGTCATGTGAGTGATAGTGACAACTCATCGATTGATGAAACGATAGCAGATGCCACTTCCAAGGTCATTGTACATGATTCTCTTATTTTTGATGATAGTGAGAGTGAAGAAGAAAGAGAGAGTGAAAATGAAGATGAGGTTGATATGAGTGAACTTCAAAATGCTTTTCAAGAACTGTATACCGAATCTATTAAATTGAAAAGAGCTAATTTGAAGTTAGAAGCTAGTTTAAGAGAGAGTGTCAAGGTCATTGATGAAAATATTTTAATAGAAGACCTTAGGACACATGTGAGGACTCTTCAAGAGAAGCTTGAATATGTAGAAGGCGAAAGAGATAGCCTTAGGGGTTTAATGGAATCCTTGAAAAATGAGCTTCTTGCTTTTGAAGAGAGAAATGTTTTACTAGAATCTAAAATTTTAGAATTGGAAATTAAATTAAAAGATTCTAGTAATGTCAAATTTGATTTGGAATGTCGTTCACAAAAACTAGATAAAATGTTAGGAACGGTCCAAATTAAAAATGACACCTGTGGTTTAGGCTTCAATACTTGTAATGAATTTACTCATAATGCCCAAACCAATGTTTTAGGAGAATCTACTAGGAATACATTTAAAGATCACTCCTTAAGTAAATCTTTTCGACATATTCCCTCTTGTACACATTGTGGTCGAAAAGGTCATCTTAGGAAATTTTATTTTGATCTTAAACGAATTCCTAGAAAATTCCAACGCAATGCATCAAATGTTTTTAATATTCCTATACCCCAAGATAATCATTCTTCATTAATTTGGGTTAGGAAATCCGACTTGGTTGCCTTGAAAAATAGGGTTGTTGATTCTCCTTTACTTTCACATGCTTCCTCCCTTACTAAATCTAAAGGATGAATGTGTTAGTGTTTGCATACTTTAGCTTTTGTACTTCATGCTATATTCACATGCTAAATGTATGCTTGTTTTAGTCATTTTCTAGTCATAGCCTTATTTCATATCCCATGCTAGCAATTATGACTTGTTTATCTTTTTGTATTATATTTTGTGTTTGAAGTAACTGAAAAATATAAAAAGATGTTTTGTTTATCATTTGTGTTTTATTTATTTCATTTCAGCTTAATGAAAAATACAAATGATTTTTGTTTTGTCCTTTTGAGTAAATATTTATTTTTGATTCAAAATGTTAAAAACTCAAAAAGATTTTATATTGTGTGTATTTTTAGTTTGACACACTTTATGTGGCATATACTTGTGTTTGAATCCCTCCTTTAACGCTCCCATGTGGCTAGAACTTTTAGTTTAGATTTTCAATCCTTAAAATGTTCTTTACCATGCTTTATATGGAGTAGTTGGATTTTGTGTTGTTTAAATGGATTCTATTTTTATATGCCTCTTTTCACACATGCACGAGATCTTTTGAAATCTTAATGTCACATGTTATATTTGAGCTTTTTGAGGTGTTCTCCTACCAATCTAGTCATCTACATATCTATGACCTAGGAGGACTAGTGCATGTCAAAATCCGTTGCATGTGAGATTTGTGTGAAAATGAAAACATGATAAATAAATATGCACGGGGAAGGGCTCCGAAAGGACTAAGTGATCCTTTGCGATAGTAAGCCACCGTTTATTGGATCTAAAAGAAATACGTGATCCAAAGGCCTAAAAACAGAATATTTGGCATTAAAAAGAAAACTATTGCCAAGGCCTAAGTTTGTTTCATATATTCATTCAAAAGCAAAAGAATATATATATGCTTATTGAGGGAGAATTGGATGGTATATCAACGGTTTGCACAATGTCCGTTTATCCTAGTTGTCTTTAATGTCATGACTCTATTTGGTTTGTAGAATCATCATCATGCTAGGCTAGTATGCATTGTGTATGTTTGTTCATTGAATTCAATCTTTATATTGTCACATGAGGTTATATTTAAATGTGATAAAGTTTGCAATCAAATGAGAACTCCGTGAATGTTTCTTAAGTGTTTGGGTCTAAATTTAATTGTTGCTAGTTCACACCCCTACACTTCCGTTTCCATATGACACATTTTTGCCATACGAGTGTGCAAACTTACTGTATTTTGTGTCATGTGTGTGTTTATATCTATATATATATGCAAGTGCTTCATTGATATATTTCTAGTTTATATATATATGATATTTGTTTTGTCTTTGCCTATGCTTTTATTGCTCATATGCTTTCATGTCTTAACTCTTTAAGCTTCAACATGCTTTTATGTTTATTCGTTCTTTATCCTTTGCCTATTCCTGAACAAAAAGGGGGAGAATGATGATAGGGGGAGAAATGGTATCTAATCCTATTATTATCGTATCTTAGTTTGGGGAGAATTAATTTAGGGGGAGTAATTAATTAATTGCATTTAATACTTTGATATTCCCTATGCATTTGATGAGTTTGCTTAAGTGTGCAGGAATTCTTCTAAAGCGGCATCTGTCAATGGCAAAGCGTTTGATCCTTGGGTTGAGTCAAGTTTAGGTGGGTTATGTTTTGAGTCTAGTGAGCTTGACGGCCCTTTAGGATTTTTGTTTGGTTTTTGTCCCGGAATAGCCAAAGGGGGAGATTTGTAAGGACACAAATTTCCAATTGAGTCCATATGTAGTTTTGGCTCATTTCCGGACAAAAACATTTATTCATAGGAAAGTATGTAAATGTAATATTCTCAAACCTATGAAATGTTTGTTGAAGACGTAGCGGCAAAGAGTATAAAGCTTCATCAAACATGCCGGTTTGCGTGCCTCGTTTCTACGTTATCAATCATAGTTCCATGCTCCAAAGGTATGAATGCAATTATATATATATATATAGGAGCTTGGAACAAGTTTATTGGGTGTTAGGTTTTATAAAAACTGCGTTTTGTTTTAAGAAAGAAATTATATAAAACTTTAAATTAAGTTCATAAAGTTTTCTGGGCCAAAATCGAATTTTTCAATCTTTCTGGTCATTCGTTAGATATGTCGTTCGAACGAGTTTTTTCGTTCGAACCAGATGTCGTTCGAACGAACCTGCCAACGAGTCTAAACTGGTCTGTCGTTCGAAATGTCGTTCGAACGAACTTGTTCGTTCTAACGAGGTTTCCAACGAGATTCTAACGAAGTCCATACTGGTGTGTCGTTAGAAGTCTCGTTCGAACGAGAGTTCGTTCGAACGAAATGTCGTTTGAACGAGCTGTCAGGCGGGAACAGTTTTTGGCAGTTTTTCACCCACTTCCCCACTTGGTTTTTAACCAACTTTTTCAGACTTTAATATGTGCGGGAATCACTTTTGATAATCTATCTTTTTCATATCATACAAACTCTTAGAGAGTGTTTTGAGAGCAAAACTAAAAAGAGAAAAAGATCATGTTTTGAGTGAGATTTTCAAAGAGGAATTTACTTATCACTCTAGTTTTACACCCATACTGTTTATCCAAGTTCATCTATATACATATCATTTGCTTGGAGTTTGGCACCGGTTTATCTCTTTCGTTTCAAAGAGAAGTTTTAGTTTGCTTCTACATCCATCAGAGAAGAAGATGTTTTGTTGTGATTCTACCCACTTGGAGAAAGGCTCCTTGCTCGGGTGACGGTGACCATAGAAAGCCCCATCGGTGGATTCCGAGACCGCGGTGGATTTCCGAGGTTGTCAGCTAGGAAGAGGTGTCTACGAGAAGAAGCATCGAGGCTTGAGAGGGATCGTGTCAGTCGTTGTAAGTCTATCTGTCTTGTAATTATAATTCCGTATCTAGTGGACTTGTGGCTAGGGCCGTCCGAGGTTGTTTCCCGTCTTGGGTTTTTCCTCGTACATCCCGGCGTAGCGTGATATTGTTTATTTTATCTTGCATCATAATTTAGAACGCATGCTTAGGATAAATTCAAGATAAAATTCGGTTTAATTTATCACACTCAATTTAATTTGGAATTATATTAAATGTTGGGTAATGTTTAATTAATTCAAGTCATTTGCTAAAATTTGATTTCGCCTAATTTGCTAATATTGATAAATATGACTTAGGCACATTCTAGGACTTGGATTAACTTATTTTAATTTGTTTTGAAGAAATTAAAATTTGGCTTTGTTTATTTGTGAACCATCACGTTCATACGCTTCCGCATCGTTTTTACATAAAAGGAAATTAACTTTGATTTTAATTGAGAAAATCTATATAAAAGGAAATTACTCTACGCTTTCAAGTTACCGTTGGAATAACCCATATCCGAATCAAGGTGTTAAGGGGGTGGGGGATAAAATATTATTAAATTGAAAAATAGTTGCCCCATTATACTTCAAGAAAACCTTTGATTTATTTTATTGTGAAAAGATGAGGTCCATATTATGCAAGTTAATATTCAATTAACAATTTAACAAGTAAAGCTTTTATAAGATTTAATCCATAAATAAAGCATAAATCCCTGTATTATTACAATTTCCAAATAGTTCAAGTTCAAACTAAATTGTCTTAACAAGACATAAGGGTTTACGGTTCAACATAAGTCCATGGATTAAAATCGGTTACAGAGCCTCTAACGACGACTAGCACTTTCCACGGCCTTTCCAACGTCCTTACTCGACATACCACCTGTTGTACCTGGGTTTTGGGAAAATAGGGTATGAGCGAAATGCCTAGTAGGGTGGGAAACACTAAGCAATAATTTTTATAGCAAAATACTATATATATACAATGCATTTTAGTAATTTCGAAAATCATCATTGTCCCATATTCATTAACTATCATTAATGATTATCTTAGTTAACATTTAACTATGCTAACAATATTCAATAAGTCTTCATCATATTCAACTAAGTTATCATTATATTCAACTAAGTTATCATGTATCTATACTAACAAGATTATTTAACTTAGTCATAAATGCACCTATATGCAATGCCCTGGGCTACGTGCCCACTCACACTTAGCATTTTAATGTTCTGTGCCAAGAACTTAATCATATTCCATTATGTTACTATGTAATAATCCAATGAATAGATATCCCATTTATTTATGCATCTTTCATGAATATTCGATTCATTACTTAATATTATCTTTGGGATTTCGCCGACACACTCACACATCACAACACACGCACACCCACGGTTTCATGGAATTTCACCACTCGGCACCGAGCGCCATATGCTAACTGCAGTTGATTTGTGGTCTTTCACCACTAGGGACATCATAGTCCTGCTTAATTATTTAACTCGGCATCATCCAAATATCACTATCTTTCATGTGTTCGACATTATTCTGAATGTTCACATTGACATATTCGGTCTTAGCATTAAAATTTGTCTTTAGCATTTACTTTCTACGAGCCGAGTAGGCAATCTAGTGTCAATGTCGAACACTAAAATATACTAAATCACCATTTTACACTTTAATTTACCAAAATGCCATCTTACAACTTTTTTTTCTAAAAAGCATATCCTTAGCATTTTTCATGCAAAAAACACCACTTAAGTAAATTTTTCACTTATTTACTAAATCTGCCATCAAGGCATTTTTACCAAATACTCACCATTTAAAGTTGGTTTTTAGCACAACATTCCATCTTTATTATACTACAAAGTTCCTAAAACCCTTTAACCCATTTTAATGTTGATTAATCTATTTTAACATAACTTTGCATAATAGTCCAACTATACTAATAATAAATCATATAACACATTTTTAAGAAGCTTAAATTAACATCATGACTTAAATGATTTTGGGGCTGTTTTTATCAAACTCATAATCACATGTTTAAACTAATATTTTTCATCATTACTCATCTTAAATCTCAAGATTTAAGCATATTACACCTTCTACACATACAAATGGGTATTTTACCTAGGAATGCCCTTAAATGCAACTAATATGTGTATTTTCATGTAGTCTTTCATTTTCATTATTTATTTCATGAGATTTACATATTTCAAACAAGATTTAATCAATAACAATATTATTAAATTTCTTCAAAATATCATCTTCTCCATTTTTCAACACTAACAAAATGGGTTTTCACATATATAAGGAAATATGGAGAATCACTTATCTAGCATGGATTTAACAACAACTACACATGGGTTTGCATTTAAAAAGAGTGTAGAGTGGAGGAAACACTACTTGAATGAAGGAGAGTGAGTGTAGATGTGAAGAAGACGAAGTTTAGCTCCCAAAAGTTCTACCAAAAGCTCCAACCAATACTCCATTTGAGATCCAAAAAGCTCTCTGAAATTTTCCAACAAGTTGCCCCAACCTTGAGGTTGACTTTAATGGTGTTTGAAGACCCTTAGAGTGGTGTTTAGATGGTGGAAAAAGGGGTGGGAGGGGGAGCTACGAAAATATGGGGGTGATTTCACTGCTAGAACTTGAGGAATTTTGAGAGAATAACGTGATTAGCTGCAAAGTTTACACCCGAGGTGCTCTCTCTCTCTTATAAACCATTCTAGGAAACCTTCAACTCTTGACCCATAATTCAGAGGTTTGTATGTCCTAAAATGTGTAAAGCTTATGAGTTGGAGAAAACCTCATGTAACTATCATTCTTGTTTTTTTCCAACCAAAGTGTTAAAAACCTTTTACCCGCCCAAACGCTGTCTCAGCCATACATGGAGTGTTTTTTTTTTTAAACTATAAACCTAATGGTCTTATTCCTTGTATTTTTTTGAGTGAAAAATCATATTCAAACTAAGTTTTTAGCCTCCCAAAATATCCTATACATGGGGCGAAAAATCGGGATCTACGTGCAAAAGTATTTTTTTTTCGATTTTTCTCTTCATAGTAATATTCCTTATATTTTTGGGGGTCCAAAAACATATTCAATATTTTTTTTACCTTTCGAGATGTCCTAAACAATACCCGTAAGAAACGGAACCTCCGCTCAAAACATATTTTTTTCGATTTTTCTTCGCGTGGTAATATTCCTTAGATTTTTATGAGTCTAAATATATGGTCAGAATATTTTTTTTGGCCTTCCTAGATGTTCTAAACAATACGCGCAAGAAACGGGACCTATGCAGAAAACATATTTTTTTTTCGATTTTTCTTCGTGTGGTAATATTATTTATATTTTAATGAGTCTAAATATATGATCGGAATATTTTTTTTGACCTTCCGAGATGTCCTAAACAATACGCGTAAGAAACGGGACCTCCGAGCAAAACATAGTTTTTTTTTTCTTCGCGTGGTAATATTCCTTATATTTTTATGAGTCTAAATATATGGTCGGAATATTTTTTTGACTTGTCGATTGTCCTAAACAATTCGCGCAAAACTAGACTTTCGTTGTGTCGTGCGTCGTAAGACAATTAGTAGACAAGCGCGCATAGCGTTCGTTGCTTGTCCAAATAGCGTGAAACTTAACCAAAGTACTTAAAATAATTATACTAACATAAATCATAACTCATGCGGGAACATATGACCCAAATTTTTTATTAACGTAGCATCGCTAATTAAAAGGATAATCGTGCAAGTACAATTAACGGATGATCTACACAATCAGTGAGCATCTATATTATCAGATGATCTCACCGGGTCTTAAAGCATTCTATATTAACTGATGATCTACACAATCACTAAGCATCTATCATTCTCATACAACATTCAATACTCGGTCCTACACATAAGGTACTCAATTAACGTAAATCCAATCTATCAACGGATTACTACACATCATTCGTATTCTCTCATTAATTAACTTTAATTAATTTGGACTAAAAACACTAATGGAGTATTCCCCAAGCTATCCCTACAAGTCTTAGATAATTTAATAAATATTTAAATGTCAATTTCAGATTCTAAGCTTAATAACCCTAACTTCATATTTCTAACAAGTAAATTTCAGATCTGTTTCAATATTCGAATTAAACGAGGGGCTTGATATTGTCTAAAATTGGTAATAGGATAATTATGTGTCATAGCTTAATAATATTGATAATAAATTGCAATAGATATAAAAGAAAATGGTTTGAAGTTTAGAGAGAGATGGGAGACAGAGAAAGAGATTAGGATTTTAACGTGATTAATCCCAAAGGGGTGTTACGTCCACGGATAGGCATGTCAACGGGTCGGGTCTGAACAAGATCTAGGGGCATCCAGATCCATTTAATAATCAATTAATCACATTTGGATCCGGATCGAGTCTTAATCAGATCTACAATATTGGATCCAGATTCGGATTCGTATCTGGTCGGATCGGATCGGGTCTGAGTCTGGCAAAATATAAACATTTATTTTTATTTTATCCCCCTTCTTTATTTTTTAATCTTAGACTAATATATTGTAATGTATTATAGTATATGATTAGTATAAATAAAACCTATATATATATATATATATATTACTGCTCTTGTGAGGACTAGTTCGCATTTTAAGAGTGCGGACCGGACATGTGTCACCTAGCGGTGATCCCATATAAGAGAGAGAGTGTGCCTATAATTTCTAGGCTCACCGCCAGGTGACACATGTTCGGTCCGCACTTTTAAAATGCAGACTACTCTGCACAATAGCAGTACTATATATATATATATATATATATATATATATATATATAATTCAATCAGATCGGGTCCATAATGGATCGAATTAAACTGGGTCCATATCCGATCCATTTAAGAATCGGATAATCGAGTAAATGGGTTATCGGGTAATCGAATTTTAAAATATGATCCAGATCCGGATAAACGAATCGGATTCAGATTAGGCCTGGGTCTAGACCCGGTCCATTGACATCCCTAACCACGGGTGCAAAGTTGTTTTGTATTAGGGTAAGGTACATGCTCACAAAGATATCTCTAGGTTTGAGTCTATGTCATTTTCTTTGAGTGTATGTCATTTTATTTCTTTTTCTTTTTTCTAGCTGAGGGATATAGTGGGCTATTTATAGTAGGGGTGAGAAGGAGAAGAGGTCGAGTGCCTTTATATGTCAAGCAATGATGCCTTTTTACATTCTTGATAACAACCAATCATGAGCCAACCTGAGGATTAACTCACATGCATTTATAAAAGAGACTATAGATATTCCCACGTGTGCCTAAACTTAGACATTATGTCTTCTTTATGTTTGGACTTCCAGATGGTCGTAAGCTATATTATCGACCAGTAGGGAACATTCATCCAACCACGATAATGACTTATGGCTAATGCTTAATTGAATATTTTATGATGACGGGTATCACCATTTCATTGGTCCACGGCATACTCATATTTTAGGGTACGAAAAAATCCCCAAATACTTCATTCTTGATTGGAGCGAGTAGTGAATGGTGGGGTGAAGGGATGAAGTATTAACCATTAGGGGTTGGTCTCTTTCATGAAAGCTTAGTCACGAGCTCTTTATGTTTTTTTTTTATCATGTTAAGGTGTTTAGTCGACAGTCAATCTCAATCTCTAAAAGTTTACATCTTTGGATCTTGTTTGTTGAGGCAATAACAATTTTGTAAATAAGGGCAAAATTCATCAAACGTTCGAGAGTACGCCAATAATAACATTAATTAGGTACTAAATCGTCGTCAAATACGAAACAACGGGTACTTTTAATCATATCCATTATGTGCAACTCGAGAGACATCATTGAGCCTATAAAACGTTATTTCCATCCTTCGTTCACTTCAGCCTGAATTTCAAAATCTCTTTCTTCTCTTCCAAGTCTTTTCCTCTATTGTGAGAGTTGTATTCCTTTATTGCCTTTTCATTATAAGAACTCATCCTACTTTGCATTTTTTGGTATTTCTTTGCTGAGAATATGGTCTATACGGTAGATGAGAGTTCGTTAGATCTTTTTAGGTCCAGTCACAGAATCCTATCATGGGTAAAGACTGAATTAGTAACTGGTTTATGTGACCTTTGTGCTTTAGAGGAAGGCCACTGGATACCCACCATATTTTATTGTAGATTTTAGATTTATTTTTCTCCCAATCATTTATTTTTGGAATTTTATAAATATTTCAACGTAGTCCCTACCCATGTTGCTCCAAATACCTAGAGGGTCATTAATGGGGTTTACTGCATTAATGAGCAATATAGGAAAAATATCGAAATAAAAGAGTTGATGTATTATTATAGTTGGGGTACCACCAGTGAAAATATTTATTATTTGAAGACGAGACGACCTAACAGCGATCCTATCATGAACTTACCTAATTCCAATAAGGATTATTGGGATCATGGATTAATTGTGAAGAATCAACAATTTGCCCCTCTCCCCAAGGGTGAGGTGAACAGTGATCCCAGGTTCCCTCGAGAGGGTCAAAGAATAGGTCGACACATGCAGACACAACTTGAATATTTTTTTACCTTTGTGTTTTATCTTATAGTTGACCGTATATTTATGTTTTCTATTTTGCAGAGAAAAGAAAGAAAAAGATCCCCCTTATTTTTTAAATCAATTTTACCGACTTGGAGATCATTTGGTTTATCCAATTAAGGATTGGTACTGAAGATCATCCTCGCTCGACTTCCATCCTAGTCGACTACCATAATTCCATCACTTCTTTTGTTACCCATCTAATCGAAAAGATACCAACAACCCCCATTAGCTTAGACGACCCTCCTTCTTCCTCTTCAGCTTCTGGTACTAAGTATTCCCACCAAGCAGAGGGTAACTTTTCCACGGAGAGCACTTCGTCATCTTGGGAACCTTAGACGTAGAGCAACATTTCGTCCCCTAGATATGGTAAAGAGAAAGATTCCTAGCCTCTTTGTCAGTACTAGGTCTCCTCTTCCTGCAACCAAAAAGCCTGAAATTGGGGGCTCCAGTTAACATGTCCTTATAGATATTCCCCTATTAAATACCAAGAGCCTCAATACAAGAGGTTATGGAGGGGTCCATCTTCGTCTCTAGAGGTGGATGGAAAGGGGCCCATTGACAAGGGCAAAGGTACCGTTCAATCTGTTGCAGTGAATCCTGAGCTTGCTCGAGGATTGATTGGGGTTGAAGCTCTCCATGTCGATAAAGCGGTTGTATCCTCCCTCTCTCACTCAAGGCTGGTCGACCGAGCGAATTAAAATCTGGTCCTTGTAATCATATTATTTATGTGACACCCCGCCTAATTAAATACCGGGCGATCACTCCTTTATTAAATTAAAATCAAGGTGAACAGTTGGTTCATTCTTAGCATCACTGTCGTTAAAATACTTTTCCAATTTAAACACCCTAAATAATTAAGCTAAGTGTCAAAACCATTTAAAACCTTATTCTCATTTTATTAAATCCGGTTATAAAACCTTTAATCATTTACCTTTTTAAGAGTCACAACTAATAATGAGAATAGTAATGAACATTCAAGAATTGAACCATCAATAAATAATCCCAACCTTTAAACACTAAAGGGAACATCCTGATAATAATAAATCCCGAAATAAAGATGCTGGAAGTAAAAAGAATTACAGTCTCTGACAATACCAACTAAATAATAGAAAGAGGGCGACACATGCCCCTGCTGGATAAAACTGAACTAGGAGTAGAATCATCTGGATGAAGTCGTCTAAACAACAGGCCTACAACTCCCACCTAAGCTGCAGCACGTTCCTTCCAAAGGATCCTAAGTAAGACGCCCCTGTGGCTGGGCAGCTGAAATACATACATATATATACATGAGAGAGAGAGAGAGAAACGGGTCAGAGCCCGATAGTGTATATGATTTTAAAAATTATTTAGCAAGTATTTAAATTGATACAGGCCAATGCAACAACATATTAGTGCGACACTCTCTTGAGAAATTCTCACCTCTCTTCTAATGTGCACACCTATCGCACTAACCTTCCCAACGGGTTGTCTTATCATTTATCGCACTAATCTTCCCAATGATTAAACTTATCTTAGATTACTCGTAAGATTCAAAATTTAACGATTCCATTGTTTGAAAAGAATATTTCAATTAGTAACCAAAGTTCTCATTTTGACTTTATTAATCAATAAAGTTTTCCAGTGTCATATTATACTTTCTCAAAACAAGTATTTACAATTTGAGTCATCAAGCATGTCCTACATATCACATCACAGTAGACAATTCCAGATTTCAAAATTTCATATACATATTAACTACTCAGAGAATATATATATATCATAACAGTACCCCAAATAAAACTATGGTGCGGGCATACTCTACTATCCAAACCCCATACCACTCACATTAAGGGTAATACAAATTCGGAATCACTCTCGAATTGTATTAGCACATACTCAAACAATATTGAGGCGAAGTATAGATTCCAAGTCTCGTAGGACCGTCTGAACTATCACTGCGATAGCCTGTACCAAGGATACCTATACACAAACAAAATGAGGCGAAGCATAGATTCCAAGTCTCTAAGAGGAAAGCACATACCCGCATCTCTTAGGACCGTCTGAACTATCATTCCGATAACCTGTACTAAGGATATCTATCTTCTAGGATACAAGTCAATATCCCCCATAAAGGTCCCATCGAGATAAGACTGTCCCAGCGCGGAAACCTCAGGGATAGCAAGTAGCGTGGGCATGATTTTCACACATAGATAGTATATGCATACACAATCATATAACTATACTAATATTACCATATCAATAATGGGTAAATTCTCAATTCCCATAATTACGTCATTCGCATTTATTTCACATAATATAGTTATCACGTATAACCATTCACATCTCATTTTAATTTGAGGAACTTTTCCACTTACTACATAACGCTCATGGATTCTATCCTCCCAAGTATAAAATTCAGTAGGTATTACACATTTGTCCCAAAGTAAATCTCTTATGTGTCTCTCTCTTTAAATCATAAATTCTCCGACCCTTATGTAATTATCCCAAAATACAATCTTTGCCCGACATCAAGGGTCCCAAAGTCTATTCACATGTTCTACTGGTCTTCCCTATCTCCCAAAACATTTTATTAAGGATGCCCAAGAATTTATCTCAAGATAAATTAAGTTTAACTCATTTAACAAGGGAAATAGGAGTCTGCCTGGAGGAGTCGATCGATCGAGGTTTGGGGCTCGATCGATCGAGCCTTCGATCGATCGAAGCTCTGGGCTCGATCGATCGATCAAGCAGGTCTGCGAAAACTGAAATTCTGCAGTTACGGGTTTCATCTCTAAACACCAATAATTTCCATTTTGTCTAATCCCAATCGTCCCAGAATTGATGCTACTAACCTTATATCATCATATTAGGTATTTTCAACGTAAAACATGTGAATTTATGTGATTTAATCAGGAATTAACAGCCCCAATTTCATACAAAATCTCAAGAACCCTAAAATTCTCTTAAACATGGTTCTAACAATTATTTTCAGAATTCTCTTCTTATACACATCATAATTTCGTGGTTTAAATTCCTCTATATGGCAAGGGTTTCCAGAATTATCAATTAGACCCATACTACATGGATTCTCCTATCATAAATCGGGTTTTCTTCCATTAAAACTCATCCTAATTACTCCTAAACTAATACGAAAGATGCATCAACGAAATAAGCAAGATAAACACTTGCCTGGGATTTTCAGAGGTCTGATTTGGTGCCGAATTCGGTGTGGTTGCGTTCCCCGTCTCGCGATCTACGCGTTGGTGGTGGCGGCGGTGCAAACCGTTGAGTTTTGGGCCTTGAATTTGCTTGAGAGCTCTCTCCTCTCTTATCTAATGGCCGTTCTAGGTTTTGGAAATTCTAACCCTAGGTGACAACCTCAATATCAGATATAGCCCCTCTAATTTTCGTGGGTTTAATTACCCAAAAATATAAAATGATCAAAATGCCCTCCCGGGTTACTATTTAGGCCTAATAACGCCCCGAGACCCAAACTAAACCCCCGGGTACACTTTTCTGACTATCTCGACCCTTCTGGACGCGTTGGCGCACTCAAAACGACCATACGAACAACTTATAAAATATTCACTTTTATTTATCAATAATTTGTCCCGACGCGACACGGGCGCGTCCCGACTCAAATTTCCAAAATTGTCATTTTGTTCACTCGTGACATTCAATATAATCAATATTACATATTACTTTGCTCATTAGTAATATTCAACAAATTTTCCATAACTACTAACTCTCGTCATGTTAATAATTATAACATAAATAAATTTACTGATTTTTATTAAATAATTAACTCACATTAAATTTAATAAATCCCCAAATTAATATAACATGAAAATACAGGGTATTACAATTTATTATTCCCCTGTTATCATATTTGTTACCATTATTTGATAATTTCCTTCCCTAAATATTTGTATTACAGTTCTTGATTGATTATAAACAGCTTTTGAGGAGTAATGATAGGGTGAAGGAGTCCTCTTCTAACGTGTAGGCAATCTTCTCAGTAATGCACAAGTCCTTGAAAGCAGATAGTCATGCTCACAAGGATGAAAAGAGGAGGCTGGAAAATATAATTAAGCCATTTGAACATGGGGAGGATTCAGTGGAGAAAACAACATGCAATGCCCAAAGAGATACCGAGGAGGATAAGAAGGTTATCGACCAGGTAAAAACACAGGTTGTTGATGTTAAGGCAAAGGCCTTAAAGGGTAAAGAGGATGGTTTTACCAGGGGATGGGATAAGGCGTTAACAAATTTTGCAATACAGATTTAATACTTGAGGAAGTCCTCTTTTAAGGAAGGTTGGTATGTTATTCTTATTGAGGTGGGTATTGCTGAGGGGTCAGAGCTTTTTTCTTCAATGAAATTTTGGCACCCCTTCTCAGATAGAGGAAGATTTTGATGATACGGAGAAGGGGGATGAGAATGTGGTGGCTAAAGATCAACAGATGGTTGCTGGGCGAGCAAATGGCGAGGTTGGAGCTAATAAGTGGAAGGTGTTAGATAGGCCTCGATAGTTTTAGGGGTTTAATGTTTTTCTTTCCCTTTTACTTTATGAACTTTTGCCATATGACTATAATTTCTTAGTGTAACACCCTTCATGTTTTTAATAGAAATGAAGTTTTACTCTCTTTGTCACTGTCTTATTCAATTTAGTTCAACTTCTCCTTTGTTTGGCTATTACTTATATACCACCATATATTTTTTAGTTTAACACCTGGATGGCTTACTTGGTCACTAATCAGAGTGATCTTCAACAGAGATGTAACCAGCTATTCGACACTGGTCATGAAGAACTGGATGAAGAGGATTGGAGGAGTTGCTCGGCCTAGATATATTAGTCAAACTAGGACACCTATCTGGGCATGCACTAACTTTTCCATCAGGCAGTGGCAATTAATGTTGCATACCATGAAAT
Organism: Sambucus nigra; assembly: GCA_949130495.1. Taxonomy (NCBI): domain Eukaryota; kingdom Viridiplantae; phylum Streptophyta; class Magnoliopsida; order Dipsacales; family Adoxaceae; genus Sambucus; species Sambucus nigra. The sequence continues at coordinate 533,179,888 of OX422218.1, forward strand.
GATCCTTAACCTTCAGTAAAATTATAAAGATATAGTAGCAAGTCTGACTGTCAATTACGAAAAAAAGTTTGCTACTTTACAAAAGGACAATGGGTTTGACCAAAAGCTGCTATCTTTATCTTCGGCATACTCCAATAAGGAATTTATCTTTAAATCAGTGTTGAAAATACCTGAGAGGTTGCAAATTTTCTTGAACAAGAGAATGACTTACTACGTAATGAGATGGAGGGCCTTAAGAATTTCAAGTTTTTCAATCAGATCGAAGGTGCCTCTTTTTTGGAGCAATAGAATGCTAGTTTGATAGAACAGCTAGACAGTTGAGAAAGGCTAATGAGAAAAGTCCTTCTTCTCAGCAGTTAGCCAGGGTCCCTCAGTCAAGAGAAAGAGTGGACCAAAAAGACTTTGTCCGACTAAGACACCATCATAAAAAATCAGTCAGTGACTATCAAAAGATTGGGTGAACAAGTTGACCACCTTACATATCACTTCCATAAGCAACCTCGCACTATATGGATGGAGTGTTATGATGAATCTCTCACACATATGAGTGAAGAACGTGATCAATCCTGTAAAGTTAGCTATAAATGTGGTTGGATTAATGCTCTAACTCTAATAAAAGTGCTGAAGAAAAATGAGTTGTGGTACTAGCATAGTCCTGACTATTTGGAGCATCCTAATCCTCCCTTCAAGCCGAGTGCTTCTTATATTCCTCCATATGTTATTCCTACAAGTTAAATAAAAAATATCTTGGGGATTACGGTCTGTATGATGACGATGCGCTTAGACGATAATTACACTTGAAGAATAGGGCGAGTTCCAGTAGTCAGGCGAGACTTAGATATCTGAGTACTACTGTTACTCCTTATACTTGGGATGTTCCTTTAACTGGTGTGGAAAAAGAGTTAAACGAGACATCTCATCCCCTTTGACGTGTCATTGTACCTTTATTTTGTTGGCATTATAATAAATCTTCATAGTTAATGATAGTTTTAATCATTCTTCTTCCTAGATTAATTTATTAGTTGTTTATTGCTTAGAAATGGCCTACTAGTAGTTTAGTCTTATGATTATGTGGTTGTCAGTTATCAGACTAATCTACCTTACTAGTTACCGATGTTGGATGAACCTAAGTTATCTTATCTTAGGTTCTACTAACATGTAGTTTAACTATTTTGGTTGTATCTTGTTGTTTAGACCAAGTGCTAACGTTAGTTACTGGTGGCGACTAAATGTGTTAGGATAAGTCCTTGATTCTAGCCAGTTATGGTTGGCCTTTGTTGTCCATATGATTGACTGCACTGGATTTCCTTAATTTGATCTAGTAAACTTTTTGCTCTTGACCTTGTTATAGCATACATAAAGTTTTCTATTTGTAACTTCTTATTCTAGACCTTGTGAGGTCATACATGAAGTTAGACTTCTTGTTCATGTCCTATCCAAAGAAGAGGTCATACTTGAATTTTTGTTTTTTTATTATAATTTGAGATTGCTTTGAATTTCTAGAACGTCTCCTATTCCCAAAAAAACATAAAAAGGGCAATAATATCCACTGAAAATTGAGAATATTTATTGAGAAATGATAATGAGTTACAAGTAATTAAAAAAAGATTACATCGTGTACGATTACTAATAGTACTTCCTCAAATGTTCGGCATTCTGGGGATTTTTGAATTGCTCCCCCTCTAATGTTACAATTCGGTAAGTTCCTGGTCGAACGACTGCAGAGATGCGATATAGACCATGCAAATTGATCTTTAACTTGTTCCCTTTCTAAAGCACCTACTTTAGAATGTAGTCCCACTCTTTGAGGTTGCTCAACTTCACCCTTCTGTTGTAGAACCGAGCGGTTATCTCCTAATTGACTGCCACCCGAAGTGCCGCATGCTCCCTGATCTCTTCGATTAAGTCAATATCTAACCTTCTCATGAGGTTTCTTTTTGGTGAGTCAAAATTAAGCATATTGTGACTTGGTAGACCAATCTCTATTGGGACCATTACTTCAGTCCCGAAGGCTAATATGTAAGGAGTTTCATTGGTGATTGTCTTAGTGTTGTCTTGTATGCCTAGAGTACACTTTATAGTTCATTGATATAGTTTCCCTTGGCGTCATCCAATATTTTCTTCATTTTAGTCAAGTAGAGTCTTGCTTGTACGTTTCATTTGTCCGTTGTATTATGGGTGGCCAGAAGCAGCATGTAGTTTCTGGATTTTGGAGCGAACACAATAGTCTTTAAATTCTTGGTCGTTAAACTGTGTACCATAGTCGGTGATGAAGGCATATGGCATCCCATAAAGATAAATGATATTCTTCTATATGAAATTGAAGACCTTTTCAAAAGTCATTTCCACCATAGGTTCAGCCTCCACCCATTTGGTGAAGTAGTCCACTGCCACGACTAAGTATTTGAACCTTCCTTTTATTTTGGGCAGGGGCCGACCAAGTCAATACCCCACTTGACAAAGGGCTAAAGGTATGTGATTTGTGTGAGTGAAACCCCAAGTCTTCTATGGATTAATATATATTTATATCACTTATCACATCATCTTCATAGTTTGCACAGTTTTTTTTATAGTGGGTCAGTGTTAACCTTGTGTGTATACTCGCATGACTAATTATCTCCCTATTGAGTGTGTTTCATAGGAACCTTTGTGTATCTCTTTTATCAAGTCATCGACTTTAGCTGGATAAACACATCTGAGTAATAAAATGATGAATTCTCTTTTATATAAGAGTCCTTTTTCCAGTATATACCTAGCTGCTTTGTATCGGAGTCTTTTGGCTTCCTTAGGATTGTTACAATGCTTTTTTCTAGGTAATTCCATATTAGATCCATCTATAATACGCCCAAATCTAATTCAATTATATTGGTTCTGTCTTTGTCAGTGCTCTTGTAAAGGAGGATCTCTACTAGGATCGTTCTTCTTAGTTCTATATAGGTGGCGATAACAAACCGAGCAAGTGCATCGTTATCAGCTCTAGGGATCTAGATCACCTTGACTGGGAACATCGATATCATTTTTTGTCTTTTGGCCAGATATTTTGCCATTGATTCCTCTATAACTTTGTAAACTCCAAATACCTGATTCACTATCAATTGAGAATCACTGTGTGCTTGTATTTATTCGGCACCCAGAGACGATGCTAGGTCAAGCCCTGCTATGAGTGTTTCCCTTCATACTCTGCCTCATTATTGGAGGCCTTAAGCAGTAATCTGAGGGCATTTTTAAGACCAATGTCATCTAGAGTGTTAATTATCAGATCTGATCCATTGTCAGAGGCACATGATGAGTCATTTACGTACATTTTCCAAATAGGAGGATTCTCTTTGAAATCTCCCTCTACCAGGGTCCCATAGTTGAACAATATGTTATGTTGTTCTAGGTAACGAGCAATTTCCTCTTATTTAGTCGATGATTATGCTACGTCGATGGTATGATTGTCCTGCTTAGTGGTTGCGCTATCTCCCATAGGAGTTTGCTCATCGCGTTGAAGAGGTGAGCTCTCTTCCAAAGAAGTATGCTCTTTAGGTTGAGGTGAGCTCTCTTCCGAAGAATTTTGCTCGGTGGTTTTTTCCTCGTATGTGAATTCAATAATAAAATTCTCTACTGTGGCCGTCCCTCCTTTTCGGGCTCTTTCCTCCCGTCTCGGAATTTTTTGGTGCTTATGTGCGTGCACTCAGAGAGGGAGAGGTCTCGCGCCCTTTTCTAGGAGTACTTCGGCCGTCATCGATGTGGGGTGATGTAAAAAATGGAATCGCCAACCTATTTTGCACAAAATAGGCAAAAGAATATGTCGCCACCTCGAGAGAGCAGCGTCCAAGACAAACTGATGCTTACGAAACCAATAGTTCAGAGGTTCGGGGGCTAAGTTACAGAATGGTGTTAGGCACCCATCCCGCCCTTTCGGTCTCTCGTGGGATTGTGTTACTATTTTCTTAATTTCTCCGTCAAGTATGTGAACGTGTATGTATAAATGGAGATCGGAATCATTCTACTCATATCATGGTAAGGATAAAGCGAGGTCATCTAAAGGAATGTTTTCAAAATAATAATTAGAAAATATAATGTATGTGCTTATCGAGATATTAATCATTATAATAAAATGATAATATTTGTTAGATAAGGCGCGCAAGTATGAATCACAAGTATGATATGTATGAATAATATATAGATAATATAGAAAAAAAATGAAAATAGAAAAATTGGACTCGAGTCTCGGGTTTTAGTCTGAAACGCCTACGTAGCCTATAAAGGCATCAAAGTCCATGTAATTCACATGCGACACAAGGGTGGGGTTTATCACATAGATTCAAATGTGGTGAATGATGCCGTTCAAATTTATAGGTATATCCCTCTTGTTCTTTGTTTTGGGTTTTTAATAGAAAATAAAGTATGTTCAATATATAATGTAGGATGAGATATTAATGTGTATCATTTAAAGTAAAAACTAAATTGAGAATTTATATGACTAATACGAAAATAATGAGATTTAGAGAGAGAATACGATATTGAGACCTTCTTTGGAGAATTGAGATTTGATCTTGATCCTTGATGAGTTCACTTGAAAATTGAGATGGATATTAGATGAGAGAAAAGGAGATTTTTCTAAATTAGGTATGAAAATGATGGGGATGAAATATGAAAAGGAATTTCACACAAGGAAACTTCGCTAATTGTAAGAGAATATTGTTGAGATCACTGATATTAATGGATCTGAGGTGTGCCCTGGAAGTGAGCTCATGCCCTCCTTTTATAGGGTAGGGGGACTGCCTATTGGCATACCCATAGCCTTGCTAATCGGCAGGTGACCCTAGACACACTGTCGATAAGCAGGGAAATGGACCAGCCAATCGACAGTCTCGTCCAAATTTTTTCAGAAAAATGGTCGTAAAACGCAATTGATAAAACCAAACCATGCACAGGGCATATTATTAGAAAGGTAATTCATATACCTTTAAGAGTGTCCGCTCCCGGGTCCGGGAGTTGACCTTGGGTCAAATGGAGCTAGAAAGCGCCCATCGATCCTTTGGACAGGAGATTGTCAGACGGTAATGGATCGTTCATCCAAATCGTAAGTCAGAATCACACATGGGATAGACCATTGGAAAGGTCATACGAAGTAATTTTACGTTCCAAAGAGATTCACTCGGTTTGGAGAGCTGACTTTGGTAAACCGGGGCTCGAAAGCGTCTAGTGACCCTTATGAGTAAAAAGGATCGTTCATCCGTACCGAAAGGATACTTCGTGCATGGGGTGGACCGTTGGAAAGGGCATTCATTGCCTTTTGAATATTCATTCAGTTTCATTTGAGCTAAAGATTTGACCTTGGTTAAATGGAGCTCGAGAGCGCCCTGTGGCTTTCGGATTAAATTTCAGGAGAAAATAGATCGTTCATCCTAATGGTTATGACGTTTTGATGGGGTGGACCGTTGGAAAGGTTATTCAGTTGTCTTAAAGTATACATTGATATTTTACTCTAGTGATGAAGTTCATTGGAGTAAAATTGGGGCCCAAGAGCGTCCGGTGGCCTCCAGATCGATTTTCAATAATAAAATGATTCGTCCGTCCGAATAATTATGTCGATTTCTCGAATGGGCGGACCATTAGAAAGGGTATTCAGATCCCTCAGAATATTCATTGAGCTTTTGCTCGAAGACCGAATTAACCGGAGTCAAATAGGGCCCAGGAGCACGCGATGGCCTCTAAATCAGTACTCAGAGTATGACCTGGGGTTTGTAGTGAAAGGGGGAAGTATTAGGAACCTAAGGAGATACTTTAGGGGACCCTAGAATGTGGTGTCTATAGAGCCCCTCGACGGGTGAGCTTGGAATAAGTGAAAGTCGTCAAATAGACACCACATGATATTTTGAGAAAGAGGTCGATTCTGTAGATCTAAAAGGACAAGGATTACCATTTCAGAGGGTCAAGGCCGATTCTGATGACCTAAGGTAATGCTAGGGATGGACAATTTTGTGTTCAGAGGTCAATTCTGAGGACCTAAAGATGGGAGTGACCAATTTTGAGTGTCTAGGTCAATTATGAGGACCTTAAGTGGGAGAGACCAATTCTGAGGGTCTAGGTCAATTCTGAGGACCATAAGTAGGAGCGACTAATTCTGAGCGTCGAGGTCAATTATGAGGACCTTAAATGGGATGACCAATTTTGCGAGTCGAGGTCAATCATGAGGACCTTAAATAATAATGACCAATTTTGTGGGTCGAGGTCAATTATGATGACCTTAAGTGGGAGCGACCAATTCTGAGTGTCGGGGTCAATTTTGAGGACCTTAAGTGGGAGCGACCAATTCTACGGATCGAGGTTAATTCCGAGGACCTTAAGTGGAGCGACCAATTCTGTGGGTCGAGGTCAATTCTAAGGACCTTAAGTGGAGCGACTAATTCTGAGGGTCGAGGTCAATTATGAGGACCTTAAGTAGAGAGCGACTAATTCTGAGGGTCGAGGTCAATTATGAGTACCTTTAGTAGGGAGTGACCAATTCGGAGGGTCAAGGTCAATTTTGAGGACCTTAAGTGGGAGCGACCAATTTTGCAGTCCAAGGTCAATTCTACGGACCTTAAAATAGGAACGACCAATTCTGCGGGTCGAGGTTAATTCTGCGGACTTAAGATGGGAACGACCAATTTTGAGGACCTTATGTGGGAGCGACCAATTTTAAGGGTCGAGGTCAATTCTGAGGACCTGAAGTGTGAGCGACCAATTCTGTGGGTCGAGGTTAATTCTTTGGACCTTAAGTGGAGGGGCCAATTCTTACGGGTCGAGGTCAATTCTAAGACCTTAAGTACTAGCGATTAATTCTAAGCGTTGAGGTTAATTATGAGGACCTTAAATGGTAGTGATCAATTTTCTGGGTCGAGGTCAATTCTGAGGACCTTAAGTGGAGAGACTAATTTTGAGGGTCGAGGTCAATTCTGAGGACCTTAAGTGGGAGCGACCAATTCTGAGGGTCGAGGTTAATTATAAGGACCTTAAGTGGAGCGACCAATTCTGAGAATCTAGGTTAATTCTGCGGACCTTAAGTGGAGAGACCAATTCTATGGGTCAAGGTCAATTCTGCAAACCTTAAGTGGAGCGATCAATTCTGCGGGTCGAGGTCAATTCTGAGGACATTAAGGAGGAACGACGAATTCTGCCGGTGGAGGTCAATTTTGTGAACCTTAAGCGGGAGCGACCAATTCTGCGGGTCGAGGTCAATTATGAGGATCTTAAGTGGAGTGACCAATTCTGAGGATCTAGGTCAATTATGCGAACCTTAAGTGGAACGACTAATTTTACGAGTCGAGGTCAATTTTGCTAACCTTAAGTGGAGCGACCAATTTTACGGGTCGAGGTCAGTTCTGAGGACCTTAAGTGGAGTGACCTGGGTAGAGGTCAATTCTGAGGACCTTAAGTATGAGCGACGAATTATGCGGGTTGAGGTCAATTCTGCAGAGCTTAAGTGGGAGCGATCAATTCTACGGGTCGAGGTCAATTCTATATACCTTAAGCGGAGCGACCAATTCTGAGGGTCGATGTCAATTATGCGGACCTATAGTAGTAGGGAGTAGCTCTCTTTTTCTGTTTAAGACTCTATTGGGGAAGAGACATTTGTTCGGGGATTATTTCCTTTTGAGAAGAGCTAAAAAATCTTAGTTCGATAATTTGAGGTTTGGGGATTCCGTTGGGGAATGTCTTGTTGGGGAGAGATGCCTGGTTAAGGTTTCTAACTCCGTTTGGGGAAATTTGGATTTTTTCTGGGGAAAAGTGTAATTGGGGAATTCCTGCTGGAAAATGGGTAATTCTGCTTAGGAGCTTCTAATTTCTGCTGAGTTTGAAGTTCTCAGGATTCCATTGGGGAGTGGTAATGGGTAGCTCTGTTGGGGAAGCACTTAATATTATGCTAAAGAAGAAGTTCTTGGGATTTAGTATTTTAATCTAGGGAAGAAAATGTGGTATTAATACGTCTGGGGACTTGGGGAACTTTAAAAAATGATTTTAGTAATTTTTTGAGGATTTTTTGGGATTTTTTGGTATGAAATTTTTGGGAGTTGCCGATCGACAGGTTGTGGGGGTTGCCAAACGATAGTGGCACGATCTTTTGGACTGCGTAGGGAAGGAGAAGGGACAGTGCCAATTGGCGGGTGTCAGGGGACTACCGATTGACATACCCCTTAGCCTCTTATAAAAAGGGGAGAATTCTCTTCACAGCTTTCTGCTTTCTTATCTTCTGCGATTTGTTCCTGCGTCCATTCCTCATTTTAGTTTAGAAAATGGAGAACGTTTATAGCAATGAGATCCACATGGCTTGTCTAGGTGTTGATGATTGGGCGCACTTAGAGTGGCGAGCCAGGTTGCCTTTAGTGTTGGGCAAAGAGAATGCCTTTGATCTGTTTGATCCCGTCGCCAAGGAGAAGACTCTTTTGCGTGAGCTCGCGTACCATCGATCGTACAGGGTGAGGAACCCTGATGGTTATATAAGTACTGCATGATTTTTGGCATTCCTTTTCGCATTTGTTTTGTTTTTTCTTGTTTCTTTGAATTTTGACAAAGAGTTTATTTTGCTTTGATAGACTGATATTTCTGCAACGAGTCTTCGATCTCGGGGGATGATAGGGTTCAGAGATGTAAGAAAGCATCTTCCTGCAATGGTGCATTGGGTGGTTTTTCTTCTATCTTTGGTAGTCTGGCGTCTGCGTTGGATGAGACACCCCGTTCTACGTCGATTCTATGTGCTCTAGGGGAGAGGTGGTGGGATACTACCCACACTGTACATTTAAATTTTGGGGAGATAACAGTGACTCCTATTGATGTATAGCAGTTGCTGGGGATAAATTGTGAGGGGACCCAGATAGAGTTGGATTAGGCCTGTCAATGGGTCGGGTCTGGACCCGGACCCGACACGAACCCGATCCGTATAATAGGGTCTGAGCATATTTTTTTGGACCCGAGACCCGAATACCCGAAGACCCGTTTATTAAATGGGTAGGGTCTGGATTTTATACAAGACCCGGACCCGAAGACCCGACCCGAATTGTACATTATTATTTTGTATATATATACATATATACTATAAATTTATATATATTTATAACTATATCTTATCAATATAACATGCAAGTATTATATATAAAAATATATATTTATGTATATAATAAATATAAGTAATATATGTTTTATTTATACTAATAATATTCTACAATACATTACAAAATATTTTAATTTAAGATTAAATAATAAAGAAGAGGGATAAAATAAAATAAATATAAAATAAATGTACATATTTGACCAGACCCGGACCCGAAGACCCGAACGGATTCGGGTCTGGATCCAATATTGTAGACCCGATAAAGAACCGGACCCGAACCCGAACCCGATGAAGACCCGATTACACGGATCTGGATCTCCCAAAACCCGACCCGTCTCCGACCCGTTGACAGGCCTAAGTTGGATCGTACATTGAGGTTGACACTGGCGACGGTGGAGGCGGCGCTAGGTGATGTTGGACGAATAGTCTCAAGGGACTCGATCCATATATCTCTTCTTTGAGAGTTTTTGCTGAGTTGGAAGATTGACAAGACTGACAGGCGGTAGGTGCGGCAGATGGCTCGTTTATTCATTCTTTTACTGTTGGGAGGATTTTTGGTGGCGTCGAGCGGTGACGTTGTCCACTTGTGTTTTTTTACCATATTTTAGGGTATTTTCGAATATCCCTCTCTTCAACTGGGGGATCCTGAAATAGCGACCCTTTATTCATCTTTGGATGCTTTCAGCAGGTGCTTCCGACAGACTTTTACTTAAGCCACGTATCTTCTGGAGGTATTTTTCTTTTTGCATTTTTCCTTTATACATTTTCATTTTATTCCTGTTTTCTTTCTTCTGATTACTGACCTTTGTCCTTTTGCAGACGTGTTTCTATGAGGCGATTGGGCTTAATGCCCGCTTCATTAGCTTGCATGATGAGTTAGTGGGGGACTTCTGTCGAATGTATCGGTGATGGAAGTCCAATCGACAGTCAAGGTGGTCTTTTTCCTTGGCGACGGTGCATCGAATGACCTGACGGGCAATCGGGTTATCTCTTTTTTTATTTTTTGAGTTTTTCTTTTTAGCATTTTCCTTTGTAAAAGTATTGACTTCATCTAGGCAAAATGTAGGTGACTTTTTATCCATGGGGACGAACATTCAGCATACAGGGCTGATCGAAAGGAATGCGCAGATGCTCCGAGTGTTGGCGTATGAGTTTGGCTACTCCTAATATCTAGGAGAGAGAGTAGTCACACAAATTATGGAGGACGAGGTTCTGGTCCCACTGGAGATGCCACCAAGATCGATGAAGTACGTGCGGGATATGTCAGGGGATGCCCGGGTGGCGGCGATAATCGGTGAGCATTGTTCTTTGTGCACAAACACGGTGGCGACCTACGACTACCTTGATTTCATGATGAGATGGTTGATGCCTTCATGTATCTATAAAGTGGTGAATATGCCTTCGCCTAAAATGACTTCTGGCAGGGGTACGAGTCGACCATTTGTGTCCGCCCACAACGCGGATGATGCGTCGACAGTAGTAGCGATGGCAACGTCAGAGGTTTCGTTTCTACGGCTTGATCCTCCTTCTTACAACATCAGACTATTCGGGGGAAGATCGATGAGAATGCTGCATTGCCCCAATGCGATGGATCCGGAGGTGTTGGGGTTGACTAAGGATATTTACCATCCAGAGGTATATGTTTTTAATTTATCTTTTGTTTTTATGATTTCCTCTTTGCCTCAGACTGAATGATTTGCTCTTTTTTCATTTTTTTTACAGCATGTTCGGGTGTCGACTACTGACTGAGGGACATCCGGGATTGGGTGGCTTCTACGACCACTTATATTCGGGAGTCGATCCCGGTTCCTTCCTGTCTTGTGCCATTTGCTTCTTCTGAGGAGGGATCTGGATCAGGTAGCAGAGGTTCCTCATCTCATCGTCGGGGGAAACAAGCGTGTCATCGGGATGGAGGATCATAAAGAGAGAGTGAGAGAGAGAGAGAAAAAAATAAAGGTGAGAGTGTGAGGGGATCGGGTTGAGTCCCATTATTTTTCTTTATTTCTGCAAAAGAGATGTAATGATGGCAACACATATATATGAAATGGGGTTTTATTATTTATCTTTGCTCTAAATGACTTCATCTATATGCACTTTTTACTTTGTTTGCTGAGACCATAAAAAGGATTACTTAAAAAGAGAATTTTATTTTAAAATAGGACGAGTAAAAATATTGGGGGGATGCCGATCGACATACCCCTTGCCCTGCCTCTCAACAGGCCAGTCCAGTCAAATCACCCTAAGGCTTTGATTGCACTTTCTTCAGCTACTTTGTCCTTGATGGGGTAGGGTTCCATCCGAATTTTGCAAGACCCTTGTCTTTAGCTAAGATTTTTAAGTATAAAATGGGGGAAAGTGGAGAGGTTTTCTTCATCAACTCATATCTTATTCCTCTTACTTATTTCTTACTTTGTGTCTGTTTTCAAAAATGGTTCTTCCCATAAGTGCTGAATTTGCCTCTTACCTCGATAATTTATAGGCCCCGTGCTCGTACAATGTAGACTATGATGCCTCTAACTTATGCCTGGTTTCCTTGTGGCATAATCGACCCATTGACTGGAACATGTTGATGGCGGCAGTTCAATTTTGGTACCCCGAGCATCATGATTTTTTATTTTTACTTGGACGAAGTCTGGCCGAATTACGAGGAGTATTCTGCTATGTTGGGAGTAACCCCCCAGTGTAGCGCCGACCATGCCTAAATTCTTTCAGTCTTCTCGGGCATTGTTGACTGAATCTCTCCATATTTCACCCTCGGCGGCTTAGTCATTGGTTTTTAGAGCAATGATCTCCCTTCCTGGTTGTGTTGTATCCCATGCGTCTGCGAGATATCAATGATGTGGGCAATACCGAAGTCATTGTCCTTAGCTTAACTTCAAAGCTACTATAGGTGACTTGGGACCTGCTGGTGGACCTTCAACTTGTTACCATTACTACATGGATGTCATATCGTCGTAATCCTACGGTAGTGATATTAGTAGAGACCCTGAATGGTCTAGATGTTTCGCAAGAAGGCCGTTCTAATTTTCTGAGAGGAAGCCATGTCATGCTGTTCTTATGGATGTCTGAGAGATTTCATTTGGCAGTCCCCCTGAATATGCCTTGGCAGCTATGCCGAATTTCTTCACCCATCATTTCATCAGTTTTAGCCCAAACATAGAACTAGGTAAATTGGTTTGTGGAGCATGGGGATCGATGTTTGTGATGGTCAGTACCCTAGTGGGGGGAGCTACAGACCATTCTGGAACTGGGGAAATACCAGTGTGTTCGGTTAGTAGGCCTCCATCAGAATTCTTTCTATTTTCCTTAGCGGCTCCCGCGTCAAGTCAGATGGGAGCAGATTGTACCTTCCCATAGTTTGAATTTCTTCCCAGTGGAGGATTTAACGGAAGACATGTGCATGTGGTTGGGCTCTTTATGCACTACAAGAAAAATGAATATTAGGGATGGGAGTATTAGGGACGGTTTAATTACCGTCCCTTATGCTATATCAAAAGGGATGGTTTTAATTACCGTCCTTTTTTATAGTAGTAAAAGGGACGGTTTTTAAAAACCGTCCCTTTTGATACATACCAAAAGGGACGGTAATTAAAATCGTCCCTTTTGGTATGTACGAATTTTTAGCGCTGATTTTTCCCGGGTTAATTTAAGCGACATAATTTAAAACCGTCCCTTTTGCTATACCAAATAAGACGGTTAAAAAATCTCTCCCTGTTAATATAGCATCAGGGACGGTTACATCCGACCCTGTTAATGTTTTCCTTAATTCCCCCCCCCCACTGCTTTTCATTTGTTCCAAAAATAGGCCTTAATTCTACGTACAAACTCCCGCTCTCTCTCTCTGCTCTCGCGCTCTCTCCCTCGCTCGCTCCGCTGCCCAGCCCCCTCCGCCGCCGCTACGCCCTACCCCTCCCCCTCCGCCTCCGCGCAGCGCAACCCTACCCCTCGTCCTCTCCCCCTGCTCAGATCCTGAGCCTTCGCCTCTCACTTGCACAGGAGTAACCCCTCCGCCTCTCCCCTGAGCTGCCCTACCCCCGCTCCACCCCCTCCGCCTCCTCCTCTCCCCCTATGCCTCCCCCTCTCCCCTGCGCACAGGTATTATATCTCTCCTGCAATATATATATATATATATATATATATATATATATATATATATATATATATATATATATATATATATATATATATAGAGAGAGAGAGAGAGAGAGAGAGAGACACACACACACACACACACACATACACTATCTGTATTGATTTGTTTAGACATTTGTTAGGGATTTGCTTAGAATGTTATCATATTAGTTTAGGCATTTTTTACAGTTTTGTTTAGTGATTTAGTGATCTGTTTACATCTTTTAACAGACTAGTTAGGGCTTTTTATGCATTTAACATCAGTAAGTGTAAAGTAGATTTTTTTTTTAATTTATAAAAAAAAAGTGTAAAGCAGATTTTTAATTATTATAGCAAATGAGATTTAAAAAATAAAAAGCAAAAATCAGATTGGATTACCGGATCGGACTACCGGATTGTTAACAAATTCGGATTCGGTTGCCAATGTACTGATCCTGTCTGACTATAGGATCCTGTCCGAATCCGAAAATGTCAAACGGATTCTAGCTACAAAATTTATGGGTTTTTATAATTTTCTAAATCCCATAAGCTAAATGAGAACGAAGGATTTCATTTTTTTTCTAGTTTATTGTTGCTTTGTACTTCATCCATGTTTAATTAGGAATTCATGTTTATAACATTTTTACGGACACTTTTAGAACATTAACACGAACAAATGATATTCAAATGCAATTTTGTATATATTTATATATCTTTTTTTCAATTTGTAATAGGGGTTCAATAAGATCAATATGGATAAGAGTTGGATCGGAGGAGATCGGACCACAAAGGCGTACGTCGATGGAGTTCAAATCTTTATTGATTTTGCATATAGAAATAAGGATATTCTTACTTCTAGCATCAAATTCCCATGTAGTACTTGTGTTAATCATGTATACTATAACTCACAAACTGTGAGGAATCATATAGAGATGTATGGTTTTGAAAAGAGTTACAAGAATTGAATTTATCATGGGGAATCATTGGGTGTTTTTAATATCAACGTAAATAGTTGGAGCGATGGTATGGTTGTTGATGATGTATTAACCGATTTGAACTCGAGGGCAAGCATGATTGCAATGGTTCAAGAAGGAAGGGGGATTCCATATAGAGAGGAAAATATGGGCAATGATGAAGAACCTAACATCAAATATCATGACGTGCCCGATGCAGACCTCCCAGAATATTTTAGACTTTTAAAAGAGGCAAAAAGTGAGTTGTATGAGAATTGTCCTAAGGACATTACCGAGTTGTCATTTGTTGTTGAATTATTGCACTTGAAACAACTAAATGGATGGATAAATCGTTCTTTTACGATGTTGATGTTATTCTTGCAGAAGGTGTTCCCGAAAGCCAAGATTCCAAAATCCTTCTATCAAGCTAATAAATTGACAAAAGATATAAGATTTAAGTATGAAATGTGGGATGCATATACTAAGAGTTGTATGTTGTTTCGAAATGAGAGCGAGAATCTTGAGAAATGCAAAATTTATGGGGAATCTAGGTTTAAAAATAAATTTGACAGTGGTGAGGGTACAAAAGTAGCAATGAAAAAGGTAAGGTATTTTCCTTTGAAACCGAGATTACAACTATTGTATTGGTCATCGCATACTGCTCCACTAATGAAATGGCATGCTGATGAACGGATCGGTGATGGCGTGTTGAGGCATCCCGCTGACTCCCTTGCATGGAAGACATATGATGAGCGAAATCCATCTTTTGCGAGTGATTGTCGCAATGTTAGATTTAGGATAACAACTTATGGATTCAATCCGTTTGGTAATATGTGCATTGCTCACAGTACTTGGCCTATTGTGCTAGTGGTATTAAACTTTCCCCCGTGGTTGTGTATGAAATAACCCCACTTAATTTTGTCTGCTCTTATTGACAGACCAAAAGGGCCCGGTGATAAAATTGATGTATATTTACAGCCACTAATTGATGAGTTGAAAGAGTTATGTGCTAATGGGGTACGTACTTATGATGAATCAGTGAAATAAATTTTTCAGTTACATCCGGCGTTGTTATGGACAATTAGCGATTTTCCTGGTTATTCTATATTATCAGGATGGAGCACAAAAGGTGAATTTTCTTGTCGTTGTTGCAATAAGGACCATCAAGCTATACGATTGAATAACGGTCGTAAGTACTATTATTGGGGTCATCGTCGATTCTTACCAATGCGATATGAATTTTGGAAAGAAAAAGTTACATTTAATGGCAAGGTTGATATGAGGCCACCACCATTAAAACTAACTGGATCACAAGTTCTGCAATAATTAAATGAGCTTGACGTTGTAACTGAATATAAGAAAGAAGACGTGCTGAAAAGAATGATAAGTGACCAAAAGTAAATTGAGATTGCAAAAAAGACTAAAAATAATATTCCAAAAAAAAGACTGACTTGGAAGAAGAAAAGTATCTTTTTTAATTGCAATGTTGGGAGCATAATTTGATTCGCCATAATCTTGATGTCATGCATATTGAGAAGAATTTTTGTGATAATATTCTTTTTACATTGTTGGGCATCAAAGGGAAAATAAACGATAATTTAAATGCTCGCAAAGACCTCAAAGAGGTGAGTATTAGGCTCGTGCTATATCCTCAGTCGCGAGGACCAAATCAACAGTATGTGGCCCCAGCAGAGTTTACGATGAGCAATAAAGAGAAAGATATATTCTTAAAAGTGTTGATGAATCTCAAAGTTCCAGATGGTTATTCATCGAATATTTCACGATGTGTGCACCCTCAAGAGAGAAGCATTTGGGGACTTAAGAATCATGACAATCACATTATAATGCAACAACTACTCGCGATGGCTGTATGTAGGGTATTGCCAAAGCATGTTGTCAAAGCTTTAATTGAATTAAGTAATTTCTTTGCGATACTATGCTCAAATGTAAATACTTTAGCTGACTTGGAGAAATTTGAAGGCCGTATGGCTCTTACTTTATGCAGTCTAGAGAAGATATTCCCCCCAGAATTTTTTGATGTGATGGAAGATTTTCCCATGCATTTGACTGATGAACTATTAATTACCGAGTCAGTGCTTTATCGTTGGATGTATCCAATGGAAAGGTATCTACACACATTGAAACTCTATATGCGAAATCGTGCTCATCCCGAGGCCTGAATTGCTAAGTCTGTCCTTTTAGAAGAGTGCATGACCTTTTGCTCAAGGTGTTTGGGTGATAACGTGTAAACTAAGTCTTGTCGACCTATTAGAACAGATGACAAAGGTAATGACTCTGGTCGCGCTGTTGGGAAAAAAGTTCAAATTCAGCTTGATGAAGAAACATTGGTTCAAGCTCATCGTTATGTGCTTTTCAACACTGATTCAGTGGCACCGTTCATCGAGTAAGTTAGGTTTTTACCTTAACAACGTGCACAACTTTGTTACTTGTAAGTTTTACTACATTCATTACGTAAGAACCAACCGTGTAGTTATGGGGATCCCGGTTTGAGTGTACGACGTAAATTTGAAAAAAGTTAGACTTAAGCATAAAAACATGCCATCGAAGGGTGAAAATGTAAAATAGCCACAAAACGGTCCCATAAGAGTCATGAACACCTCGCACGGGACCAATGCGACTCATAGGAATCGACCGCGTAGTCACGGGGCTCCCGGTTTAAGTGTACGACGCAAATTTGCAAAATGTTATACTTGAGTATAAGAAAGATGCCATCAAAGGGTGAAAATGTAAAATAGCCACAAAACGGTCTTGTAAGAGTCACGAACACCTCGCACGGGACCAATGTGACACGTAGGAACCGGCCGCGTAGTCACGGCACTCCCGGTTTGAGTGTACGGCATAAATTTACAAAAAATTAGACTTGAGCATAAAAACATGCCATCGAAGGGTGAAAACCTAAAACATCCACAAAAAAGTCTAGTAAGAGTCACGAACATCTCGCACGGGATCAATATGACTCGTAGGAACCGACCGCGTAGTCACGGGGATCCCGATTTTGAGTGTACGATGCAAATTTGCAAAATGCTAGACTTGAGTATAAGAAAGATGCCATCGAAGGATGAAAATGTAAAATAGCCACAAAACGGTCCCATAAGAGTCACGAACACCTCGCACGGGACCAATACGACTCGTAGGAACCGACCGCGTAGTCACGGGGCTCCCGGTTTGAGTGTACGACGTAAATTTACGAAATATTAGATTTAATCATAAAAACATGCCATCGAAGGGTGAAAACATAAAACAAACACAAAACGGTCCCATAAGAGTCACGAACACCTCGCACGGGATTAATGTTACTCGTAGGAATCGATCGCATAGTCACGGGGCTCCCGGTTTGAGTACACGACGCAAATTTTCAAAAAATTTGACTTGACCATAAAAACATGCCATCGAAGGGTGAAAACCTAAAACAACCACAAAATGGTCTAGTAAGAGTCACGAACATCTCGCACGGGATCAATGTGACTCGTAGGAACTGATCGCGTAGTCACGGGGCTCCCGGTTTGAGTGTACGACGTAAATTTGCAAAAATATATACTTAAGCATAAAATATGCCATCGAAGGGTGAAAACGTAAAATAGTCACAAAATGGTCCCATGAGAGTCACGAACACCTTGCACGGGACCAATGCAACTCGTAGGAACCGACCGCGTAGTCACGGGGCTCCTGGTTTGAGTGTATGACGCAAATTTGTAAAATGTTAGACTTGAGTATAAGAAAGATGCCATCGAAGGGTCAAAACGTAAAACATACACAAAACGGTCCTGTAAGAGTCACGAACACCTCGCACGGGACTAATGTGATTCGTAGGAACCGTCCGCGTAGTCACGGTGCTCCCGGTTTGAGTGTACGACGTAAATTTGCAAAAAATTAGACTTGAGCATAAAAACATGCCATCGAAGGGTGAAAATCTAAAACAACCACAAAACGTTCTAGTAAGACTCACGAACATCTCACAAGGGATCAATGTGAGTCGTAGGAACCGACCACGTAGTCACGGGGCTCCCGGTTTGAGTGTACGATGCAAATTTGCAAAATGTTAGATTTGAGTATAAGAAAGATGCCATCGAAGGGTGAAAACGTAAAACAGCCACAAAACGGTCCCGTAAGAGTCACGAACACCTCGCATGGGACCAATGCAACTCGTAGGAACCGACCGTGTAGTCACAGGGCTCCCGGTTTGAGTGTACAATGCAAATTTGCAAAATGTTAGACGTGAGTATAAGAAAGATGCCATCGAAGGGTGAAAATATAAAACAGCCACAAAACGGTCCCGTAAGAGTCATGGACACCTCGCATGGGACCAATGTGACTCGTAGGAATCGGCCTCTTAGTCACGGCGCTCCCGGTTTGAGCGTATGACGTAAATTTGTAAAAGGTTAGACTTGAGCATAAAAAACATGCCATCGAATGGTGAAAACGCAAAACAAACACAAAACGGTCCCGTAGGAGTCACGAACATCTCGCACGGGACCAATGTGAGTCGTAAGAACCGGCCGTGTAGTCACGAAGCTCCCGGTTTGAAGCAGTAGTATAGCTCCCATATAGCTATTTTCACAACTAAAGCACATAAATTGTTTTCATAATAAAACATAGCAGTTTCTAAGATATTGCTTTTATATGTTGAATTACGACCCTGTTCTATTATGAAAACATGTTGTGCCAAATGAACATTTTCTAATATATATATATACATACATATACATATGCATATAAGTGTATATGTATGTATAATATATATATGTATGTATAAATAGTATAACAGTAGTATATATTACATATATATATATATTATACATACATATACACTTATATGCATATGTATATATAACAGTATACTGTTATATACACATATGTATATGTGTATATAACAGCATCTGCTGTTATATACAGTATATGAATATGTGTGTTGTTGGCCGAGAGAGAGAGAGAGATCAGGGCTGCTCATGTGTGCGTGTGTGCAGGTGTAGGAGGATATATAAAAATATCGTATTTGATACCCTTTTTAACGGAGCTATTTTTTGGCCGTATGTCCGTTAAATGTCACGAACACTCGTTAAAAGTTCCATTTATTCTCACATGAGTATATTATGATGGAGAAATACTTAAAAAACGGTAACGAATAAATTTAATTTATTATGATGTGTTTTTATTATTTGTAATTGATTGTCTATTTATCTTGTTGTTAAAATATATATGAGTAATTATATATATACTTTTATATATATGCATATCATATGATCATATATATATATATATATATATATATATACTGTATATAATAACTTGTGTTGCTAAAATGGCGTCAAGGGATGAAAACGTAAAACAGTCACAAAACGGTCCAGTGAGAGGCACGATCACCTCGCACGGGACCAATGTAACTCGTAAGCTTAAACATTATTTGATTAATGATATCTTTTTTGTTTTGTTTCTTATATTTTTTTGCAGGATAACATTTTAGGGTTATATTTTATTCGCGTGGAACACATGAACAAAGCAATGGTTTGCGACAGGTAGATTGTTTATTTATTATTGTTGTTGATATGCGAGATTGTTGTCTTAATTTTTTTTACTGGCCGTGCGGGCTTTTTTGTTAATTAAACATGTTGGTTTTCATGTATAAACAAAGGAGACTCTGTCGAATTTTTTTAAAAATTGTAAAGAATTGTTGATATGGAGATTTTACAATTTTTTATGGCCGTGCGGGCTTTTGTGTTGATTAAACAGGTTGATTTTCATATATAAACAAAGGAGACTCTGTCGATTTTTTTTAAAAATTGTAAAGAATTGTTGATATGCGAGATTCTTATAGCCGTGCGGGCTTTTGTATTGATTAAACAGGTTGGTTTTCATGTATAAACAAAGGAGACTGTCAATTTTTTTTTAAAAATTGTAAAAAGTTGTTGATACGATTAACTAATATATTTGGATCTTTTATTTTACTATAATATTATTTTGATAAAATGATTATTTATTGATTGTAGGTTGTGCACAAGAAGTTGAAGATACATGAAGTTGAAGATACATATTTTACTAAGAGAAGTTTTTGAAGTGTGACAACCATATTTATCATCTTAATTTAGGGATGATATTTTTTTTGACAATTGTATATCTTATTAATTAGTATGATTTTGTACTCATTTAAATATTTCGGCTTGAATATAGTTCAATGGAAGAAATTATTATTGGATACATGCTTCAATGAATGTGGTTGATATATTGCGTTTTTTATCGGATGATTTGATTTATAATGCAAATTAAACGTCAATTATTATTGCAACATAAAACATATAATAATATAACTATTTATCAATTGGGACGGTTATAAATCGTCCCTAATACTTATTTGTATTAATTGAGAATACCTTTTGGGGCAGTTTTTACCGTCCCTAATACCCATTTCTGCATCGATTGAAATTATCTTTAGGGACGGGTTTTACCGTCCCTAATTGGGTTGCCAGAATCTTAGTAGTATTAGGGACGGTTTATCCGTCCCTAATACTATTGGCGGGAGCGGGAATTTTTTCGCGAGAACACCATTTGGGATGGAAAAATCCGTTCCTAATGCCAAATGCAGAGTGTTCATGAGTTAACATTTAGGACGGTAAAATTCGTCCCTAAAATATTTAGGATGCCTAGTATAAGGGACGGGTTTTTGTCATTGCAGAAACCGTCCCTAATACTCTTTAGGGACGTTTTTTACTTTTAGGGACGTTTTTTTGCCGTCCCTAATACTCATTTTTCTTATAGTGATGGGATAATCGTCGACCCGTCCTTCCCAATCTATTGGCAGGGTTTGACACATTTCTAGGGATTATATGAAATGGTTATGGAGGAAAGTAGTGGCTAAGATGTTGGCCGAGGAGATCGGGTAGAGATGGCTTACTATGTTTGATACTACGAAGGGAGGCCCTAATGGTCTTCCCTAGGATGGTCCGGGTTTATCGTTCTATGGAGCGCATTCGATATTCCATCCAAGCAGGAGAAATTTGGGGGCCTCAAGATATAGATGATGATGGAGCTGGCTCTTCTGGTAACAACAAGTAGGGCCTTTTATGAAGTTGGTTATGTATGAAGCTAGTTATGTTTTTGGTTGACTTTGATTGTGGGAATAAGTTTGGGAAGATTTGGAAATAGTTTGGTTTGGTTAGTTTGTTTTTAGGATAATCACGTTGACGAGGGGAGTTGTTTGACCCCTTGTGCTGATATTTCCTGTAATCATGCCAAAATTTCCCATTAATGGAATAAAAATGTATTTTAATTATATTGCTATGCCTCTTGATGAGTTTTGTATTTGAATTATCTATACCAATCGCTAAGGCATACATAATCCTTTTGTTCACGTAAATGATAAAATGAACTATCGTTCTCGGAGGTAAGAAAATAATAATATTTTGTGAAGAAAGGGGGTTATGCCCATGCAAAGCATATGAGTTGCATACATACCATTGTTTTTTTTTTTTAAATTATGGGTTTCATTTTTGAAAGAAAAATGGGTTTTTAGAGGACCAGGCCCCACGTAGTTGTCTGAGTAGAGGGAAATGAAGATTATTTTCAGAATAAAAGGAGATGAGAGGAGTCGTAGCGCGCCGAGATTTCAGACTAGGGGTAGAATTTCTTGAGATAGTCCAGATTGACTGGATGCACTATTTCTTCTCCGTCAAGGTCAACGAGCATAGCAATGCCCTCAGACAGGATCTTCTTCACGATATAGGGGCCACTCGAGTTTGGCTTGAATTTCCCTCTGGGGTCCCAGATGAGTTTTATGATTTCTTTGAGGGTTGAATACCCTTCTCGAACACCACGGTCCTTAACTCTTTTATTGAATAATTGCGCTATTCGAGGATGGTACCCCTATATGTGATATAGAGCCTTTAGTCTCCTTTCATCCAAGAGTGATAACTCGTCGAGTCAGCTCTGATGCCAATTTTCTTCGATGACTTTGCTTTCAAGTATGATGCGTAGTGAAAGGATTTATAGTTCAACGGGTAGGATTTCTTTTATGTCGTATACCAGAGAGTAAGGGGTAGCTCTAATAGATTTTAGAACTAAAGTGCGGTAGCCCAGAGGGCGTAAGGGGTATGATCGGCCCAATCTCGATAACCCTCCGTCATCTTGCTGATGATTGCTTTGAGGTTCTTATTAGCGACTTCAACTGCATCATTGGCTTGTTGTGGGTAGGGAGAAGATTTGTGTCTTTGGATCCCATACTAGTCGACCAATTTTATAACTTCTGCCTCAAAATGTAACCCATTGTCTGATACTAGCTCATGCAGGACGCCGTATCGGCAGATGATGTTTTTTTGGATATTTTTCTGGATGCCATATCGATGCCCTATGTGAAAACGGCCAGGGAGAGGTCATATTGTCTAATTCCCCCGAAGGCAAGGTCTGGAGATTAGAAAACTTTTAGCATAGGCATCTCCGAACATAGGCGGTGCAATCCTGAACCGTATGGCCATTCATGTGGGGCCCGCATTCCCCACTGTGGATTTTCTGCATTATTTCTTCAATGTCAGCCCCTGCGATGCAGTGTAAGTGGGTTCCATCAAAGTTTCTTTTAAACAGTGCTTTATCGAAGATAATGTACTAGGCAACCTATTTGCAAAGGGTTGCTCGATCTTTCTTGTTGGCATCTTGGGGGTACCTACCGTGCTTAAGGAGACGCCAAATGTCGTATTACTAACACTCGACCATATCAGGGTCCTCTTTTGTGATGAGTTCAATATGGTAGCAGTGTGTTGGTTTAGCTTATTTTTGGACTAAAAAAGGGGCCATTGTTATTCCCTAGGGCATGTTGACCATGAAAGCCAAGGTAGCAAGGGCATCCGCCAAGCTGTTTCTGATTCGGGACAAGTAGACGAGGTGATATCTCGAAACTGGGAGTCCAGCTCTTTTAGGTGGGTGTGGAAGAGTATGAGTTTCTAATCTTTAACTTTCCATCTTCTAAGGACCTAGACGATGATGACGGCATATCCCCCGTAGACATCTAGGCACTGGATACCTTTTTTAAGAGATACTTTGAGGCCTACAGTGCATGCCTCGTATTCGATCATGTGATTGGTGCAGGGAAAATCTATCTTGATGGAAATGGGATTATGAGAATCATTAGGGGAAATCAGGAGTATCCCAATGCCATATCCCTTCTTGTTGGTAGCGTTGTTAAAGAATATTTGCCATTGGAGGTCTTCTTGGGAGGTACAAAGGATGTTTTTGTCTACAAATTTAGAGATCCAAACATTCATGACTTTCTGTGTGACATGCCTAATATTGAACTTGGCTAGCAGCATCAACCATCAGGTTATTCATCTAGACATGCCAGGTTTCTCGAGTAGGTATTTGATAGTATCCATTCGGGACACACGTCTAATGAGAAAAATGAGCATGTAATATTGTAATTTTTGAGTGACCCAGATAAGAGTGACACATGCTTTCTCTAAGGCAGTATAGTTGACTTCGTACCCGACTAATTTACGACTAGCGTAGTATGTGTCCCTCTCTTTACGAGATTCTTCAAGGTATTGGGCTAGCAAAGCCCAGCTGAAGTGTCTGTTATTGTCAAGTATAAAAGTAAAGGGTGATCGGACTGCGATGGCATGAGTATCGGAGGTCGGGTTAGATATTACTTGATTCGGTCAAAGTCTTCCTGTCAAGATTCATTCCAGACTTTGGTGGAATCCTTTTGGAGGAGTTTAAAGATGTGTCCACAAATAGAAGTCAACTGGCTGATGAACCAGATGATATACTGTAATTTTCTAAGGAATCCTCGAACTGTGTTCTCCATTCGGGGTAGTGGCATCTCGAGTATGGCTTTTAGTTTGGTAGGATTTGCTTCAATCCCCTTTTCGTTAACCATGAAGCCCAAGATCTTTCCTTTGGTAATGCCAAAAACACATTTTTGTGGATTAAGCCGCATTTGGTATCGCCGTAGTCGTTTTGAAGACCTTTCATAGAGTGGGAACATGACCTTCCCGAGTTTTGTACTTAATAATCTTATTATGCTTATAGACCTTGACTTCTTTGTGTATCATATCATAAAAGATGGTTGTGACAGCCCTTGGGTAGGTAGTCCCTGCATTTTTAGATCGAATATCATAACTGTGTAATAGAAGGTTCCCCAGGGGGTGACGAATACAAATTTTTCTTGACGATCAGGGTGCATCTTGATCTGATTATGTCCGAAAAACCCATCAACGAATGACTTGAGAGTATGACTGGGTGTATTGTCCACAATCATGTCGATATTGGGTAGCAGGTAATCATCCTTCGGAGAGGCCTTATTCAAATCTCGATAGTCGACGCACATGTGAACCTTTCCTTCTGATTTCGGCACGGGTACAATGTTCGATAGCCATGTGGGATATTAGATCATTCGGATAAATCCTACATTCAACTGTTTCACCACCTCTTCTTTAACTTTGAGCAATCATTCGGTACGGAGCTTTCACAATTTTCGTCTGACCCGTTTACATTCCAGGAGAGTCAGAATCTCGTGCTGAGCTATCTCGAGATTAATATCGGGCATGCCATCGTAGGACCAGGTGAGAACGTCCATAAATTCCTTCAGCAGTTCTTCGAGTTGCGCGTGCTCATGCTCATCAAGGGTGGTCCCTATCCTAATCTCGCGCAGTTGGCTATTAGAATCGAGATTAATAACAACAATTTCATCTTCATTAATTTGATTATGTTGGTTGTTATTAAACTTATTACGATAAGTTAAGAATTATTAATTTACAAAAGCATCATCATTAAGAGTTTGATTAGAATCAAGACAATTAATATAAGGCATAACAAGATACTCAAAATCTTCGTTTATTTCATTCTTGGGAAAAACAACGTTGAGAATCTAATCAAATGAGGTCTCAGTTACATTATAATCCGAATGGGGTTGAACAAAAAAGAAGAAGAAATGGGATAAACATCTGGGTTGGGTTGCATTTCAGCAGGTGGAACTGGTACAACATTCCAGTTTAGGAGAGGTTCACTAACAACTTTAATTAAGATGGACAGATCCGATGATATGGTTCTTGACTGGATCATGTAGAGTGTTAGCCCCAGTGTCTATAAGTTGAATGAATCCTCGGAGTCACTTTCCTCAGAATCCTCGATAATAGATGTAGTCTTCTCAATGAGTGGTTGCACATGATGCTGGGAACTTTCGGCCCATGAATAACTTTCTTGGAAGAAGATCTTCATCCTTGGATTCATCTTCTTATCCACATGATCATACCACAGTTAAGGAAAGTCACAAAAGGTAAAATCTTCACCCTCTTTAACAAATTTCCCAATCAAGGAATCTCTTGAGACAGTCTCAGTACTCTCTAGCCTTATCTTTAACTGAGGTTGGCAGAGCATTCTGAGTTCCTCTGGTGATGGATGATAACCCGAGCCACATAAAGGAAAAACCTTATTCAACATTATGGGTTCTATTATTCCCTATTGTCGTCGTCCTAGCCCCAATCCGAGCATAAAGTGCATATTCTTGAACATATGTATCACATTTGCATTATCATGAGGGCTGTGCTCTAGACAGATTCATTCTTTGAAATCATCCCTTGTTGGGAACATAAATGGTTCGATTCAAAATCCTAACAGAAGCATACCATTCGATCCATGTTGTATCTCTAGTACTGAATTACGGGTGCTTTCATTCTCAGCATTATCATCGTCACCCAAGATGGTGATGACCTGCCCATCAGTGAAGAACTTCAATTTCTGATGGAGGGAGGAAGACACTCCCTTGATGCTGTGGAGACATGGTCGTCCGAGCAACAGGTTGAAACAAGGCGGTATGTCGATGACTTGGAATTCAGTATCAGGATTTATAGGGCAAACCCCTATTATAAGTTTTATGGATCCCATCACTTCCTGGCGAATATTATTATAAGCACGCACTGCAGTGTAAGTTGAAGCAAGGTCATTTACTTTTAGTCCCAAATAATTGAGGGTTCTTAGAGGATAAACATTAAGTGCTAATCCATTATCAACGAGTGAAATCGGGACTGTCTTCCCCATCACATCGACATAGATATTGAGAGGATATTAGTGATTTATACCAAAATTAGGGATTTCTTCCTCGGAGAAGGAGAGCATCCTAGTAGATGTTAGAGACCTGACAAATTTTATGGCTTCCTACAGGGTTGTAGAAGGAGGGTTGTGGGCTCGGTGAGTAGTTTAATCAAGGCATCTCGGTGTAGTTGGGAAGACATAAAGAGTCCTCATAGAGTGATGTTAGCCTATTTTTTCTTCAACGGGTCGAGGATCTTACTCTCCTCGAAAATCATTTCTAGCATAGGGAGTTTATCAACACCTTTTCCCTTATTTGTCATTGCTGACTGGGGATTCAGAACCTGGTAATGCCTCCCATATCTATTCATATGGTTCACATAAGAGGGAAAAAATAGAAACCCTATTTATTCGTCTATCTCGGGCTATTCGTCCACCTTGGTAATCTCTCATAGTAGGTCCTCAAACGATATCATTCCACATATAGTGACTATAGGGCTAGACTTTTTTAGGCTTTGCTCTTTATTTGAACTATCAAATTCATCCCCCATCCGATGGCAATGATGTCATCCTTCTATGAGAAGTCAATGCACTCTATCGCCTCAATGGCCTCTTCGTATAAATCCTCCCACTGAATGGGGAGATGTATAAGCGAAGGGACTAAACCCTTATAATTTCAAAGCATCAAATATCTCGAACATATTGCAAATTTGACAGGTCTGTCGAAACAAGTCTGCTATAACCTGGACGACATCATCTAAGATAACTTTGTCGGTGCATATTACCCAATTATCTGACTCACGAGCCCACCTTCGGGCTTCCATGAATAGTGCGCTAAACTTTTGGCAGTCAATAGTCATTTTCGAGGGAAATTTTAGCCCAAACTCTAGGAGTTGGTTCAGTACCGTTGGTAATTCCATGTTTTTTCCCCTAGAACGAGTACGAACGGAAACACATGCTCTTGTAAGAAGAGACAAGTCCTGATTAGTAAAGCAGGTAGGGTGCAGGAGAAAATATGGGCAAACTTTGAGGGGTTTAGGTATGATGGGTGATTTACTGGGTACAATCTGGGTAAATGGATCAAATTCTGAGTCTTCTTGTAGGAAGATAGCATTTGTATGATTTGGGAGTGGATTACGAGTAGTGTTTGGCTGGTGGGGCGATGGTAGCCCGATCAATCAGACCTTGGATTATATTCCAGAGATAGAAGCACTGATCAGTAGGGGTATTCGTGGCCCAGTCCGATTCGGTTTTGAGGTATTTTTGGGATCGAACCACATTAATCGATCCTAGAAAGTTACGGACTGATCAGTGTTGTTTTAAGTGGTCTGTGTTCGGTCTCGGTCCTATTCGGTCCATACGCATAAAAAACAACACATTTTTTTTAATTAAAAAAGCACTTTTTTTGTAAAACAACATTTTTTTTTAAAAGATAACACTTTTTAAAAACAAAAACAACATATTATTAGAAAAACAACACTTTTTTTAATATAAAAAATAGCTATTTTCTTTTAAAAAAAAATAGGACATGTTTTTTATTTTTTTATTAAAAATAACACTTTTCTTTTAAAAAACACAACACTTTTTTAAAAAAATAGCACTATTTAAAAAAAAAAACTTCAATTTTACTATACCCATATAAATAGTTAATAATATCCATAAAAAATAACAAACAACTAATTCCCATAAAATAATGCGCTACAGATATAAAAGTATGTCCACCACATAATTAATAAATTCATAACAAAGAGTATTACAAACTCAACACATTCTTTAAATCTCCAACGCATCCATGCCGCCACGCGTTAAGCTTCTCCACTTGCAACTCCCAACAACTCTACAAATCATTAAAAACAAGATTATCAATAATAGCATTTAAAAAATCAAATAAGATGAGATATCACAATATAACAATTTTTTACCCGAATCAAGTTTCTCTAGTGGTTGAATATCGTCCAACGAATCTCGAATATTGATTGGCTTTGTTGAGGAGCGTAGCCAAATTTGACCACAACAAGTGCGTCCACCGTATTTATTGATAATGATCTACAAAAATCGTAAAAAATATGACCTCCTATGATAAATGCAGATTCGGAAGCAATGGTAGACATGGGAATAACTAATATATCACGGGCAACAAGAGAAAGAGGATTGGGTATCTATTTTGTTTATTTTTCCACCAACTAAGAATATCAAAATTTGTACTATCCATATGACAAGTTTCCAACAAATATTTTTTAACTTCCGACTTAGCTCCAAAGTTATGTTCCGCTTCCAAATGTTTTTATATAGAGATAACAAAAATGCATGCCCATCCATATCATCATCATCATTAAGCACGATAAAACTTGATGTTGGAGTTTTATTGCGCGGATTTGTATTAGAAGAGCTATTTCCATTATACCAATAAAAAAGTCGAACTAAAGTCTCTCTTACCTTCCTAGTCAAGTCTATTGCCAAAACAAAGCCATACAACTCTCCAAAAAAGTATTCAACATACTTCAACTTATATCTAGGATCAAGAACAAACGCAACAAATAAGAGAAACTTTATTTTTTCGACATTCCAATACTTGTCAAATTTTGATTTCATGCTCGTCGCCATAGTTGATAAAAAAATATCCATTATTTCTCAAACATATCAATTTGGTTTCAATCATGATAAGCTTGTGGTAAAAGGCATTTGAGGTGACATATAATGTCCTATAAAATTTTAAAGTTTCATGATAAAATATTGAAAGAAATTTCACAAAACTTCTTAGCTTATCCCAATCCTCACTATTTGGCGAACCCAATTTTCGTACCCCCACCCCTCTCCCTCCAATATCCTCATCATTTTCATCTTCCTCGCCACTATATTTTTTATATTGTCCGTCATCCTCATCCATCCTCTCAAAGACTTTCTCAAATTTTAAAATGGACTCCCACATCATGTAAACCGTATCAATCGGGACAACCCTTGGCTCCA
Source organism: Sambucus nigra (assembly GCA_949130495.1). NCBI lineage: Eukaryota > Viridiplantae > Streptophyta > Magnoliopsida > Dipsacales > Adoxaceae > Sambucus > Sambucus nigra. Next base: position 533,209,027 of record OX422218.1, read on the forward strand.
ACCTTTGAAGTGGTACAAATGGGCATAAGGGAGGTTTGATGAAAGGTTTTTGGAAATATAAGGTACATTGTAAAGTTATATTACTTCATGGTGGGCAAAATCTTTGGTTGTTTATAGGAATACCCTTACGATCGCTAGATGTTGAGGGCTTTCCCATCTCCAAAGTCAGGAAATCACCTTGTGTGATTTGGGAGGTGTGGGTCATTAAAATGATATTCCCTTAAGGATCGAGGTATCTAAAGAGGCGATCGACTAAGAGTGTGAACGTACAGTTGCTCTTCTTCTAAATTGGTGATCATATTGAGCCTTGATAGTGGAATGGTTCTGTTTCTTTTCCAAGGGGGGTAGATGTATGATCGAGACTAAAAAAGTCTTTATTGAGGTTGTGTGGGAATCTGAATGTGCTGTGCAGGACTGATGATGGATGCTTGATGTTGCGCTATGGCTTGGAACGTCTCTGTAAAGGTCGCATGGGGACCTTAAATAAGAGAGAACCTAGAGGTGCACTGCAAGACTGACAATAGGTGCTCGAAATATCTTCAAGGCTTGAAACACATATGTAAAGTTTGCATGGGGACCTAAGATCAGAGAGAACCTAGATGTGCAGTGCAGGACGAATGTTAGGGTCTTGAGGTCATATGTGAACACTTTAGATGATAATAATAATATGGGAGAAAGATCCCAGGGGGTATAGTTTTACCTCACGACTGATTAAGCTTCTTAGTTAACCTAATATAGGTACCTTAAATGTGAACGTACGGTAATTAAAACACTAAGAGGGATAAAAGTCCTGGGGGTTTATGATTACCTCATGAAGATTAACCTTCTTACTTAGTGGGAATCGAATATAGGTAGATTAAGTGTGAACATACAATGATTAAAATACCACGAGGGAGAAAGCTCCCAGGGGTAGGATTACCTCGTGACTGATTAACCATATTAGTTGGGGGAACCAAATATAGGTACCTTAAGTGTGAAGGTACGATAATTTAAATACCGAGAGGGAAAAAGTTTCGGGGGGTTTAGGATTACCTCAAGACTGATTAACCTTCTTAGTTAGCGGGAGCCAAAGATAGGTAGCTTAATTGTGAATGTACGATAAATAAAACACTAAGAGGGAGAAAGCTCCAAGGGGTGCATGGTATCCCTATCTTTGTCTTTGGTTTTAGAAAAGATTAAAAATATTTTAATCCCTTCTAATTTTAGGTCTCGTAGACGAAGAAATATGGGATTTTGATGGTGTCTACGTTGAAACATGGGGTTTCATATTGTAGTTCACATAGGGGACTAGACGTAGAAATTCGGGGTTTCAATTGCATCTATTGAGGTTATCCTGATTTTTTACTTTATTCTTAGCAAAGATTCAAAATATACCGACCCTTCCTATTTTAGGTCGCATGAAGGATTTAATTATTTTGAAGTGCAGGGCTTCCTATTTTAGGTCGCATAATGGACCGAATTAATTTAGAGCATAGGGCTTTGAATTTTAAGTCCTGTAGGGAATGAATTGGTTTGAAGTGCGGGGATTCCTATTTTAGGTCTCGTAGGCGACCGAATTTGGTTAAAGCCAGGGCTTCCTATTTCAGGCCGCGTAGGGGTCCAAATTTGTTTAAAGCATAGGACTTGCTCACATAGGGTACCTGAGTATTTTTTAAAGTGCATGGTTTTCTATTTTAAGTCGCGTAGGGAACCGAATAAGTTTTTAAGCGCAGGTTTTTATTTTGGGTTGCGTAGAGGGGCGGATTGGTTTGAAGCGCAAGGCTTTATATTTTAGGTCTCATAGGGGACCAAATTGGTTTAAATCACATGGTTTCCTATTTTAGGTCGCGTAGGGGACTAGATTATTTTAAAAGTGCAAGGTTTCCTACTTTAGGTCGTGTAAGGGAACAAAATGGTTTTGAAGAGCAGAGCTTCCTATTTTAGGTCGCGTAGGGGAACCTATTGGTTTAAAGCGTAAGGCTTCCTATATGAGGTTGCGTAAGGGACCAAATTGTTTTGTAGCGTAGGGCTTCCTATTTTGGTCGCGTAGGGGACTAGATTTGGTTGAAGCGTAGGGTTTCTTATTTTGGTCGCATAGGGGACCAAATTAGAGGAGATGACTGTTTTAGTTTTGCTCGGGTGAGGTTTTAGTTTTATTTTCTTGGGTGGAGCCCAAGGCTATTGTGGGATGCTCAGAGGAGTCTGAGGCTTTATTTAGTTTATCTCGTGTAGAGTGTGACCTAGGGCATCTTTGAACGTCATTAGGGCCTCTTCAAAGAGTCTAAGGTTTTGGTGACTGGTTTGCTCGAGTGAATTTAAAATATACTTGTGAATTTTCTCAAGGGAGTCTGAGGCTTTAATCGAAATGTTTTCCCAACTGGAGTTCGGGGCTTTAGTGATGAGCTCAGCGTAGTGTGATGTATTTCTTTGATCGGGTGGAGTATGAGGCTTTAGGGAGGTTTGTTCTGAGTCTTTTCAGGAGTTTTCTCAGGCAGTTTCCGAGGCTTATGTGAGGTGCTCAAGGATGGGTGAGGGTTTAGTTTGCTCGGGTGGATTTAGAGGATTTAAAAGGTCTTTTTATAAGAGTTTGAGTCTTTCAAGGGTTTTCTTAAGCGGTGTTCGCAGCTTAAGTGAGGTGCTTTAGCACGAGTGATGATTTTGCTCTGATGGAATTCGAGGTTTTAGAGAAGTTTGCTCAAAATAGTCTGAGTCTTACAAGGGTTTGCTTAGATGGAGTCCGAGGCTTTAGAGAGATTTTTAGAGGAATCTGAGGCTTTATAGGGGTTTGCTCAAAGGGCGTGTTTGATGCTTAAGGGAGGTTCTCAGGGATAAGTGAGGGTTTTGCTTTCTCTCGTGGAGTCCGAGGCTTTATAAAGGTTCGTTCAGAGGAGTCTTAGTCTTTTCAAGGGATTTGCTCCAACGGTATCCAAGGCTTAAGGGACGTGCTTAAGAATGAGTTATGATTTTTTTACTTAGGTGGAGTCCGAGGCATTAAAGAGGTTTTCTTAGAGGATTCTGAGGCTTTGCAGGGGTTTGTTCAGGTGGTATCTGAGGCTTAAAGGAGGTTTTTATTGATGAGTGAGGCTTTTGTTTGCTCAGGTGGAGAGTGAGGCTTTAAAGAGGTTTGTTGAGAGGTGGCTGAGGCTTTGTAAGGATTTTCTCAAATGTTGTTGAGGCTAAATAGAGATGCTCAGGGATGAGTGGGGCTTTTGTTTATTCACGTGGAGTCCGAGGTTGTAGAGAGGCTTGCTCAGAGGAGTCTAAGACTTTCAATGGGTTTTTTTAGGTGGTGTCTGAGGCTTAAAAGAAGTGCTCAGGGATGATTGAGTTTCTTTTTTTTCTTGGGTTGAGTCTATGGCTTTATAGAGGGTTGATTAGAGGATTTTGAGGCTTTATAAAGATTTTGTCAGGTCGTGTTTGAGGCTTAAGGTGTTGGGGTTTTATTCTTAAAACCATAAGTAATGCTTGACATTAAGTAAAAATGTGTAAGCTCATTGTGAAATGATAATCATTATTACGCTAATGGCTTATATTTGGTTTAAATATATTTTAAACATATCGGTCAATAAAACTTAGTAGGAATTTCGATGAGTCGGTTTCAGGTTGATCACTGGGAGATCAAACTTTCGGTCCTAGTACCATTTAAAGGTTCACAACATAGATTGGGATTTGACATCCTATCATAACGGTTGCGATGCAATCATAATAGTTTATGTCAAACTATGGAAATCTGTATGATGGTTCGAGAAATTGTATGGTAGTTCGATAGAGGATCGTGATCAATACTTCCTGAGAATTTATTAAACAGTGCCACCGATTAGATTCGAGTCAACGAGTTGTCACTATTAGACTCATGCAAGATCACACCATTTTCAAAGGGTGCATATATTATTAATATCGAGAATTATTGAGGATTGGAATGCTTGCACAAATGTCACTTTGATTGTTATGGGTGTGATCTAATTTTTTCGGGTTAAATGATCCCCATATATTGGGTGATAATCGTGTGAGTAAGTCTGAGATCCTTATTCGTAACAATTCACGTCTAGGGGATACCGTGAATTATGATACCCCATTGGTAGACATATATGTTTTGTTTTCACCAAGTAAAACCCTATCGGTAGATTATTTCACTATCCTGGTGGAGTAGTAAATAAGGTAAGTGTGAGAATCAAGGAATTGCTTAGATGTTGGTTAAAATTGATTAACAATAAATTTATCTGACCAATCAGGTATCAAACACTTAATGTGTGGAATCATAGTATGTGCCATAATCAACTTTGTATATAAGATATCTTTATATCCAAGTGTTTTATAAGATAATTAAATTGGAATGCAATTATAATTATATATTGGAATTAATTATGATTAAGCAAAGAAAGGAGATAAATTACGGTAAACATAATTCGAATTTCTGAGTATTTATTTGGAAGCTAATTTAATTATTTATCTTGGTCCCTATTGTAGTCCAAGTACCCAAGCAGTTAGGCTAGGAATCTTAAGAAACTCAGTTTGGACCAAACCCACCTTTTGTACTTGTATAAAAGGGTATGGGATGGTGTTTTAATGAAAAGGATTCATAATTTAGGGTTTGAGATGGCGATAAAAATACTATTCATGTTTTTATGAGGAGGCCTAAAAAGAGACCACCATATCTTATTCAAAAGCAAGGGTTTTCATCTCCAAATGTTCCCACACACCTACCTAGAGTTGGGGAGGATGATACACTAGAAGATTCGAGCTTTAAAGAAGGTTAAGAAAGCTTTTAAACATCCAAAAGAAGGCAACACTTCATCATCAACAAATACTTTTCTCTCCATTAGATTGGAACCATATTCGCAATGGTATTGTAATATTGAAACCCTAGGATTATTCTTTGCATCAAAGATCATTAAGGCTGATATTTTTCCACATTTTAAATGTCAATCCAAAGTTATTTTCCCTAATAATTGGTGTTAGAGCCCCGATTGAGATTGATTATATTTTGTAAGGTTCCATATTGTCCCCCATGAAACCCTAGTTTTTGCATGTTGTATGATTGTACAATCTTGTGTATGCTGTCGTAATAACATGATTTTACAAATATTATAAGTTTATATCTTGGTCACATATGTTTATTTTGTGTAATCGGATCCTACGATGGTGTATCCGTAGTTATTTTTTGCTCCTAAATTCAATATAGTTGTAATAATTAAGTTTTTATAATTATTTCATTTTACATGTATTTGGAGGAGATTGTGAGGAGATATAATCTTTCGTTAATACTATAATGATGTATTTATTTTGGTTTGGGCAGTGGAAAGACTTCGTGAAAATCCAAGAAAGTTATGGACGTTTTCACATGAATTTGTGAAGTGGAGAAGAAGTTGTCAACACATGTGACTCGGACTGATCCGAAATACAAATCGGATCGATCCCAAAATTGGACCGACCTGATTCCCAGATCGGATCAATCTGATCGGGCGCAGGCAGCCTGGATGGTTGTTTTATGGTATTTTTTGGTGGCTTTTCTTAGTGGTTCTTTCTCATCTCCCTTCTTGACTAGGTTGGATTAGTTTCCATATGGAGAGATCTTCAAGAATTTTTGTTTGCGATTAAGTTTACTTTAAGTTGGACTCAAAGTCAAAGATAAGTCTTCTACAAAAATGATAATTGGGTTTAAAGATTTTTACTTCAAGAAGAAGTTTATGCCATGATGGAAATGGGTATTTTCGTCCTTATATTTATGTTTGCATTTATTTTATATTGGAATATATGTCTCATTATTTTATTATGTTGCATAATTCATGTAACGATTAATTGGGTAATTAGGAGCATCCATTTTTATGCACAATATGAATTTTAATTTGAGTTCGACTTAGATCACCGTTTTCTGGAAACATCCTTTTATGTATTTTTTTCAATTGAACTAAATTAGGGTAATGAATTTAAAGGTAAAAATAAAATTTTGATCTTTAGATTTTATTTTATTTTAAAAATAATTTTATACGTGGAAAATTAAAATAGTGAGATCGGTAATTTAATTTATACAAGTGAACTAAAAATTACCAAGAATTAAATTCGATAATTTAGAACTAAATGAATAATTTTTCAAAACCATAAAGTTTTGAAAATACTAAATGGGAGAGGGATTTCAACATAAACCCCACGGTCCCCATCGATGTTTTATGAATCAAATATGATTAATTCCTCGCATCAGCTCATCCAGACCCCAAAAATGGAATTAATCAGGGCATGAGAGATTCATTAAAACTTTTAAGTGATAATTCCAATAATTAGAATAAGAGTGATTTCGATCCCCTAATGGAGAAGTCCATCACGAGAGGGTTATATTTCAAGGAATGAACTGGTGGTATACACAACTTTTTATATCCTCCCCAATGGAGTCCCTGCTATTAGGAGTGGTATCAAAGGTCATCAGTTATTCATTATATTGGACACAAGGTTATTGAACTGTCTGAATATCATAATGAAATATGAACAACTTTTTAGTTCAAGGTGGGGGTGATTTAATCTCCTAACGATAAATCTCACCTTATAAGAGAACTAGGATGTCCGACGAGATTAATTTTAAAATTGGCGGCTGAGGATGCCACTTTAAAATTAAATAAAAAATGAATTTAAAATTTTACTACAAGAATTATGGCTTTTAGCAAGGAGAAACATCTTTGCAAGAGGTATATTTCGGTTGAAAGAAACCTTTTGTAGCGTTTTTTTCCCTCGCAACGTTCCTCGCACCAGACATCATTGTATAGATCTTTTGCAAGGAAATTTTATTATCGTCACTAAAAACATATGGCAACGAACTTTTCGTTGGAAAAAAAAATCTTTTTCGTTACAAAAAAGTTCTCGTATTTCGACTAAAAATCTTTTACATGAATATTTCATTACAAAAGATACTAATATATCCTCGTAAAAGATATTTTGAGAGAATTAAAATTCCTTGCCAAATGTTAATTTTTTATTGCTAAAAGTCTTTTGTAATAATCTTTTTTGTTGTAAAAAATACACTTTTGATTGCAAATAATAATCACCTTTATGACGATAGGTTTCAGCAACATTTATTTCGTTGTAGAAGATATTTTGCGATGAATTATTTTTTTTATTAATAGTCATTATTTATTCTTGAAATATTTTTGCAACTTATTTTTTCGTTGCAAAAGAATACTACTTTGGTTGCAAAAGAAAAGATTCGTTCATAATAATAGTGTTTTTGCAATAAATATTTCCTTGAAAATTATATTAGATAATAAAAAAAATAAAGTAAATACACATAATTAAAAGATGTTATATTATATCCAAAACATAAATCTGCTACTGTTCATGTCATAATGAAGCTCAAAAGTAAATAATACTTAATAACTAAGAGATGAGTTTTAACTAGTTTTCTCATCACAAAACAATGATAAAATCAACACTTATCATCGTGCAAGTTGATTTGAAGGGACATAAGATCCTTCAGGGACATCTTTCTCAGGCTTAGCATCTTTCTCTAATAGTAAGGCACCCTTCATTGCAGCCATCTTGGAACAAGAGCTTGGACTAGGATTTTCCAAATCTATGACCTCTGTTTGTAATTTTTTTGTTCTCCAATTCAAAATTATGCAAGCGTATTGATTTCAAAGGTCGTGTACCAATACCCTTTACGTATCCCGACCTCTTTCCAAGGACTTTCTGACAGATTGATGCTTCATCAGGATCCTCCGAGCATTTTACAATTCAATTATCTATTTCTACAAAGGAAAAAAGAAAAGAATATGTTACACCAATGCTTTTAATATTTTTTTTAAATTGACAGAGTTTCCTTTGTTTATTTATGAAATCCAACCTGTTGTGACACACAAATCACTAATTAAATAATTATAGATACAAGTAAATCATCAATGCGTTCCTTCTACCGATTTCACTTTTTTTTAAATCGATAGAGTTTCCTTTATTTATTCGTGAAATCCAACCTGTTGTGACACAAATCAATAATCCAACAACAACTCCCTTCCACGATTCCAATACAAATCAATCTAGTCGGCACAACTTGGGAGTAGTGCTTTATGTTTAAGCATGTAAAATTATTTTCTTTTATATACTTACATATTCAGACTCCGCTTCTTCACTAATCTACCCATTTTTCTTGGTCCAATGATTATCATAAGATACTACAATTTTTTTCTTTCGGCTTCTCATATGCTTTACGTGCCCATTAACATATGAAAATAAAATACATAAGTACATGTATCCATATAAATTAAAATAAAATATGTCTAATTTGTGTCATAAAATATTTCAATCTGGCTCTTCAATCCACCTTCATGTTTGTTACCATCTTACTCGTGCATGAGGCTAGGTTTGGGAAATATAGAAATTACTAGCATCATTTTGGGCAATTGATTATATATATTTTGGGAGATATTTTGTATTAATATAAATGGCATTCGCACTTGTATGTGAAAGTACAAATGACCTTGTTCAGAAAATATAGATGCCAACATTAGTAGTAAAGGTTGCCCCTGATTCAATCAAAAAGTGAAATATATTTGTCTAAACAAAAAGTGTACATTACATATTACTTATGATTTTCTGAAACCAAGTTCATGGAAAGCATTGTAAATGTCACTATATTTTTGTATCCCATCTATTTTTTCTTATCTATATCCTGCTCCCATTTGTATTCCTTATATTTACTTGAATAGTTATATGTTTCAAAAACTTATAAATGTACTTTTTTAAAAGAAAAGAAAATTATTTAAGTGATCTAATGAAAGGTAATCCCTGCTTGTCCAGAATGTAGAATCATGTTGTTGGTTTAGGAAGGTCGTTGACTTGCTCAAAGCAAATGAGAGATTGATATTGAATCCCATGGTTAGCTAGGCTATCACCAACATAGGCCTCTCTAAAGCAGTGACAATATGTTATTGAGATATTGAAGCTTTTAATCTCATGAATAATATCAATTAGGGTCCAATGAGGATTTGGGATAAGTACCAAAAGAATATCTATCACCAATTTGGAATCATATTCCATAGTAATGTGAGTGATATTGAGAGAAACACACAGCTTGATGCCCCTCCAAATAGCCATACATTCCGCTCTGTTATTAGCTATAACATGAAAAGGCTTGTATTAGGTTGCCTTCAGGATCTTTAATAATACCCCCTGAGCCAGCAATCCCTGGATTTTTCTTTGATGCTCCATTAGTATTAAGCTTATATATACCAAACATATTCCTCAACCATTTTACTATCAAGAAAGATTTAGTAGTAGAGCAGACTTCTTTTGGCTTTTGTAGCTTGAATATTGGTTAGTAGAAGCACCATTTCTTCCATAGACTAATAATGTTGAGCTAGTACTTGGTCGGGATGCAAGCAGCCAAGCTTTGGATACGTTCATTTTAATTTGACAATCTCTATAAACGAAGACAAGTGCCTTTGAGGAGCAAGCATGTTGGGTCGCTGGTCTGAGGACCGAAGTTAGAAATGTCAATGGTATTGCAAAACTGTTGCAGAATGAAAATAACTCGCCAAGGGAGAAGTTTGACAATTAGGAGGAGAACTTTGGTGTGACCAAGCAAAGCATGGTCCATGACATAATGAAGTTAAAGTATATCTTTAAAAGGGATCCTCGTGCAATCTGGGCTTCTAGTTATGATGAAGTATGGGTGGACGCCCCCTTAATCTAGATGAGGGTCAGCAGGTGGCATATAGTCATGGTTGGTTGAATGCTCTAGATGTTATGAAGGTACCTAAAAATTCTGAGCTTTGGTATTGGTAACAATTGGCATGGACTACTTATAGTCAACGTCCATTTGGAAGTGACAAAAGTTGGATTCCTTTCAATGTTGTTCCCTTTTAAGTGAAGGATTACTTATCGACGCACGATAGTTATGATGAGTTTGGTCCTAACCCTGATGATAGATGAAGAGTTGAAGTTTTAGAGATGATAACTCATCAGAGATGACTGATTTGTATTAAGACTGTATATACTTATTTTATAACTTTCCCAGTATAGGCATTTTGTAAAATGAGTGATCCATAAAACTGCAATTAATTCTGCATTTTTCATTCTCCTATCTTTTATGCCAAGCATGTTTTTATTGTTTATCTTAATCACACAATCTTAGGCCTAGGTCAAACTCTGGTGAACATACACCTGGTTATAGGGTCATCCACTCGTTCAGGATTTTTAGTCGATCAAAGTCAGGATGCTTAGTGCCTAGGGATCCCCCTTAGGTCTTTTGCTTGCCTGGGCAGTTCTTGATGCTTTCGTATTTTTATGATGAAAACCTTAAAGTTTTGATTTATGTTTAATCATACTAAGAAACTCATGTCGATGATCAGAATTGGACGAACATAATATTAGCTCTAAAAAAGATTTAGTCTGCCATTTAGAATAATAATGAAGCTGATTTGCATTAATTGAACTTAAAGTATTCCAGGAGACGGAACATCAAAACTTGAAATAAAGCTATGAAATAAAATTTGCGACAAATAAACTTTTTTTTTACTTAAGTAGAAATTTTATTGATAAGTAGGTAGAACAACCCTACTTAGGTGGCTTGGACAAAGAAAATGGATGTCTTTATAAATAGACATCTTTATAATAGAAAATAAAAAATATATTACCCTTAATTTCTATGGTGCTTAACTCTAATGGACTGAGACCTTGGAGATCCATCCTATAATGACCTCTGAAAACCTTGGGAAGGTTCAAAACTTGATTGAAAAATGCTAAAATCATTATTGACGACTCCTTGATTTGCAAGACTATCAGCTACAGTGCTTGATTCTCTAAAACAGTGTATAAAAGTTGCATTAACTTTTATACCTATCTCTTTATTCAGTATGAACAAAGGAATTAAAGATCAAGGAGGTTTGCAATATTACCATTTAGTACATCAATTATAAGTTTAGAATCTGATTCTACAATGACATTTAAAATATTTAAAGATGAACATAGTTGCAATCCTCTAAGAATAGCCATACATTCAGCTTTATTATTGGAGCCTCCACCTTCAAAAGATGAGAAAGCTTAGACTAATGAACTATGATTATCTTTAATGATATAAAATCCTGAGAAACCTGGATTCCATTTATAAGCACCATCAGTGTTGAGTTTAAAGAAACCTTGAGGAGGTTTGGACCATTTCATTAATTGGATAAACTTATACTGCCTTAAATAAAACTTAAGCATGAATCTCTGATGAAGGATATCATTTTGAGGATAAGGATACTTGAATGTCACACTTGAGTAAGAGGACGAGATAAGTTGGCAAGCCTTATTAATGATCATACTGTAATTTATTCTACTTCCTTCAAATATACTTTGGTTTCTACTTATCCAAATAGCCTATAACACCATATCAGGTATAATATCAAAGAGGAATATAAGTAATTAAATCTTAGTTTTCTCATCCACCAAGACATGAGTATTGCATTGAGGGATGAGAAGTTGATTTTTACACCAAGCAGATCTGTAAAGTAATTCGAGACTACACAAGCAGTAGGCTCTTGAATGATCAAATGAATATATCTTATTACTAAAAATAAAACTTCATAAGATTGCCCAAATTCCAGGCCCTAGGGATATCCCTGCCCTAGATTATTTCCAACCAGCTGGCTCCATGGAGATCATATCTAATAATCTTAAACGGTCCTTCCCAGTAAGAACCAAATTCCATCCAATGGTTTCCTCGCGCTGTTGTGTACTTTCCCGAGGGTGTAGTATCTGACATGGAACCTTCTTGAGTTGATGACTTTGTTGTATTTCTCTACCAACTGTTATTCATATGAATATAACTTGATTAAGGCTTCTTCTCTTTGTTCATCGTATAGGTTGAGCTCGATCCTTATAATTTCTTTATTCAAGTCTTGGTTGGCAACGATCGTCTTCATAGTTAGTAATCCAACTTCTAAAGAGGTTATGTCTTTCATTTCGTAGGCTAAAGTGAAGGGCATTTTCTTAGTTGACCTCTTGGATATAGTACGGTATTACCATAATACGCGAGGAAGCTTGTCCACCCATGCACCTTTTACCTTATCAAACCTCTTTTTTATGCCATCGAGCATTATCTTTTTGGAAGCCTCGTCCTGGATATTGCTCTGGGGTCAGGGCATCAAGCTGAAGTGTTGCTTGATGCCATGGTTATCTCAAAAGATTTGGAATAACTCTCTTTTAAATTATGTACCATTACCCATGATGATCATTGTTGGAGTGCTAAAATCAGTCACGATGTTCCTCCAGATAAATCTAATCAAATCAGTGTCTATGATGTTCGCCATTGGTTCATCTTTAATCCGCTTTATAAAATAATTTGTGCTAACCAGGAGATACTTATGGTTTCTTGGTGCTGTAGGTGGTGGGCCCATGATGTTCAAACCCCACTTAGCAAACGGTCATGGTTTACTTAATGATTTTAATTCGCTGGCCTGCTGGTGAATCATGCATGATAACTTGACACTTCTCGCAGTTTATAAAGTAGCAGATTGCATCCTTCTGCATATACGACCACCAATATCATTTTTAGTAAATCTAAAAGCCAAAGATATCCCCCCCCGTGTTGCTCCCACGAATACTTTCATGAATTTTGTTTATGACTCGGTCGATATCAATTAGGTGCACTCATTGAAGGTAGGGACATGTGAAAGATCTCTTATAGAGTTTGTCTTCAAGTGACAAAAGAAACGGGCAAATTTTGTCAAGACTCGATGGACTTATTTTTTATCGGTCGGTAGGGACGAGCTCTCAGAAATAAGTTGTGATCTGATCTATTCAGTTAGAATCTTTCTAAATAGTGAAGAATTTTTTGACGACCTTTGGTTTTGTAATACTGGTCTGAGCAAGGAACTTTAACCTGATGGTTATTTAATATCAAAGTCTACTGCCGACCCCAAAGTGGCTAAGGCACCGTCATGACTGTTGTTCCCATGAGGGAATTATAGAATGTGGAACTTCTAGAACCTAACAATTACGTCTTGGGTGACCTGCAGATACACTGACATTCGCTGAAGCATTGTAGTATCCTGATACTCGGTTAAATACCAGCCTTGAGTCACAGTAGATGTCAAGGTGACTTGTGCCCAAAGATAAGGCTTACGTAACACTATGATGAGGACTTCGTATTCGGCTTTGTTGTTGGATACTTCGAAGCCAAGTCTGATCCCCTGTTCAATCATAGCCTTTTTTGGAGAAATGAGGACAACTTCTACTTGTTCCCCTGTTGAATTAAAGAATCTGTCTAGATAGAGAGTCCATTTTTTGAATTGGTAAAATGCTTGGTTGATTTGCTGATTGGATGATCGGTGAAGTCCTTGTCATTGGGACTTTCTTACCATGTGAAATCGATGATGAAGTCTTCCAGTACTTGGACCTTTATTACAGTCCTTAGTTTATAGTGGATATCAAACCTTCTAAGTTCCACTGACCATTTGGACATTCGTCCAGATAGGTCAGTTTTTTTTAGGACTGCTTTGAACGAGAAAGAGGTGATGACTATGAGTGAGTGAGCTTCAAATTAATGCTTCAATTTGTATGAAGAAATAACTAGAGAATATGATAACTTGTTAATTGTATAGTAGCGTTACTCAACATCGAGGAGTGTCTTACTGACATAGTAAATAGGATCCTAGTGCCCCTTCTTCTCGCACATCAAGACCGAGCTAAATGTATGATCGGACACCGCAAGATACATGTAAACAGGATGCCTCAAATTTGGGATCGAGAAAAGAAGTGGTCGACTCAGGTGGGTTTTAATTTCATCGTGTGTCTTTGAGAATTCCTCATCCCTCAAATCTGCAATACTTTAATTTCTATTTAAATGGTGTATCTCCATCCTTGGTCGGCTCGAAGGCGACCACCTCTTTTCTTATTTTTCTTCACCTTTTTAGACTTGATGGTGGCAATAAATCATTGCCGAGCAACGACTTAGTGTAACACCCCGTATTTTTGAATAATTATGGGTTTAATTAATTTTGGTATTTTTAAATTATACGTGTGCAGTAACTTAATTAGAATGAAATATTTCATATTTAATAAATATTAATTGGGTTATATTAAGATTAATATTTATATGGTAAATTTACTAAGTGTGTTTATAGTAATTAAAATACGGTGAATCGTTAGTACGTCGTAGTGATTGAGAACGACGAATTTTTTTACGGTATCTTAACTGGGTAGATTATTTTAAAGTTAAGATAGGAAATTTATGTAGAGTGATTCAGATGGTGATTTTGAGTTCACGGTTGGTTCTTATTGGGCTGAGATAGGCAGAATTGAATACCCGGGGGTTGAATTTGGGTTCCAGGGGATTTTTAGACTAGCCCAGACTCATGTAGGGGTATTTGGGTTGTTTTAAAATAGCCTAATAACCTAATTTCGAGATTAGTGGATTAAAATATAAACGTTAGGTGGGTGAGGCAGTCCTACCATTAGTTACAAACCCTAAAAGAGAGAAAAAATAGATGAGAAAGAAAGGATAAGGCCGGAGAAGCTAATTTTGGAGGAAACTTAAGAGATTTTAACATTAAACTCATCACACACAAAGGAGATCAGACCCTACAATCATTCGAAGGAAATTAATTAACTTTCTTTGAATTAAATTGAGGTGATTCATGCTCATATCACGGTAGGTGTAGAACAAAACCATTTATGAGAAGGGTTTTTACATAAAATGGGGTTTTCGGTGAAATTTATATCTTGTTTAGGTTAGATGCTTAATTGATGATATAGTACCAATTAATATCATTGGAATCAAAATCATATTAGAGATTCAGAGGAGGAATATGTTTATTTGGGGATTTTGAAACAAAATCTAGGGTTATGATAGAACGTATTTCTTATAAACCCAATTCATGAATTTAATTATTGATATTTGATAAATCTTTAGTATTTGGATGATTATTTACTATTAGAACCATCTAGGATCCATTCTCTTAGGTTATATACGTTTTAATGGAGGTATAGTATCGTATTGAAGGGGTTTGGGTCGAAATTTGAGAAAAAGGTTCGCTGAACAGGGGTAGCAAACCGGTTCGCATGTCCAGCAGAATCGATTAGGATTTCTAGGCAAATCGGTTCACAGTCTGGCCGAACCAGTTCGAATTTCTAGCACGTCCAAGAATGGTTTTTCGATTAAAGGGTTATTTTTGGAGGGTTCAAATGAAATTAATAAACCCGTAAGAATAAGAGATAATTAGTTAGGTGATTTAGAAAGCTTTTAAATTACCAAAGGATGAGTGGGTAATTAAAATTGGATTAGAGATAATATGAGACATAATTGAAGAGTAGTTTTTAAATAACGAATTAAGTGGGGTAAATTTGTAAACATTTGATATACGGGATGGTTGGGTAAGTCCGAGTGTTCTAGCGAAGTGATGCTACTTAATAAAGATGGACCGGTTGGGTAGGTCCGAGCATTTTAGCAAGGTGATGCTACTTTACTTGTATAATTGAGGAGAACTAAACTAAATTAAGAGTCGAGGATAGACTCGGGATAAGTAGGCTAGTGCCTTGGTTGGTAGGCACGGATTAGTCGGATTTTGTAAATATATATATACGAGTATAGAGACAATATATATATGAATATGAATAATATTTGTGTGTATGATCTTTATGTGAAACATACACCTCTAGTTCTATCAACGAAGGTTGCGGGATGTGGGTGATATTCCCTGGTGAAACACAACAGACTAAATATTGGCCCCAGTTCATAAAGACGTGTTTATACCTTGTGTGATGATTTTTCGAAGTGAGACGATTAGGGTATGGTTAGGAATCACTATCGAAGGACTATGACCGCCTCCAATACATTTGTGAGTTTCCTGAGTTAGTGTGAGATTCCGTCCACCAATAATCGGGATGAAGTGAATATGCCCTGGATGATGATAGCATTGTAGAGAAAGGTATCCAATGAGTTAGTACTTAGGGTAAGGCATCTAATGAGTTAGTACTCGGGGGATGGTATTTAATGGTTATTACTCGGGGGAAGGCATTTAATGAGTTGGTACTTAAGGGATGGCATCCAATGAGTTATTACTTGGGGGATGACAATTATATGCTACATATGCATGTTTGTTATAGTATAACTTTACGTATATATATTAGTGTGGTATTTATATACGGGTTTAATACTTTAAGAGTGAATGCTATAAATAACTAAAATTAATTTATGATAATGATAAATGATGAAATGACTAATCAAGTTAATGAGAGAAATAGCTAAGAAATGAACTATAAATAATACTCGGCGTAGAGTGGTGTATTGGTGAGATTTGTAATAGGACTAGTTAGGCGGGGTAGAATAACTAGGCGTGTTAAGACTTATGCGCAAGGTGTGACCTATAGTTGAGAGGTGAGGGGTATCTCATGGAAGTGCGACGCCGGCTTAAATATGGAAAGTTTTACTGCATATTTATTTACCGTGTCTTAATTACTTGTGCTTTGAACCGTATCAAATCTATTTTCCAAAAACTTTTAGGTGTCCATCCATAGGGACGTCATGGATGACTATTCTTTCCAGGGATACGAAGCTGCAGCTGATGGGGAGGATTATAGGTTACTAAGTAGCCACTTTACTTATTGCATTCCAAAATAGGTTCTCTATTCTGGTATTGGTTGGGTTTGTTCCCCCCTTTTCATTCAAACTTATGTATTTCAGAATTCTAGTTAGATGAATTAGATGTGTTGGATTTTTACCCAATGGTTTATTCGAGGTCTTTATCTATTTATATCTGCTTTACATTTTACATCGTGGGTTTATTTATAGTGATTACTGTGTTTGGGATTATTGTGATTTGGTCAATATTATTGTTTGTTAATGAAAGATAAAATTTGGCATCAACTTGTTAGTTAATAGGTAGTTAGTGATTTAAAATGTTTCCGATAGTGATGTTAAGAATGAACCAGATGAGACTCTAATTTTATTTTAGTAAAGGACTGATCACCCGTGATTGAAATAGGTGGGGTGTCACAAATGGTATCAGAGTATTATGTTTTAGAGCCCTTAGGATCTGTACGAACTTTTTAGCGTTGCTTTTCTTTGATATAAAGCCCTATACTTAGGACTGTTGATTCATAATGCGACTTACATTCTCTTACTATTGAGTATAATTGATGCGGACAATTTACGAGTTCGGCTAGGCTTTATATATGGAACAATAGGACTACTAGCGAGGGACGTTAGGACGACTACATGAGGAAAGGCTCATTCAAAGCCATAGAGTATTCTAGTAACGGTGATCACAGTAGAAGTCACTACAATTCTTATTCAGGCAGTTTATGTTGGGATAATTGCTAGCACTACACCAAAACACGCCATTAGTAACACAATTTTACCGTTACTAATAATATTAGTAACACAATTTTTCTGTTAGAAAAAAGGCGTGGGGCACGAAGCTAGTAACGGTAAAATTCTGTTACTAGAAAAAAGGCGTGGGGCACGAAGCTAGTAACGGTAAAATTCTGTTACTAATAGTAACGGTAAATTTCAGAATTAGTAACGATAAAATTCCGTTACTAATAGTAACGGTAATTCAAAATTTGTAACGATAAAATTCTGTTACTAATGGTAACGGTAAAATTCAGAATTAGTAACGCTAAAGTTGTATTACTAATAGTAACAGAAAATTCAAAATTAGTAACGGTAAAATTATGTTACTAATAGTAACGTTAAAATTATGTTAGTAATATGAATACATATTTAAAAAAAAATTAAGATCCAATATCCTAATTATTATTACCACTATTTAAATCCTAAGAACATATAAAAAAATAGTCTACAAAAACAATGGCATTATATTCAACATTTATATTTATATAAGCCTCCACTCTTTATTTACAAAAGAAACTTAAACCAAACAAATGAAACATCGTAATACAATCCCCCCAAAAGTTGCATTATTTTAATAATAGCATCCAATATAACATCCTAATACAATCATCCCCAAATGAGATATTTTTATATTATAACAAATAAAATGAAATATAAAAAAGAAGTTTGTTGTTGTTGACTATCAACTTTCGTTCTATTATCATCGTCATCAATGCTGCAACCCGCAACGCTGGAAACTTGATGAGGATCCAAAAATGACATTCTGTCAAACAAAATAAAATTATCATATTAGTTATAATATCAACATTTAGTCATGCAAACTTAATTTAGTACAAAAAATTATCCACCAACAAAATTAATTGCACAAGTATATGAACTTATTATATCACATTTCACATCAGCACTTAAAAGTAGGAAAGTTCACATATAAACAAGTATGTGAACTTATAATATCACACTTTCACATCAGCACACAACATAGTTTCTAACACATTCAATTTTTTTTGGTACTGTTCACACAAACACAGAAACACACTTACGCTGCACACAAACACTGAACACACACTTCATACTATTCACACAGACACACTATTATCAAAAAGTACTATTTACATGCAAGATGAGTGAGACTGTGACATGATCCACGCTTCCCATTTGTTGGCATAATAACACTGAGGTCCTCACTTTAATTGCTTTATTTTATTTGTATTGATTGGAAACAAAAACTTCCATTCATGATAGAAAAAAAATAGGGATACTTTAATAACTAACATTATCTTAAACAAAAAGAAAAGGTCCAACTATACAGGAGCATATTGAATTTATGAGGCACGTACATTATCCAAAGTTAAAACATAAAAAGCTAAAAGGTGACGAAAGAAATATGAAACAACTTAATTTCCATTAACTATTTTATCTACTTACCAGCTCTACACAAATTTCTCTATGCATGTGGTCAAAGTCGATTTGGGAACTGCGCCAATAATGGCATCTTTCTTCTCTTCTCTTTTAAAAATTATGACAGTTGGGATGCTTCTTATCCCATGTCGGGTTGCAAGCGAAGGACTCTCGTCAGTATTCACCTTGTAACACTTGAGCTTCCCTGCACACTGTTGGGCTAGCTCATCGATAACAGGGTGGATCATGCGACATGGCCCACACCATGGGGTCCAAAATTCAACGAGAACCGCGGTATCGCACTCGAGGACAAGTGATTGCCATGTTGCATCAGTGACAGGAGCAACTGCAGATCTCACAAAACGAAAACTAATGTCACATTTCTTCAATGTCTTCTTTTTAGGTAAAATCCCACTTTATTTACCATAAAAGAGATAATAAAATAAATCCAAAGACAATATCTCACAGAAAAAGAACTCAAACCCAGAGGCTAGGAAAACAAAAAAGAGAGATTATAAAGTTAAAATCTTTATTTTTATTTATTCATCATATATAGGTGAGGAATAGTGAGCACAACAGCCATTGAATAAGACATTAGAAGCTAGTGCAGAGTAGAAGATTAGAGAAATGGAGAGGGTGAGTGTTTGTTTTGTTATCAACTCAACTGAATACACGATTGGATGAGGAGGATAATGGGAGGGATGGATGAGGACCTCCACCCTTGTCAATCCACACGTTGGCCTCTTGGGCTAGGAAAATTGAGCCTGCCTACTTCACCACCGCTTGCAGTGACACGTTCTCTCTATTCTTCATTCTCTTCCAACCTATGATCAACTGTCAAGAGAGAAACCACTCCATGTTCTGTATCCAATATGCATCGAGAATCCCCAACAGACGCCATAGTCACAGTCCACCCATCAATCACCACAAAGGTAAATGTCGTCCCAGATGTCTCTCCTATTATTAATACCAAAGAGGCACGATATCAACATATGGAAAATAACAAACCATTGAAAATGCTAACAAAAATGAAGGACTTGCCTTTCTGCTGAAACTCTATGTTGATTTTCACAAATCCTTCAACTAACGCTCGAGGAAGAGCCTGAAGCCACTCTTCCCTACCAATTCCGCGAAGAATGGCACTCAACACATTATTTAACAAATTCTCCTTCATAAATATGGCAGTTGATATACCGTTATGGCCATAAAAAATCTATTAAACAAAACCCAGATTCAGCATTCCAATTACCTGAAATCTCAAAAACCTTAAATATCTAGCATCTTATGTAATAAAAAACATGGTGAAAAACTCTTCCAGAATCTGGACTATGAGAAGCTTCCACGAGCAGCACATTACGTCTCCAAACTAAAGAGGGGACACTATCATCTAGCAAAGAAAAATGCAAAGTGACTTTAAAATCAAAATAAAACGATATTCGAGAGAAAAAAACATATTTCAAGCATTTAAAGAGGTATTCAGCAGCTCCCCTACCAGCATTGGAATCCTTTACCTTGAAGAACTGTTGAGACTTCAAATGGTCGAACAATTTCTCATCATTCTAGTTCTGCAGCAAGTTTTCGCAGACATCCTTGAATGAAGGAGAGTTGTTTTGAATGTATTAGTCTGTTGTGGCCTCTAACTTCATCCAGACTGCATAATAGTGAGTCATATTGATCAGATATAGGACATACCATGCCTAATAACAGTGGCTAAAAGTGTAAGGAATACTAGTAGTAACGAATATATCTTACCTCCAAATGGATTTCCAGCTCCGCCAAAGAAAGATTGAAAGATGACAAACGGGTCATGCATGCCACCTCCGTCTCACATTCCTTCCTTTAGTGCATCTTCACCATATTGATCATATATCTCACACTTCTCAGGGTCACCGAGAACCTTATAAGCTTTAGCAAAACTGCAAGGATATTCAATGTAACAACTTATTCCCCGACTAGATTAATATCCAATGTGAGCAGATATAAATTAATAATATAGTTTAATGTAAAAGATTAATGTCCACATAAATTCTCAGAATCAAATCCAAAATTTAATCAAATGTAAAAACTTAAATCTCCAGGTATAAAATCTGAAGACGTTTTCAAAATCCACAAAATCCAATACTGGTGCTTCTTGGTTGGTTTCCATTTTGTTTTTATTTTGCCTTGACAAAAATATCATTTGTAGTTGAAAATATTGGTTCATCTGCTCATTTCAGCGGTTACCAATTGTGTGCAATTCTAGCATTCTTTCTTGCTTTCAACCAAATGACGACTCATACGGCACCATACAGAAAATGAGGGAGAAAGCAGAAGATTTAATAATGACTCACATATGTTAAAAAGACATAGGATGCAATGTTTCATTCATATGTATCATATCCTATAATTTCAAAAGCAAGAGAGAATTCTTAGTGTAAGATAATAGATAATAGCATCACAAATCCCGAAAGCACGTCATTTGAAACAAAAAAATGATACGGAATAAGGTTGAAGCACATAGAATCTAACGTGATTCTTTTTCAACCCAACAGGATTTCTTTGTATACATGTACATACCTAACTGATGAATTCGTTAGCCAACTATTTTGCAGCCTTAATCTGTTCACTAGGCCCATCTATATGTACTATCTACTTCGTTGATGGGAAATATGAGTATATAATGTGCATCCAGTTGAAAACAAAGATAAAAAAACACATAAATCTCAGTTGTTCTTTACACAAGACATCAGTCATCAGTGCCATTTTACCATGGAAAGTTCATCATATAAATGTGTCGAAGGAAGTAATAAAGTTTATTAGAAGGCTACCTAGGTTGCAACCCCAATTAGCTGGCCACTTATGTGCAATGTTAAACACTACATTGGCCTTTGCTCCCGGCATAAAATTGCAAAAACTTATCAACCAATCAAACAAATCTATTTAGCATATCGAATTTAAGGGAGAAATAGAAAATATGTTCTTGAAGGAGGTCATAAGAGGCTAAAGTAGTTAAGCCCAAGTTCCATTCTCAGCTATATGGAAGTTAAAAAATGTGTGCGACCTGCTGCACCATTAACAAGATCACCATAACAAAACACTCTCTAATTTGGTGAAGCGTGATGATATACTAGACATTGAGGGTCATCCACAGAGAGATTGAGATATAAGAGTTCGTCGTTGTAGGCTTAGGACATTAGGTCTTATCAGAAAAGGTTGGTCTCTTCTCCATATTCATAAAATCAATTTCAAATACAAGTTAAAATGATCACAATCATGATGTTGTAGAAGAACATTAATAGGAAATGAATCAAGAGAACAAGGACAATTTGGCATGTGTAGTGGAGAGCAATAGATGCTCATGTGAGTAATGATGACATGATCACCATTGGGAGTTATATGCGGGCCTCAAGAAAGGCCTCCTGATTTCATTTTAAGCTCATTCTAATTTTAAATCAACGATTCTAACTGAAACATTAAGTTACACTGAATAACTTCACCTAATGATCTAATTCTATATCAAAATCAGAACCTTACTGACAATAACTGGAAATTTCTCAATTTTAAACACTTAGCATGATTACACATGATTCCAATTATTAAAGAAACAAGATTAATTAAAAAAGCTGGTGGATTTGCTCGCCTTTAAATTATGCATAAACTTACTGTTGAAATTTTATATTTACTAAAGAAGCTTGTGGATTTACTATTTTTCCAAAATTAGTTGTGGAGAGGACCATGGGTGGGCCCCCAGTTCAAGGCCTAAAATCGGATGGTTGCACACAATCAACGGTCCTGATCTGAATCGTCTGGCCAAGAATGCAAGTCACCACCGCCCTTATGAATTTTACCAAATACTGCCTCCCGCAAACCTCTTTATTTTCCCAATATTTCAAAAAAGAGCAATACCAATTAGTAGTAGGTTCATTCATAGGAGGATTGAGATGGCGACGAGACTATATAATTCGTGCTATACCTAAGAAATCCTTAAGGGTGTACATAGAGGAGAAATTTATTTTTTGGGAAAAATAGAACAGTGGGTCTAAAATGAATCAAAACTTGTAACTTCAATAAAAAAAATGAAAAAAGAAGCTATGTTAATTGATTATAACGACTCTTAGCAGCATTTTCTTTAAGAAGTATACATGTGATACTCTTTCATTTCATCGTCTGATACATTCATATTCTGTTTGCTCTTTCACGTTACAAGGTTAAATTAGCACACTAGTAAATTAGCACACTCCAAATGTATGAAGAGAAAATTAGTAAATTAGCACACTATAGTCTAAACTCAACTGAGATGAGTAAGGCTTCCACGTTACAAGGTTAAACCCAATGAAATAAGAACAACTATTGTATCACATCACGTTTATAAGGACCACACACAAAACCATGTTACATTATGATTGACTACAATGGTACATCAAATACCAATGGACATTATTCAGTTGTGATAAACCCAATAAGATTAACTATTCAGTATTAATCTAAAGACGATTAGACAACATATGAGTTGATTGCACATTTCATCACTTCATCAAACACTTGGTGTGCAACAAAGAAATCTCTAAACTTGTCCACTCAATCAAAATATAAATTTTACTACGAAAAAAATTGATCTCTGAATAATTGTGTGTTACGAACTAACAACACGTTTAACTAAAATCAAGTACACAAATTTGATCATGTGAAAGAAGTATTTCAAAAGATTTGTTCCATATGAGAAGCCATAATCCCAATCCTTGAAATACAAATGTCATTCATTTCTTGTATCTAGTGTAGTTAGTTCTAAATTTCACAACTCCAAATCTCCTGAAATTTGATGCAAATGACCACTTAAACGAAAAATGGGTATTTAACATATAAATTTAATTCAAATCTGGTTTAAGAACATGTTGAATGCCATATAAATCAAAACTTAATTTTAAACTACCAAAACATAATGCAAAACATAATGCAGATCAATTTTTACCCTCCGAGTCAAATGTACAAACCCAAAAAAGGTGTTAATCATTGTGTCATATCAATAAAAGGTGATTTTAGATTCTAATGACATTAATTGTTGACTATCATAAATAATAAACTGTCATAAACAAATTAATTTGGTATCCTAAAAGGTGTTTGATTTCCTCAATAGGGTAATGCATAAGAATGTATGGAAATCAACCAATCTTAAGAGGAAAATAACCTTTTAATTGAACACAAAATATACTATAAATCAAAACAACATTGTATTAATATGAAAAAAACACCCACCTCAACAAAGTTAGTGAACTTGGGATCTCTATTGACAACCGACCGATGAACCTAAAACCCAAAAAAAATTCATATTCAGAACTCAACCAAAGAAAATTGTTTAATAAAATATAAAAGCACTAAGTAAAGAAAACAATAATAATTCGTAACTCATACTCAACCTTGTGTTTCTCGGATTCCTCTAGAGGAAAGTAATATATCGCAGGAGGAGTCTTACCTTGCCTATTGTGAAGAAGTAAGAATCAAGACAAAATAAAAGATACGTTTTCAAATTAATTAAATTTGATCCTAATAAAATTACAAATATTGTTGGTAAATCATGTAGATCATAAAAAACGATTACCAGTTTGGTGATATCAAAGGAGGCCAAAGTTTTTTAGGAATGGTTATGTCAAATGTAAGGTCTAAAGGATAACCTAAATTTATTATTAATTGAAACCACAACTCCATTCATGAATCCATGAATCGTAAACCCAAACAAACATCCTAAAATACCTAATGGAGTCCCCAGCCCCAAATTAAAACTCGATAAGCAATTCTGAATCGGTTGAGAGAAAGAAGAAACTGGGATTTACCTTGTAAATGTCGAAGATAGTGATAGATTATCGCCAGTTGACCCCATGAATTTCGTACTAAGGGAATGAGAGAAACATGGAGATGAAATTTGGGAATTTTTCTTTTGGAGGGAAGTCTCGCGCTTTCGTTATTAGGTGTGTGATGAAAAATGGTTTTCATTAGTTACTTTTAAAATTATAAGCTAATTAGTAACACATATGTTATTTTTGTAATCGTAAAATAATGTTACAATTAGTAATGGTAGGATAGTGTTGGTGATAAATAAATTAGTGTGTTACTAATAAAGTGTTTTGGTGTAGTGTAGGATGTAGTAGTTTCCCCAAGTACCGTCGTAGTAGATGGTGGCATAAATTCAGAGTCACCCAGTTCAGTTGGCAAGGGAGAGAGTCAGAGGGAATTTTCAGAAGGGACATCCGCAGGAGTTCAGGGAAAGTACGAAAGTATGATTGGCTAATTGAAGGAGAACATCCAAAGGCAATTGAGTATGGTGGAGTGCAGCGACACTGAGGATTTAAATTTTGGGCAAAATTTTTAGCTCATAGGAGTAGCGTTGCCATGGTGGGAGTGAGTCACCACATATAAGGAAAAAGATAAGGTATTTATCGAGAAATTTTTGGTGGAGTTTGATTGCAAGTCCTTTTATCTGCTGTTCAAACAGAAACGCGAAGGAAGTTTTGGGACTTATCACAAGAGGGACGAACAAAGGCTTATTGTGATAAAGAATTTACTTATTTAAGCGAACTTTGTACCCGATGAGGTAGGTAGGGTGGAGAAAAGAGTTCTTAAGTGTGATAATGGACTCGTGAGTAAAAGCCTCCAACACTTATGGGAAATCCGACATGGACGACTTATGCATATGGCATCAATGCCGTACTTTTACAATGTTAATATCAACGCTTCCATGTGAAGGGAGCCAAGAGAGTTGGAGAATGTAGCCAGAAGGGCAAGACTGGATTTAACGGTGCTAGTGAGGCAATACAGGGGGACACCCCGCAGGGGACAACTCATTTGAATGCTTTAGATTAATGGAATTCCTACCAAGTGACGGTGGATTCAATCAGGGACTGATAGAAAGACTTTGCGTATTTTTCATCGTTGCTTGAAAGTCCTCTAATAAAAAATCTTAAATACCTACAAAATATAATAAATTAAAGTGTAGTGGTAAGTGAGACATCAATCAACATCAAAGGAGTGAAACGAAAGGAAAACATATATAATTCAAATATTTTTATTATCTCTTTTTAGATTTTTGTGATTTTTCTATTTTTTTAGCTTTTTTAATATTAAAACAATTTTGAGGGTGAGTTAACTAATAAATAAATAAAAAAAAGAAATCTAACTAAAATAAAAGTGTGAAAAACATAAACTAGTGAGTGGTGAAAATGAGTGAGATGTAACTAAATGAGAGAAAATATTCAAGGGATGGAAAATCCACCCCCACTTCACACAAATTAATCTAACTTGCACTATTTTAATTTCATCAATTTTCAAAATATTTATTTAATTCAAAAGCTAATTCTCATTAAACTAATGAATTAATTGAATATTCTTTTAGAAAATTAAGTTTAATCCCCATAAGCACTACTCAAAATGAATTATAATCAATTAAATAAATCACCCGCTAGGATCGATTCATCAATTAATTTTAATTAAACAAAATAAAAACAAGAGTAGATGAAAATTATACTAACATTTAAATCAAGTGATAAGCCTATCTCTAGTTTGAATCAAATGATCAAATGATAATACAATTTTCAATCATTTCTCAAGGATGATTTTCCATTTCTTAATGCGAAAATAAGTAGGAATTAAATTTACTAATCAAAGGAAACTAACAAAATTAGAATTGACAATTAAATCAAATTAGCTTCACGAGGGTTTCAATTCACCCCTTGAATGAGATGATTAGCCCTCCATAATCATCATTCAATAAAAATTAGAATCAAATAAGAGCATAAAATGAAAATTAGAGAGGAGTAATCAAAACAAAATTTCCTTTAATTGCATTAATTCTTCAATTCTCCCATCATCTCAATTAATTACAAACACTCAATTTATTGAATTTTTTTCTCTAATTTAAAAAAAAACAAATAAAAAAAAAACAATTAGAAATAAAAATGGTGTTTCTCTATCTAATTCTCTCTCTAGCCTGAATCTTTTCCTCTTTTATTTGGGTCTTCTTATTCTTTAAATAGTAGGCATGGAGCTGGGGTAAATTGGGTAGGGATTAAATGGGCATGAGGGGTGCATGTGGTTGACGAGGTAATGGGAGAGGGCATAAAAATCTATTTTGGTAAGAGGGTATAATAGGAAATGGGTTTTAATAAGGTGTGAGGGGCATTTGGGTAAAAAGAAAGACATGAGGTTGTAACACATGTGAGGATAATTTTGGAATTGGGGGTCTTTGTTTTGGTCTTGGTAGCAAAACACGATTTTGGCTTGGGAAGAAATGGGTCTTGGGTTAGTGGATCGGGGACAGGAGCTCGGGTAAGAGGGTTGCGATTTTGGTTTCTTTTGCAGGTGGATCCCCCGGATTTTGGTTTGCGTTGAGCAGGTGGGGGTCAGGTTAGAATTGGGTTGGTGTAAGGAGTAAGGTTATGAGTTTTGGGTCGAAACTCAGCAGCTCCGGGTCATAGGAAATTGGGGTGATCAGCTCCGGATCAGAGGTTGGGGGCGATCTCAGGTTGGTGTTGGTTCCAAGTTTTGGGTTCAAGGTCGGGAGGTATATGGTAGGGGTTGCGGGTTCGGCCATGGCTGAGGTCTCGGGTCCCTATGTGTTCGGCCGGAGATGGCTTCGAATGGGTTTTCAAATCGGGTTGGGTCATGGTCGTGGCTGCTGGTGAGGAAAAGAGAGAGAAAATGGGTTTGAGTCTAAGGTGTGTGTTAATGGAGGTTTGAGGAAAGAGAGAGAGAGAGAGTGAGGTGTGGAGATCATGATGAATAGTGGAGAGGTTGTGTTTGTGTGTGGTAGGGGTGTATGGCATAAGGTGAGGTTGAGATGAGTGTTTAGTGAAGGACAAGTGAGTGCGATTGTGTTTAATTTGTACCCTAAAAACAAATAACACTAAAAAATAAAACTCATAAAACTAAAAATCTAAAAATAAAATCCTACTCTAATAATAAAATAAAGTCTCAATTAAAATAAAATCAATCTAACTAAAAAAAATAAATAATAAGAAAATACTAAAAACTAAAAACTAACTAAAAAAATAAAAACTCGACACGCAAACTAAAAACAAACGGACCCTAATATATACAACTACGAACAATGACTCAATTAAAAATTAAAAATAAAACTCATAAATTAAAACAAAGCAAATAAGATAATATTAAACTAACTATAAACTAAAAACAAACAAACAAAAATAAAGGAAAATATAAGAACAACTACTCGATGCGCAAAAATAAAATATAAATAATTCCTAAAAATAAAAATGACTCAAACTAAAAAATCTAAAAATAATTTAATTACAAACACAACACACACACGGGGTGCGGTGTAGGTTTAAGCTAGGCTATGGTTATGGTATTGGTAATTAGCTCCATTTGAACCGCAAATTGCCTCAAAATATAATTTTTGACACCGCAACTACAATTAAGCCTGTACAATAAACAATTACGCGCATAAGGCCCAGTTTGTCAAGAGTTAGCAATTAAAAACTGTCTATTCGGGGTATAAAATATACACTTTTGGGTGCTTATCAGGGACAGTAGTGTGTTTCATAAGGCCAGGAGAGCCAAAGGAATAATGGGGGTAGCAATAGAGGCCAAGGTACCAGGTCTGAGAGAAAAATAATCCCAAAATGGCCTGTGGGGCTAGAGGCAGGGGGATGATACATAGAGGTGCCAGATGTATGGAGAGTAGGGTCACATGTGTTGATCTCGTCCGTAGCAAGTTATGGGATATGAGCGGGATAACCTAGCAGGGGCAATAATTATAGAAGTTTTTAGCTCAGTTTGGCCGAGAGTGTTATGCCCAGGAACCATTTAAACTGCCAGCGCTACTGGCAAGTG
Source organism: Sambucus nigra (assembly GCA_949130495.1). Lineage (NCBI taxonomy): Eukaryota > Viridiplantae > Streptophyta > Magnoliopsida > Dipsacales > Adoxaceae > Sambucus > Sambucus nigra. The sequence continues at coordinate 533,237,543 of OX422218.1, forward strand.
AAAGAATGAGTTTTATCCTTAGGTAAATGGGGTAAGTTACGTGTGACAAGGGTGAGTCACAATAATTTGTTAACACTAGATTTGCACGTGAGACGGGATTAGTGTGTGCATCGTTAATGTTACTATTTTGTGTATATATCTAGCGTTGGGTAGCGGGGCTCGCTTTGGTTCCATCTATAGGGAAGTGGGTGTGGTCACTGAGAGGATATGTTTTACTGGATTTACTCATTTTAGAGATATGATATGCGAGTATGATGTTATCCTAGGTATGGACTGGTTAGAGATGGTTTCAGCGATGGTGGGCTGTTACAGCAAGGCTATCGTGTTCGCTATTCTAGGGCAGGATGTGTGATTTTGTGATGTCTCACCTAGAAGTGGGTCGAGCTCCCGTATATATTATAATATGGAGGAAACTTCAAAGAGTATAGTTGTCTCATTATATTTGACCCCAATGTGTAGGGAATTTACTAATGTGGTTCAGGGTATATCGGCTTTTCTACCGAGCAGATAGATTTAGCTCGTTATTGATTTAGCATTGGGGACTAAGCGATAGTGCGAGCATAGTGTTATATGACTCCTTTAGAGATGTGGGAGTTTATGATTATACTTATATGACGGGGGACACGATTTTAAGTGTCTCGGTTATATGCTTTGGGCCTACAGAACTCGATGATCGATAATTTTAGGTCATAGTGCATCGAGGAGTTCCTTATTTGAGTTTCATTTACGGGACGTTCTATGCATGAACCATAATAAATGTTGAGAATGGGGAGACGTTATTGGATGCTAGGGCATCAGTTTTAAATGTTAGTCATTGAATGTGTAGAGAGAACACTTTGAGCTGAGAACTCTTATACTATATAAGGCTAGTGGATTCAGTAGTGTAGTATAGGAATCATTGGGAAAGTTTTGCACGACTAGTTCATAGGTGGGATAGTCTCGAGGAGAAATAAGTCACGATTAGTAGGGAAACTGAGTACAACCTTATTGTACATCCACACCAAGACTACGGGGTCCTAGCTTGAGATAAGTATGTGACGTACAGTGACATTAGTGATGATTGTGTAGATGTGCACGGGATATAGGGTGTATGGGTGCCTTGGTTAGTTTGACTTTCAATATCATCCTAGATAAGGGGATGTGGTTATAAATGTGTTGAGCATATGCCTGTGGGGAAGTTAGAAACATAAGTGGAATGGTATGACAGACTGAACTTCATTTGAGAAAATGAGATAGTACGACTATGTGTAAATCAAGGAGAATTATCACAACCGAGGTGGGTTGAAAGACTGTGGAGATATATGTAAAAGATAACTCTTGACTAGAGATGATTTAATGGTTTTGGGGAAGTAGAGCGGAGTCTTACTTAGTATAATGTTGGGGGGCTTGCACATCAATGGAATGTTGATTTCTACTAGACAAAAAGAACCCAAGAAGTGCGCGGGTTGGAGCAGATGCATGGGCCATAGTCTTAGTATACCCCCAGAAAAAAAGGGGAGTTAGATGTGCCACATTATGTGAAATGTTGAGCATGTGTATCGGTGTTGTGTGGGACATGGTGAAATTGTCTCCAGGTGCTCCACTCGTAGATGGAAAAGATTGGTCCTAGATGATTAACCGAAATTTTGTAATGGATTGATGATTTCAGTGACAGAATGGATACGTAGACTGATAAAGTTACTTATTGGGTTATCAAAATCACGGAGTGGTCAGGATTTTCTTCTGGGTTGTGGAATGGACTGATTGAAATAGAGTAAATGTTATTCATTTAGGGTGAATTATACTATCGGGCAGTATGCCCATCATTTCATTAAAAAGAGGAAATGAACTGGCATAAAGTGTCTCGAAAGGTTGTTGTGAATCGGGATAAAATCCTTCAGTTCTTCCACTAATAGGGATCATCAGGAGGAAATGGGAACGAAGTTGCATTTTGAGCTAGATGTGTCACCCGTAAATCTATGGTTAGACAAGCCGTGACTAAAATGTTAGAGAATGAGAGGAATGCGTATTATGAATTTTAGGGTGATTGGGAGTAGTAATTACCACTGGTAGAGTTGTGTGTTATGACCCGTAGAATATTATTATTTGTGAGGCGCCTTATGAGGCTTCATACGAAGATCTTATCATCCACCCTTTGGTTGGTTAGAGGTGGGGAATAACAAGCTTCTCGGACCTGAGTAATTTATTGCCCATCGACAAGGACTGAGTTAATATATGTCAATTTCGTATAGTTTAGTAACGCCGTGAGAGTATGCCGCCGTGAACCTAAGTTTTGAAGTATGACATGAGTGGTCAGGGGTTTTTGTGAGTGTTTCCCATGATGCAAGCCACATGTTTTGGCAACAAAGGGAAATTGACAGCTATGGAAGTGGGGCCCTTTCTAAAATTGAGATGATAAAGCCAGTGGAGTGTAGGCTCATCTTTTGAGTTTTGTTATAGGATTCATGATAGTTTTTGCATGTCATTATGTACGTAAGACTTTAAGCATAAGGTAATATATTGTTATGCAAGAGTTTGAATAGACTTGTCACTAATCCTGGATTGTAGTGAGAAGACCTTCAGTCCAAATGTACCTACTGCATGTGTAAAGTGGAAAAATAAAAATATTATTACGAGTTAATTTTAAATACGTTAGGATGCACTGCATGTAAGGATCCGAAGTTTTTAGTATTAGGCATATCCGAATTTCGAGGATGAAATTCCTTTGTAAGGGGGGAAGTATCTAACACCCTGTATTTTTGAATAATTATGGATTTGATTATTTATGGTATTTTTGAATTACACGTGTGCAGTAATTTAATTAAAATAAAATATTACGTATTTAATAAATATTAATTGGGCGAGATTAACATTAATATTTATGCGGTAAATTTACTAAGTGTGTTTATAGTAAATAAAATATGGTGAAATGTTAATATGTCGTAGTGAGTGAGAACGACTGGATTTTAGACGGTATCTCAACCGGGGCTTGTGAGTTGATTTTTTTCAAGATTGAGATATGAAACTTATGTTGAGTGACTCGGATGGGGATTTTGAGTTCATGGTTGGTTTCGAATGGGTCGAGATAGGTAGAATTAAGTACATGGGAGTAGTATTTGATTTCCAGGGCCTTTTTAGACTAGCTTGGACTCATGTAGGGGCATTTGGATCATTTTAAAATAACCTAATAACCTAATTTAGGGATTAGTGGGTTAAATATGAATGTTAGGTGGGTGAGGCAGCCCTACCATTAGTTACAAACCCTAAAAAAGAGAAGGAAGAGGGGAGAAAGCAAGGAGAAGGCTAAAGAGGCTAATTTAGGAAAAAACTCAAGAGATTTTAGCATCAAACCCACCACACACAAAGGAGATCAAACCCTACAATCATTCCAAGGCAAGTAATTAACTTGATTTAAATTAAATTGAGGTGATTCATGTTCATATCATGGTAGGTGTAGAACAAAACCATTTATGGGTAGGGTTTTTACATAAAATGGGGTTTTTAATGAAATTAATATCATGTGTAGGTTAGATGATTAATTGATGATATAGTACCAATTAATATTCCTAGAATCAGAATCATATTAGAGATTTAGAGGTTGAATATGTTTATTTGGGGATTTTGTAGCAAAATCTAGGGTTATGATGGAATGTTCTCCTTATAAACCAAATTCATTAATTTAATTGATGATATTAGATAAATCTTTGGTATTTGGATAATTGTTTACTATTAGAACTATCTAGGATCCATTCCCTTAGGTTATATACATTTTAATGGATGTATAGTATCGTATTGAAAGGGTTTGGGTCGAAATTGGAGAAGAAGGTTCGCTGAACAGGGGTAGCGAATCGGTTCACATGTCCAGCTGAATCACTTCGGATTTCTGGGCGAATCGGTTCGCATTCTGGAAGAACCGGTTCGGATTTTTGGCAGTTCCAAGAATGATTGTTCGACTAAAGGTTTATTTTCAGAGGGTTCAAATAAAATTAATAAACTCGTAAGAATAAGAGATAGTTATTTGGGTGATATAAAAGATTTAAAATTACCTAGGGATGAATGGGTAATTAAAGTTGGATTAGAGATAATGCGAGACATAATTGACAAGTTTAAATAACATATTAAGTGTGGTAAATTCGTAAACATTTGATGTACGGGTTGGTTGTGTAAGTCCGAGTGTTTTAGCAGAGTGATTCTATTTAATCAACTTAATTATAATATATGATGGATCGGTTGGGTAGGTCCAGGCATTTTCGTAGGGTCATGCTACTTTACTTATTTAATTGAGGAGAACTAATATAAATTAAGAGTCAAGGGATAAACTCGGGACAAGTAGGCTAGTGCTTCGGCTTGTAGGTTCGGATCGACCGAATTTTGTGAATATATATACGGGTATAGAGACAATATATATATATATATATATACGAATATGAAGAATATTTATGTGTATGATATTTATGTGAAACATACCCCTCTAGTGCTATTAGAAGAGGTTGCACAATCTGGGATATCTTCCCTGGCCAAACACAACAGGCTAAGTATTGACCCCAGGTCATAGCGTCGTGTTTATACCCTGTGTGATGGTTATTCAAAGTGAGACGATTAGGGTATGGTTGGGACTCACTACCAAAGGACTATGACTGCCCCCAATACGTTTATGATTTTATCGAGTCGGAGTGAGAGTCCGACCGTCGGTAACCGGGATGAAATGAGTATGCCCTGGATGATGATATCATTGTAGAGAAAGGCATCCAATGATTTATTACTCGAGGGAAGTCATATAATGAGTTAGTACTTAGGGGATGGTATCCAATTAGTTAGTCTCGGGGGAAGGCATCTAATAAGTTAGTATTCAGGGGATGGCATCCATTGAGTTATTACTAGGGGGTTGACGATTATACGCGATATATGTGTGTTTGTCGTACTGTAACTTTACATATATATATATATATATATATATATATATATATATATATATATATATATATATATATATATATATATATTAATTTTTGGTAATTATATACGAGTTTAATACTTTAAGAGTGAATGCTATAAATAACTGGGATAAAGTTATGATAATGATAAATAATGAAATAATTAATTAAATTAATGAGAGAAATAACTAAGAATTGAACGATAAGAAAATACTCGGGGTAGAGTTATTTATTATGGAGATTTGCAACAGGACTAGTTAGGCGGGGCAGAATAACTAGGCGGGTTAAGATATATGTGCTAGGAGTGCACTATAGTTGAGAGGTGAGGTGTATCTCGTGGGAGTGAGACACACTCTAAAATGTGAAAATTTTTACTGCATATTTATTTACCGCATCTTCATTATTTGCAAATAATTTAAAAAGGTTTTGGGCTTTGACCCGTATCAAATCAATTTTCAAAAAACTTTTAGGTGTGACTGTTAGGGACATGAAGCTGCAAATGATGTGGAGGCTTGCAGGTTGCTGAGTAGCCGCTTCACTTATTGCATTCTAGATTAAATTCTCTATTCTGGTATTGGTTGGGTGTGTTGCACCCTTTTCATTCAAACTTATGTATTTCATAATTCTAGTGAGATGGATCGGATGTGTTGGATTTTCATCCAATGGTTTATTCGGGGACTTTATCTATTTATCTCTGCTTTATATTTTTCATCGTGGGTTCATTTATATTTATTGTGTTTGGGATTATTGTGGTTTGGTTAATATTGTTGTATGTTAATGAAAGATAACATTTAGCACCTGCTAATTTAGTTAATAGGTGGTTAGTAATTAAAAATATTTTCGATAGTGATGCTAAGAGTGTACCAGATGAGAATCCAATTTTATTTTAGTAAAGGACTGATCACCCGTGATTGAAATAGGCCGGGTGTCACACCTGGTTTCCCCTAATCTCTATTATCCCTCGATCGGTGATGCATTTAAGCTTTTGGTTATAAGTGAAGGGTATAACGTGCATAGCATGTAGCCATCCTCTTTCAAGGATAGCGTTGTAAGGAGAATCAATTTCCACAACTAGGGGTTCGATTAACTTTAATATATTCCCAGTTCGAACGAGCAGGACCACTTTTCCCAGTAGCATAGTTATCTTTGCAATGAAGTCGACCAAACCAATGACTTCTTCTTTCAAATCCTCCATTTTGAGATTAAGTTATTTGAACAACTTTAGGCACATAACCTCCGAGGAGCTTCCCTAATCAACTAGCAACTTATCCACATCCCAGTTTGCTACCTTGAGTGTGATTACTAGTGCATCACGATGTGGACTCCTAATTCCGACCAGGTCGTCCTTTGTGAACACTATGTTATTGTTGTAATTTATGTCTTCTATGTGTCTATGCTTGCCTGTTGGACTCTTACTATGGGTGCACTACACCAAAATACTCTTTTAGTTACATACTATTTTTTTTATTACTAACAACATTTTACCATTACTATTTATCACAATAACATACCATTAGTAATCTCATATGAATGTTACTAATATTGATCCAATATTTAAAGAGTGACTTTTAAACAATAAAAAAAAGAACAAATGTTTCTTTACTAAAATTCACTCCTAAAACTCAAAAGCCCCGCTAACACACATGAAACACTCTTAGCTCTTAATCGCCCAAAATTTCTTCCCCCCCTCTCTCAGATCTATCACCTCTATATAGATCAGGAGATTTTGGTAAGAGGGCTTGGTTTTAATTAGCAATGGATACTATCGTTTCCCTATTTTGTTTTGATTAATGTTTGGAGCCTTTCTTAGGTATCCCATCGAGCCAGCAGCGACTTATCTTCGTCAAAAAATAGCTCGAAGATAAGCGTACTCTTACCGATTACAACATCCATAAAGGTTTTAATTAACTTATTTGTTTATGTTATAACTATTTATGTTAGGGTTTTGTATTTGAGAGAGTTTGTGAATGTGTAGAATCGACTCTCCATCATTGAGCCATCTTTGATGGCATTGGCTCGAAAATATAACCCTACCAATAACCCCATCGGAGATCCAAATACCACCCACCGGAGATCTAAATCTAAATGCCTCCACTTTTTGTCTCAAATGAGGTACACTCTATCACTACTATTATTTACATTCCTTTTACTCACTCTGTCATCAACTTACTTTTTTTACTAACCTATGCGGCCTTTACCTGCTTTGAATATTCACCTCGCACTTGTTCCTTTGAAATTTTTAATAGAGCTAACTACGTGGTGTTATCTATATAGTTTTGTTTGTGCTCATAATTTAAAGTTAAATTTTTTTGTTATAGGACGCTGGTGACTGAAGATTTTGTTGATGGTTATCCGTCTGATGAGAAGTGGCATGGATATATAAATAATAATGATAGGGTACTTCTTAAGGAATGTTATCTTAATTAATTTCCGTCTTCAGGGTTTGTAAAGTTGTGTGTCTAATTAAACTTTGACTACAGTTATATTTTTTAAAGTATAACGACTAAGATTATTATGAATTTTCAATTGTGTATAATTTGAAATCACACAAAAAATGGGGATGTCCGAGTTCCATTGCAAACTCGATGCCTAGAATATAAATGTGTAACTCTATATTTTAACTTTTTTTATACTCCTTTTAGTTGTACCCCGTTTTCATCATTTATGAAATTTGTTTTTATATAAAAAAATGGAATGCTACGTGATTCAAAAAATGTTGCAAAATGTGATTAATCAATCAATGAAATAAAGGTGATGCACCGAGGAACATCTTAAAGAATACCATTATAGAATGTCCGCAACATTTACTTGATTGAAGGAATCTTAAGTGTCAAATAACTCTATTAAGTGTCAAACAAATCTATCCCGAATTTGAGATAGAAAGTGGATGGTCGGTTAAGAAATTTCAACTTTTTGGTAATTCTTGATGGATTTTGTACTGAGGCTTTGTGGAGGAATCATCCGATGATCCGAAGGAAGTAAGTTTCGACTAAATAAGATACCTTAATTTGTTATTTGATTGCTTTTTTATAGATTACTGAATGATTTGGAAGATATACAGTCTGGAAATGCTATAAACCAATATCATGTTTACAAGTTATATTTCATATTCATTGACAAAGTAATCTCATTCAGTCATCTCGTTACTACTACCATTTAGTTACAGTATTTTTCTTCAAATTATAGTGAGATACATTATTAGTTTAATTTAAACTAATACACACACACACACACACACACACACACACACACACACACACACACACACACACACATATATATATATATATATATATATATATATATATATATATATATATATATATATATATATATAGAGAGAGAGAGAGAGAGAGAGAGAGAGAGAGAGAGAGATCAATAAAAACTCTAAGAAATATGACAGGGGGATAGAAATGATTTATTGGCCCAATAGGTAGAAATTATTCAACTAATATTTTTTGTATTATGATATTATACTTTCAACTGTTTTTTTTTTCTAAATGTTGCTACCACATGGGAAAAATAGTGGGGGTTTGAATGTGGAAGGACTACAGTATTATCACAATCTCGTTGTCAAGCTCAGTGACAAGGGTTTTTCTTTAACTTCCATTATCCCTCGATCGGTGATGCATTTGAGCTTCTGGTGATAACACTACACCAAAAACAATAATTTGGCACACATTGATATTAAAAATTTGGCACAGTTTAAAACCGTGCCAAATTTTGGCACGGTTTAATGACAATCTGACACACTTTAAAACCGTGTCAAAATTGGGCACTGTTTAAAAGTGTGCCAAAACTGAACACACTTTACTAAACTATAAATACCTTTAAAAAAAATACCAAAACTCAACTCCCTCTCATTTTGAAGCCACGAACCAATCCCCCGCTCTTTCTCTAACCCATCCCCGCTCTTTCTCTACCAAAATTAACTCTCTCTCTACCTTTGCTTAAGCATTAACATCTGCAGTCGTTAATGGTGTCTGAGATCTAAACCTAAAAAAAGAAATAACTGTTTGGGCGTCTCGTGTCTGGAGGAGGTTTTACTGGTGTGCGTAATCATTTCGTTTCCAGAGGAGGTTTTACTGGCATACTCGTTCTCGTTCATCTTCAGCGACCAGGACCGAAATGCGGTGACACTGGTGTGCAAACGTGGTACGAGGTGGAGAGGTGGAGTAGGAAACAAGGTGAGTCCAGAGGAGGTTTGTTGGGAAATCTCATTTTGCGGATTTAAATCTGGTGCCAGACGGATGGGGAAGGTATGTGTACCCGTGGATCGTGGTGATGGGAGGGGCGTACCCTTGGTTGGAGGAGATTAGGTTGAAGAGGATGGTGGTCACAGATGAGACGTTGGAGTTAAATTCGAGGTCGTTTAATAATTTTAAGGTGTTGGTGTTGTCCTCCTGTGAGGGATTTACTACTGATGGACTTGCTTATGTTGCCCCTAATTGCAGGTCAACGTTAAATCTTGTTGAATCTAAACATGACACTGTAATATTGATATTTAATTGACTGTAACATAACATTGTAATTTTGATATTTGTTGTTATTTTTTTATTGAGGAAATGTTTGGTGGGGTAGGAATTTGAGAGAGATGGATGTGGAACCCATGGAATATTGATATCTGCTGTTAATTTTGATATATGCTGTTATTTTTTATAATACCCAAATCGATATTCCCCGGGTTCAATAGATTGTAAATTTGTAATATTATTGTATACCCAAATCAATATTCCAAAAATTAGGGTTTGAAGATCTGTTTTATTTTTTTAAATTTGTTTGTGTTGAATGTATATACATGTATATATTTATTTGTAGAGATGGAAAGAGAGTTGGTTGAGTTATTTGAATCACAGAAAAAGAGGCGAATGCAGCCGCCGTTGAAGGAGGGGCACCTGAGGAAGATCGATTTGTTGATTCACATGAGGAATACCGATGTTTTGGTGCCCACACAGGTAATTTTGGCCTTTTCTATTAATTTTTTCTTTTGTATTATATTATTACTTTTATATGAAATTGACTTTCTTTTATGAGTCTCTATTGGTGTATTCTATTTGCATGATTTGTAATTGGAACTTTCGAATCATTTAATTTTCATTAATTTAATCGGGTAACCTATGGGTTATTTGGGTTTGGAAATATAATCCGGTTGCCTTATGATTGTTGGAATTTCTTTCGTTCGAAGCATTGAACGTATGTCCCTTAACATGCCTAAGAAGAATGACATTTCACTAAGAAACATGTTCTTCATAGAAATTACATTCCTAAGCATCTACATTCCCCTCAGAATGAGTAATTATTTGTATGTTAGATCTTTGAATTAGGAAGCACTCGTGTTATGTTCTAATCGTAGACATAATTGTTATTTCCTTATTTTCTTCACAAGAAGCATTGAACGTATGGCCCTTAGCATGCCTAAGAAGAATGACATTTCACTAAGTCTTGTGATATAATTAACCGATTTGATGAAGATAACCAAAGACCGTCAGATACATTTTCTTCTGACCCAAAATTCAATCGAATAAGTGCATTATAGAGTTTAAACCCTTCAATTGTCTGTACATGTACATGTACATGTATATGCAAGTGTGTATACATAATCATATTAATATATATATATATATATATATATATATATATATATATATATATATATGTGTGTGTGTGTGTGTGTGTGTGTGTGTGCAAGACATACCACACATTTGATGATCAAGCAAAAATACTCTGAGATTTTTTTCGGTTTTAACTTTGGGTTGAGTTGAGCTGGGGGGTTAGGTCTTTTCTTTAATAATCAAAATCCATACGAAGCTAAGAAACTTATTTTCATTTATGTGCTTATGCATTGCTACGTTCCCAATATCTAGAAATACTATTAGTTATATCTTTACATTTGGACACATGTATATGTGTGTGTGGGTATCTTTTAGTGGAGAGACATTGATTGATTTTAAAAAGTTATCTTACATGAATATGTGTGTGTGTGTGTATCTAGAAATATTATTAGTTATTCTTTCATGCATTGATTTTGAATTCAGGAGCATGTAACTGACGTGAAACCTAGCATCGTGGAATTCTTCAAGACATCGTATTGGAGTAAAATAAAGGATGATTTGATGAATGATAAATGAAATTTTTAGTTCTTTCCCCCTTTTACCCTTTTTGTATTTTATAAGACAAACATTCTAATATAATTCTTCTGACACTTTAACAGTCATAGCACAGTCTTGGTCTCATAATGAAGAGCTGAGAAACTTGAAAGATAAGATATCGTCTAATGAACAACTAAATGCCGCTCATAATAGAAGATTTCAGAATTTGCAGACACTGTTGGATCAAATGGGATACTTTCGAGAAGTTATGGGGCGAAGAGTTCATCGTGTGCCTATCAAAATACAAATGAAATCCGGTTAGTCTCAAAATCTCGAATTCTCTTTAAATGTTGCAGAATTAAAAAAAAAATGGCCTGAAATAGCGGCAACAAGTAACCCAACGTATAATGGCTTACTTTATGAGCTTATTTAGTTAAATTGGTGGAAGGGATTTGCTGATGGTTTGGTTTTGGAGTTTGTTGTTGCTGTTGAGTTTATTTTAAATGTTAAAAAATGTTGGATTTAACGAACAAACAAATGAAACTATGTTAAAATTTTCTAAAATCAATAAACGTTCTAAATGGATTAAAAACATACCGTTAGAGGATAAAAGTCTAAAACATCCTCCACACAACCCCAAAGAGGGTCTCCCGATTTGAAAGTATGACGATAATTTGTAAAAATCACACTTAGACTTAAAAACAAGCCGTTAAAGAGTGAAAACCCAAACCAGCCCCCAAACGACCTCGTAGGAGTCACGAACACCTCGCACGGGACCAATGTAACTTATAGGAACTGACCGTGTAGTCCCGGATCTCCCGGTTTGAGAGTATGACGATAATTTGCCAAATTCACACTTAGACTTAGAAATAGGCCGTTAAAGGGTGAAAACCCAAACTAGCCCCCAAACGACCCCGTAGGAGGCACGAACACCTCACACGAGACCAATGTAACTTTTAGGAACTCACCGCGTAGTCCCGGGTCTCTCGATTGGAGAGTATGATGATAATTTGCAAAAATCACATTTAGAGTTAAAAATAGGCCGTTAAAGGGTGAAAACCCAAATCAGCCCCCAAACGACCTCGTAGGAGGCATGAACACTTCGCACGGGACCAATGTAACTTGTAGGAACTGACAGCATAGTCCCGGGTCTCCCGATTTGTGAATAGGACGATAATTTGCAAAAATCAACACTTAAAACTTAAAAACATGCCGTTAAAGGGTGAAAACCCAAACCAGCCCCCAAACAACCCCGTAGGAGGCACGAAATCCTCGCACGGGACCAATATAACTTGTAGGAACTGACCGCGTAGTCCCGGGTCTCCCGGTTTGAGAGTATGATGATAATTTGTAAAAATCACACTTAGAGTTAAAAACAGGCCATTAAAGGGTGAAAACCCAAACCGACCCCCAATCGACCCCGTACGAGGCACGGACACCTCGCACGGGACCAATGTAACTTGTAGGTACAGACCGCATAGTCCCGGGTCTCCCGGTTTTTGAATAGGACGATAATTTGTAAAAATCAACATTTAAACTTAAAAACAGGTCGTTAAAGGGTGAAAACCCAAACCAGCCCCCAAATGACCCCGTAGGAGGCACGAACACCTCGCACGGGACCAATGTAACTTGTAGGAACTGACCGCGTAGTTCTGAGTCTCCCGATTTGAGAGTATGATGATAATTTGCAAAAATCACACTTAAGTTAAAAACATGCCGTTAAAGGGTGGAAACCCAAACCGGCCCCCAAACAACCCCGTAGGAGGCACGAACACCTCGCACGGGACCAATATAACTTGTAGGAACTGATCGAGTAGTCCCGAGTCTCCCCGTTTGAGAGTATGACGATAGTTTGGAAAAATCACACTTAGAGTTAAAAACAGGCTGTTAAAGGGTGAAAACCCAAACCGGCCCCCAATCAACCCCGTAGCAGGCACGAACACCTCGCACGGGACCAATGTAACTTGTAGGAACTGACAACGTTGTCCCGGGTCTCCCAATTTGTGAATAGGACGATAATTAGCAAAAATCAACATTTAAACTTAAAAACATGCCGTTAAAGGGTGAAAACCTAAACGAGCCCCCAAACGACCCCGTAGGAGGCACGAACACCTCGCACGGGACCAATGTAACTTGTAGGAACTGACCACGTAGTCCCGAGTCTCCCGGTTTGAGAGTACGACGATAATTTGTAAAAATCACACTTAGAGTTAAAAACAGGCCATAAAGGGTGAAAACCCAAATCGGCCCCCAATCGACCCCGTACGAGGCACGAACACCTCGCACGGGACCAATGTAACTTGTAGGAACTGACCGCATAGTCCCGGGTCTACCGGTTTTTGAATAGGATGATAATTTGAAAAAAGCAACATTTAAACTTAAAAACTTGCCGTTAAAGGGTGAAAATCCAAACCGGCCCCCAAATGACTCCGTAAGAGTCACGAACACCTCGCACGGGACCAATGTAACTTGTAGGAACTGACCGCGTAGTCTCGGGTCTCCCGATTTGAGAGTATGATGGTAATTTACAAAAATCACACTTAGATTTAAAACAGGCCGTTAAAGGGTGAAAACCCAAATCGACCCCCAAACGACCCATGTAGGAGGCACGAACACCTCGCACGGGACCAATGTAACTTGTAGGAATTGATCGCGTAGTCCCATGTCTCCCGGTTGAAGAGTATGACGATAATTTGCAAAATTCACACTTAGACTTAGAAACAGGTCGTTAAAGGGTGAAAACCCAAACCGGCCCCAATCGACCCCGTAGAAGGCATGAACACCTCGCACGGGACCAATGTAACTTGTAGGAACTGACAGCGTAGTCCCGGGTCTCCCGGTTTGTGAATAGGACGATAATTTGCAAAAATCAACACTTAAACTTAAAGACATGTCGTTAAAGGGTGAAAACCCAAACCAGCCCCCAAACGGCACCGTAGGAGGCACGAACACCTCGCACGGGACCAATGTAACTTGTAGGAACTGACCGTGTAGTCCCGGGTCTCCCGATTTGAGAGTATGATGATAATTTGCAAAATTCACACTTAGAGTTAAAAACAGGCCGTTAAAGGGTGAAAACCCAATCCGGCCCCCAATTGACCCCGTAGGAGGCACGAACACCTTGCACGGGACCAATGTAACTTGTAGGAATGACAGCGTAGTCCCGGGTCTCCCGGTTTGTGAATAGGATGATAATTTGTAAAAATCAACACTTAAAACTTAAAAACATGCCGTTAAAGGATGAAAATCCAAACCAGCCCCCAAACAGCCCCGTAGGAGGCACGAACACCTCGCACGGGACCAATGTAACTTGTAGGAACTGACCGCGTAGTCCCGGGTCTCCCGGTTTGAGAGTATGACGATAATTTGTAAAAAACACACTTAGAGTTAAAAACAGGCCATTAAAGGGTGAAAACCCAAATCGGCCCCCAATCGACCCCGTACGAGGCACGAACACCTCTCACGGGACCAATGTAACTTGTAGGTACATACCGCATAGTCTCGGGTCTCCTGATTTGTGAATAGGACGATAATTTGCAAAAATCAACATTTAAACTTAAAAAAAATAGGTCGTTAAAGGGTGAAAACCCAAACCATCCCCTAGACGATCCCGTAGGAGGCACGAACACCTCGCACGGGACCAATGTAACTTGTAAGAACTGATCGCGTTGTCCCGGGTCTCCTAGTTTGAGAGTATGACGATAATTTGTAAAAATCACACTTAAACATAAAAACATGTCGTTAAAGGGAGAAAACCAAAACCAACCCCCAAACGACCCCGTAGGAGGCACGAACACCTCGCACGAGACCAATGTAACCTGTAGGAACAGACCGCGTAGTCCCGGGTCTCCCGGTTTGAGAGTATGACGATAATTTGTAAAAATCACACTTAGTTACAAACATGTCGTTAAAGGATGAAAACCCAAACCGGTCCCCAAACGACCCCGTAGGAGGCACGAACAACTCGCACGGGACTAACGTAACTTGTAGGAACTGACCGCGTAGTCCCGGGTCTCCCGATTTGAGAGTATGACGATAATTTGCAAAAATCACACTTAGAGTTAAAAATAGGCCGTTAAAGGGTGAAAACCCAAACCGTCCCCCAATCGACCCCGTAGGAGGCACGAACACCTCGCACGGGACCAATGTAACTTTTAGGAACTGACAGCGTAGTCCCGGGTCTCCCGGTTTGTGAATAGGACGTTAATTTGCAAAAATCAACACTTAAACTTAAAAACATGCCGTTAAAGGGTGAAAACCCAAACCAGCCCCCAAACGACCCCGTAGGAGGCACGAACACCTCGCACGGGATCGATGTAACTTGTAGTAACTGACCGCGTAGTCCCGGGTTCCCCGATTTGAGAGTATGACGATAATTTGTAAAAATCCCAAAAACATGCCGTTAAAGGGTAAAAACCCAAACCGACCTCCAAACGACCCCGTAGGAGGCACGAACACGTCGCACGAGACCAATGTAAATTGTAGGAATTGATCGCGTAGTCCCGGGTCTCCCGGTTTGAGAGTATGATGATAATTTGAAAAAAATCACATTTAGAGTTAAAAAAACAGGCCGTTAAAGGGTGAAAGCCCAAACCGGACCCCAATCGACCCCGTAGGAGGCACGAACACCTCGCACGGGACCAATGTAACATGTAGGAACTGACTGCGTAGTCTCGAGTCTCCCGGTTTGAGAGTATGACGATAATTTGCAAAAATCACACTTAGTTAAAAACATGCCGTTAAAGGGTGAAAACCCAAATCGGCCCCCAAACGACCCCGTAAGAGGCACGAACAGCTCGCACGGGACCAATGTAACTTATAGAAACTGACCGCGTAGTCCTTGGTCTCCCGATTTGAGAGTATAATGATAATTTGCAAAAATCACACTTAGAGTTAAAAATAGGCCGTTAAAGGGTGAAAACCTAAACCGGCCCCCAATCGACCCCGTAGGAGGCACGAACACCTCGCACGGGACCAATGTAACTTTTAGGAACTGACAGCGTAGTCCCGGGTCTCCCGATTTGTGAATAGAGCGATAATTTGCAAAAATCAATACTTAAACTTAAAAACATGCCGTTAAAGGGTGAAAACTCAAACCAGCCCCCAAACAACCCCGTAGGAGGCACGAACACCTCGCACGGGACCAATGTAACTTGTAGGAACTGATCGCGTAGTTTCGGGTCTCCCGGTTTGAGAGTATGACGATAATTTTCAAAAATCACACTTAACTTAAAAACATGCCGTTAAAGGGTGAAAACCAAAACCGGCCCCCAAACGACCCCGTAGGAGGCACGAACACCTCGCACGGGACCAATGTAACTTGTAGGAACTGATCGCGTAGTCCCGGGTCTTCCAGTTTGAGAATATGACGATAATGTACAAAAATCACACTTAGAGTTAAAAACATGTCGTTAAAGGGTGAAAGCCCAAACCGGCCCCCTATCGACCCCGTAGGAGGCACGAACACCTCGCACGCGACCAATGTAACTTGTAGGAACTGACCGCGTAGTCCCGGGTCTCCTGATTTGTGAGTATGATGATAATTTCCACTCATATATGTAATTTTTTTGTTTTGAGTATTTTTTTTTTGTAAATTATTATGTTACTAATATCGTATCTTTTTTGTATTCTATTTTTTTTGCAGGATAACAGTTTATCGTTGGCTTTTATTCACCTGGAACACACAAAGAACTCAATGGTTTATAATAAGGGGTTTATTAATGATTCCATTTTTTTGTGTCATGACCGTACGACTTTTGTTGTTTTATTATTGACTTTTATGGCCATGAGGGCTTTTGTAAGTTAATTGTTATATTTTTTTGGCTGTGCGGGCTTTATGTTAGGCAGGTTTTGTATTAACAGGTTTTGGAATGTCTAGAAAATAGAGGAAACTCTGCCCAATTTTTTTTGGGCCTGTGAGCTGTTAAAAACTTGTAATATTTTGAAGTTTGTATGTACATTAGTTTATTAATAATGCGCAATATTATAAATTTATCAATTTTGTGCTTTCAAATATTTTTTTTTAAGATAAAAAAATTGACACAGTTCAAAACCGTAGCAAAAGTGTATCATATTTTGGCACGATTTTGAATTGTGCCAAATTGTTTTAAACTGTCCTGAATCTGGCACAGTTAAAAACTGTGCCAGAAATATCAAATTCTGGCACGATTTAAAAGTGTGCCAGAAGTGGTCCTGTTTCGCTGAATCCGGTACAGTTAAAAACTGTGCCAAAAGTGCGCCAGAAATATCAAATTTTAGCATGGTTTAAAAGTGTGCCAGAAGTGTTCCTGTTTGGCTGAATCTGGCACACTTTTGAGCCGTGCCAGAAAAAAATTCCCATTTTGGAACACCTGATTCTGGCACAGTTCAAAACCGTGCCAGATTTGATCTGGCACAGTTTTAAACCGTGCCAGAATCCTATTTTTGGTGTAGTGTAAGTGGAGGGGATAACGTGCATAGCATGTAGCCATCCTCTTTCTAGGATATCGTTGTAAGGAGAATCAATTTCCACAACAAGGAATTCGATTAGCTTCAATCTATCCCCAGTTCGAACGAACAGGACAACTTTTCCCAGTAGCATAGTAATCTTTACAGCGAAGTCGACCAAACCAATGACTTCTTCTTTAAAATACTCCATTTTGAGATTAAGTTATTTAAATAACTTTAGGTATATAACCTCCGAGGATCTTCCCTAATCACTAGTAACTTATCCACATCCCAGTTTGCTACCTTAAGTGACATTACTAGTGCATCACGATGTGAACTCCTAATTCTGATCAGGTTGTCCTTCGTGTACACTATGTTATTGTTGTAATTTAAGTCTTCTAGGTGTCGATGCTTGCCTATTGAACTCTTAGCATGGGTGCACTACACCAAAACACTCTTTTCGTTACTTTTTTTTTTATTACTAACAGTATTTTACCATTACTATTAATCACAATAACATACCGTTAGTAATCTCATATAAGTGTTACTAATATTGATCCAATCTTTAAAGAGTGACTTTTAAAGAAAAACATAAATGTCTCTTACTAAAGTTCACTACCAAAACTCAAAAGCCCCGCTAACACACATGAAACACTCTTAGCTCCTAACAGCCCAAAATATCTCCCCCCTCTCTCTCAGATCTATCACCTTTATATAGATCATGAGATTTTGGTAAGAAGGCTTAGTTTTAATTAGCGATGGCTACTATCGTTTCCCTGTTTTGTTTTGATTAATGTTTGGAGCTTTTCTTAGGTATCCCATCGGACCAAAATCGGCTTATCTTTGCTGAAAAATAGCTCGAAGATAAGGGCACTCTTACCGATTACAACATCCTGAAAGGTTTCAATTAATTAATTTATTTATGCTATAACTATTTATGTTAGGGTTTTGTATTTGAGAGAGTGTATGAATGTGTAGAATCGACTCTTCATCACTGAGCCGTCTTTGAAGGCATTGGCTCGCTAATATAACCCTACCAACCACCCCACCGGAGATCCAAACACCACCCACCGGAGATCCAAATCCAATTACCTCCACTTTATGTCTCAAAATGAGGTACACTCTATCACTACTATTATTTACATTCCTTTTACTTACTCTGTCATTAACTTACATGCTTTGAATATTCACCTTGCTGTTATTCCATTGTAATTTTAATAGAGTTGGCTATGTGGTGTTATTTATATAGTCTTGTTTGTGCTTTTAATTTAAAGTTTAAACTTTTGTTATAGGACGTCGGTGACTGAAGATTTTGCTGATGGTTATCCGTCTGATGAGAAGTGGCATGGATGTGACAACCCGGTATCCGAAATAAGGGGTGGCCAGCCCGATACTCCAAAAATACAGGAATCATAGACGGATTCATTCTCAGCATCGTGACAACATAAAGAGTATACGAGATAACCACTCAATAATTCAGACAACGGGTTGTCTAAAGTTTTGTTTTATAATTTAAAGAAATCATTTTAAACAACCCATACATGAAAAAGAAAGTGGAAACTCCAAAAATAATATACAGTAATAGCAAGTGTACAATAAGAGAACCGACTAAAATATTAGTTAACAGAATTTCATACAACGTACAACAAGTTTAATCAATTACATATTACAATCATTATACATTTACAAAAGTTGGGCTACACGCCCGAAAAAGAACCCGAACATAACTAGAAAACAACAAAGGAGGCGTCTACAAATTATCCTGTGAAATCCGCAAAATGTCACGGCTCGTCAAAAGACACTGGGACTGGAAGGTCATTACGGGCGACCATGCGGTGGAGCACCTGAACGGATATAATATATATATACATAACAAGAAAGAAGAACCGGCCAGGGCTCGGTTTTATGTGATCACCAGATAAATGACAAGTATGACAATAATGAATGATTAAGCATGGATGACGAAGATGACATTCTACATGATAACAACTTATAATGAACTAATACAGTTGAATGATTATAAGGTGAAATTCAATTATATAAAAGAATAAGAATAATCATAAACCTTTTTTATCTTTCACCATTTCATCTTATCTTTTTATTCCTTATCAGGAATACAATTATTATCATGTGCTCTTTGTGGCACTTATCTCAATAGTATGCTCTTTGTGGCATATTTTATGCTCTTTATGGCATCTCTTTATGCTCTTTATGGCATTTATACCCATCAAGTCCAACTTGATGATTAGAATAGTTATAAATACGTATATATAACGATTCTACGACCGCCCGTCCGTGTTTTCCCACTGTGCGCGCCTCTAAATAACCATCATCTTCCAGGGCCTATCATAAGACAACCTGGGATCCTATCGAAAACGTCGGGAAGCGGCCATATGCCTGCAGGATAGTCAAGACCACACCCGGAATCTCCTACCGATCGCAGAAAAATAATAAACAAGCGCTCATATGGCCTAGGACTATATCCACCCTGCATTCATTAGCCAGGGAGATTCACCTCACGCACGAACTTCCCTTAAGATGGTATTTAGAGAGGTGTGTTTAACCTTTTCATTAATTTCCATTTCATGATTTAGTAAATTATCATTTACTTTGTCCATTTTACATTTTATCAAATGCATTATGGTTATCCGAAACTATGCGTGCTTAACATCTTTGTAATAACCTCGAAGAACATATAAACTCCCAAGTTATTTTCCAAACCTCCTTTTTAGATTTCATATAAACCATCATACCTCAAATCAATTTCTAAAGTCTCCAAATATGACTTAGAAATCTCCTAGATTTCTATAATCTATACGAGGGAAGAAATGCCTAAACATTACTTTGAACACCCCTGGACTGAACCCTAGATGAACCCATTCTAGTCTAGGGTATCGACCAAACTCGACTAATACTCTAGGATCCTATATTTACTTCATTCAAGAAGGTCCTTAATTACTAATCCTAAAGAAAAGGGTTAAAATTGAAAAATAAAAGAAATCGAAAAAGTGCAGGGTTTCCGAATCGATTCGGCCTAGTCGAATCGATTCAGCCAGAAAATATGGGATTCTTCATAATTGCCAAATCGATTCGGACCAGGCCGAATCGATTCGGTCAGGGAAAATGGGGTTTCTGCATAATTGTCGAATCGATTCGAACCAGGCCGAATCAATTCGGTTCACCTAATCCTGGAAACTGTCTAGCAGTGAATTGATTCGGTTATGCAGAAATGCCTAGTTTTGCCTATGGAGTCTTGGACTCCAAATTTATCCCAACTCAAATCCAACTCCTTTATTGCCAACAACACACCATAAATACTACTAGCAACTACCATAAACCTCATCAATCATCCAAATCATTTTTGAATGGATCAAAACCCACAAACACACAAAAACCCTAAAATAGTTATACCATGATCAAATCACCATTATCACAACTAATCATTTATCTTAAAACACATATATCAAGTATAAAACTTGCCTCAATCTACAAAATGCAGATTTTCCTTGTGTAGAAGCAAGAATCTCTCTTCAATCTTCAATCTCTTCTCTTTCCTCTACTCTTCTCTTCCTCTCTCTAGTTCTCTCTAGGTTTAAGAATGAGGTTAGGGGAAATAAAAGACTTAGTAACACTAAGTCGTGACTTAAGTAAACAATTCCCAACTTAATGGATCAATACCGCGATAAAATAACACGCAACTGCATATTCAAGGTATAATCAGTCAAAAATGTCCAAAACCTCAAAATACAATATGGCACATAATTTGACTATCTCGCACGTTCCGGAATCAACTACGGCCTCCAAATTATCATTTGGATATTTTATAATTCATTTTAAGTTCCGGTTCCATTTTTCAAATTATCAATGTCATTTATATCTCATGACCCTATAAAACTCCACATGAGGATATCTACATTAACATGCAGTAAATATACAACAAGTTAGTAAATATTGACCTTTCTTCATATAATTAATATTTACTCCATATTCCGGCATTTTATATAGTTACCTCATATAGTAAATGAATATAAAATCGAATCTCAAAAGCGAGGGTTGTTACATACTCCCCCCCTTAAGAGGGAATTTTGTCCCCAAAATTCAAGCGTACCTTATAAGAAGAGATGCGGATATTTCTCCCGCATGTCATCCTCACGTTCCCACGTCGATTCTTTAGCATTGTGGTGACTCCATTGTACTCTCACCAAGGGCACCACACGAGACCTCAACCTACGCTCCCCATGCTCTAAAATAGTAACCGACTGTTCTTCATATGAAACATCGGGTTGCAAGTCAATATCCTCAAAAGGGATATGCCAAAGTGCACCTTCACATCTCTTATACTTCTTTAGAGAGGAAACATGGAATACATCGTGAATTTGTTGCAAAGGTTCCGGTAGGGCAAGTTGATACGCCATTGGACCAACTTTTTCAATAACTGGAAAAGGTCCAACAAAACGCGGTGCAAGCTTCCCCTTTTTCCCGAAACGCTTAATGCCTTTCATTGGTGACACTCGCACCAGCACTTGGTCTCCAACTTACAACTCCATGTGTATTCTACCCGCATCGACATAGCTCTTTTGGCAATCTTGGGCTATCCGAATGCGATTCCGAATGAGTTCAATTTTTGAAGAAGTATCTTGGATCATTTCAGGTCCAAGGAATTTGTTATCACCCACCTCCAACCAACAAGCGAGCGATCGACATGGACGACCATAAAGAGCTTCATAGGGCGCCATTCCAATGGTAAATTGGTATGAGTTATTGTAAGAAAACTCAACCAAAGGGAGGTATTGTTCCCAACCACCTTTGAAGTCAAGCATACACATACGGAGCATATCCTCCAACATTTGGTTTACCCTTTCAGTTTGACCATCTGTTTGAGGATGGTAAGAAGTGCTTAACTTCAATTCGGTCCCCATAGCCTCTTGGAAACTTTTCCAAAAGTGGGAAACAAAGATTTTGTCTCAATCATAAATGATATTTAAAGGTACCCCATGAAGTCTAACGATCTCCACGATGAACAATTGGGCATAGCGAGCGGTATCAAAATCCGTACGCACAGGTACGAAGTGTGCCGACTTGGTCAAGCAATCGACAATCACCCAAATAGAATCATTACCCTTATGTGACCTTAGTAAGCCTGTAATAAAGTCCATCGATATGCTTTCCCATTTCCACACCGGGATCTCCAACGGTTGCAACAAACCTGTCGGTCGCTGATGATCAATCTTGACTAGCTGACAAGTAGTGCATTGAGATACAAACTCCGAAATATCCCGCTTCATACCGAGCCACCAATATTGGCGACGCATGTCTTGATACATCTTGTCCCCACCAGGATGTACCGTAAATTTCGACCCGTGAGATTCTGCCATTACTGCCCTTCTCAAATCCCCCTCTTCCGGAACAATAAGTCTTCCATGAAAGCGTAATCCACCCTCTGAACTTATTGAGTAGGATTACGCTCCCTCGGATAGTAACCGGTGTATATGGTCCTGACAGCCCTTATCCCTTCCTTGGGCTTCTACCACCCTAGCTACAATGGTAGGAGTAACGGTCATTACTGACATGAACGCTCTCACCACCGCATCCTTCTGACTGAGATCTTTCCACTTAGCCTTCCATACATCAGATAATTCTCCTTCGGGCCTCCTACTCAAGGCATCCGCTACAACGTTCGCCTTGCCTGAATGATAATGGATATCAAATTGATAATCTTTCACGAATTTCAACCATCGGCGCTGACGCATATTCAAATCCTTCTGTGAAAATAAATATTGCAGCGATTTATGGTCCGTGAAAAGACTAAACTTCTCCCCCAGGAGATAATGCCTCCATATTTTCAAGGCAAATACAACCGCGGCGAGTTCTAAGTCGTGCACCGGATAATTTCTCTCATGAGGCTTTAGCTTGCGAGAAGCATAAGCGATAGCCCGCCTCTCTTGTTGAAGCACACCTCCTAATCCTTGAAGAGATGCGTCGGTGAAGACTAGATATTCCAATCCTGGTTTTGGCAAAGCAAGGACTGGAGCCGAGGTCAACCTATCTTTGAGCTCGTCAAAATCAGCTTGGCAAGACTTATCCCAAACAAATCTCACCCCTTTCCGGGTCAAATTTATCAAAGGGCTAGCGATCTTTGAGAAACCCTTGATGAATCGACGGTAATAACCCGCCAAACCTAGAAAACTACGAACCTCGGTAGGTGTCGTGGGCTGACCCCACTCCCTCACCGCAACTACCTTACTCGGATCCACTGAAATACCCTGGGAGGACACAACATGACCCAAAAACTGAACTTCCTTCAACCAAAAGCCACACTTCTCAAACTTCGCATACAATTGGTGATCCCTTAATCTTTGCAGGACCAACCGTAAGTGAGTAGCATGGTCAGATTATGTCTGAGAATAGACTAAGATGTCATCGATGAACACAATAACAAATTGGTCAAGGAAATCCCGAAACACCCTATTCATAAGGTCCAGAAATACATCGGGAGCATTGGTTAGTCCAAAGGTCATAACCAAGAATTCATAAGATCCATATCTGGTCAGAAAGGCGGTCTTGGATACATCTTGCTCCCGTATCCTCAATTGATGATACCCCATCCTCAAATCGATCTTAGAGAAGTATGACGCTCCCCTAAGTTGGTCAAATAGATCATCAATGCGAGGCAAAGGGTATTTATTCCGGATGGTGACTTTATTCAATTCTCTATAGTCCACACATAACCGGAGAGAACTATATCTTTTCTTCACAAACAATACCGGAGCACCCCATGGTGACGTACTATGCCTAATGAATCCCTGCTCTAATAACTGCTGGATTTTATCTCTCAACTCCCTCATCTCCACAAGAGCCATGCGATATGGAGCTTTCGCAATCGGTCGAGTGCCCGGCGCTAAATCAATTACAAACTCAATCTCCCGACTCGGAGGTAATCCCGGTATCTCCCGAAAGACATCATCAAAATCTCTAACAACTGGGATAGAGTCCAGGGGAACAATTACATCCCTTGAAACATCCTCCGCGATACAATATAAATAGGTACTCGTACCCCCTTCCATACAAGGCATAACAACCAAGAACATTTCTTGTCCCGAAATGGCAAAGACTATACTCTTCCCATAACAGTTCACTATCGCGTGATATTTCATTAACCAATCCATGCCCAAAATTACGTCATACCCGACCATGTCAAGGACGAGTAAATCGGCCTCTAAGCACAAATTACCAAGATTAATCCCTATGTTTTTACAAACAAAGAAAATCAATGAACCATCACCCATCGAAGATTTAACACTAGTGAAAGTATTCTCAGCAGACTTTATCAAATCTGTGGTCTGAGCAAAACTCCTAGAAATAAAAGAGTGTGTCACACCCGTATCAAATAATACTCGACCCATATGCCCTTGGATGAGAAACTTACCCTCAATCGCTGGTGATGCTGAAGGGGCTGGAGGAAGCATAGCCTCCTGAATATGATAAACCCGTCCATACGGCAGTTGCCCCTACTGAGGAGGAGCAATCAGATTAGGCGCCTGGGGCGAAAATAGTACATACGGCTGCTGTGGAGCCCTAGGAAGATGCCCTCCAACCAACTGAGGACACGACCTCTTATAATGGCCCAACTCTCCGCACTGAAAACATTTTTTCGCCACATTCTCCTGGTTCCGCCCTTGATTGTTTCGGAACTTGCCCCGAACCTCGGCCCTGCTGGCCTCTACCTCCATTCCCACCTCTACCTGTTGGTTGTGGCGGTCCACCCTGACCCGGCCTATTATTGTTACCTCCCGTATTAAATCCACCAAAGCGTTGGCGTTTAGACAAATCCCCTTACTGGGGATCCCTCTCCCTTTGCTTAATCCTCGAAGATTGGGATGAAGAAGATGCTCCTCCCCCTATCCCATTACCTCCAGGTTAGCTCACCTGCCCCATCGCTGTATTCTTCTTATTGTTCTGCACGAATAATCTATGTTCTTGACAATGAAATAGGGCTGCATTCATCACATCCCCAAAGGTTTATAAAACCGGATTTCCCAACAAATGTTGTTATATTCGCCAATGTAAACCTCCCACAAACTTGGATATTCTCTTCTCTTCTGGAGTCACTTAATCCGGCACAAAACTTGCCAGCCGGGTGAACTCCTCTTCGTACTCCGCAACGGATCTTTCTCCCTGAACAACATCTTGAAGCTTCCTTTGCATCTCCCTTTGAACAGCGGGAAGGAAGTACTTTCGGTCAAACAAGGCCTAAAAATCAGTGATTGACATCACATCCCTTTGACCTGGCGTAGTCATTGACTCCCACCAATGTAGCGGCGATCCGACAAGCTTGAAAGTAACAAGGGTTTGCTTTTTCTCCTCGCTACATTCTACCATGCGAAGATGGCGCTGCATGTATTTCTTCCACTGATTTACCTTTATAACATCCGAGCCACCGTCAAATTTGGGGGGATGGCCCTTAAGGAAAGACTCCCTAACTCTTTCCCACGGAGAAGGTCCCGTAGGATCTTGGGCCTCTTATGCCCGTGGTTGAGCTGGTGGCATTTGTTGAGTCATTGCGATCATGGCAGCATTGACCGCTTGGGCCACAATATTCGCTACATCAGCGGCACTAAAAGTTCCTTGTGGTGGCGGTGGGGGACCAACGTCCTCTTCTATAACTCTATTTCGTCCAGCGGGACGACCTCTCTTGGGCGGCATCTGAAGAGAAGAAGTAATAGAGTTAGAATACTATGTACAACAATCTATCTTGCAGAAGATCGCAAACATAAGTAACAAAGCAGTCCTAATATTAGGCTCTATATCAAAGAACGTTACGGTAGAACGTGACAAGTCCACATAGATCCTTAAAGACTCTAGAACTTGATGATCTGATACCATCTGCGATAACCCGGTATCCGAAATAAGTGGTGGCCAGCCCGATACTCCAAAAATACATGAATCATAGACGGATTCATTCTCAGCATCGTGACAACATAAAGAGTATACGAGATAACCACTCAATAATTCAGACAACGGGTTGTCTAAAGTTTTGTTTTATAATTTAAAGAAAGCATTTTAAATAACCCATACATGAAAAAGAAAGTGGAAACTCTAAAAACAATATACAGTAATAGCAAGTGTACAATAAGAGAACCGACTAAAATATTAGTCAACAAAATTTCATACAACGTACAACAAGTTTAATCAATTACATATTACATTCATTATACATTTACAAAAATTGGGCCACACGCCCGAATAAGGACCCGAACATAACTAGAAAACAATAAAGGAGGCGTCTACAAAATATCCCGTGAAATCCGCAAAATGTCACGGCTCGTCAAAAGACACTGGGACTGAAAGGTCATTACGGGCGATCATGCGGTGGAGCACCTAAACGGATATAATATATATATATACACAATAAGAAAGAAGAACCGATCAGGGCCCAGTTTTATGTGATCACCAGATAAATGACAAGTATGACAATAATGAATGATTAAGCATGGATGATGAAGATGACATTCTACATGATAACAACTTATAATGAACTAATACAGTTGAATGATTATAAGGTGAAATTCAATTATATAAAAGAATAAGAATAATGATAAACCTTTTTCATCTTTCACCATTTCATCTTATCTTTTAATTCCTTATCAGGAATACAATTATTATCATGTGCTCTTTGTGGCTCTTATCTCAATAGTATGCTCTTTGTGGCATATTTTATGCTCTTTATGGCATCTCTTTATGCTCTTTATGGCATTTATACCCATCAAGTCCAACTTGATGATTAGAATAGTTATAAATATGTATATATAACGATTCTAAGACCGCTCGTCCGGGTTTCTCCACTATGCGCGCCCCTAAATAACAATCATCTTCCAGGGCCTATCATAAGACAACCTGGGGTCCTATCGAAAACGTCGGGAAGCGGCCATATGCCTGCGGGATAGTCAAGGCCACACCCGAAATCTCCTACCCATCGTAGATGAATAATAAACAAGCGCTCATATGTCCTAGGACTGTATCCACCCTGCATTCATTAGCCAGGGGGATTCACCTCACGCACGAACTTCCCTTAAGATAGTATTTAGAGAGGTGTGTTTAACCTTTTCATTAATTTCCATTTCATGATTTAGTAAATTATCATTTACTTTGTCCATTTTACATTTTATCAAATGCATTATGGTTATCCGAAACTATGCGTGCTTAACATCTTTGTAATAACCTCGAAGAACATATAAACTCCCAAGTTATTTTCCAAACTTCCTTTTTAGATTTCATATAAACCATCATACCTCAAATCAATTTCTAAAGTCTCCAAATATGACTTAGAAATCTCCTAGATTTCTATAATCTATACGAGGGAAGAAATGCCTAAACATTACTTTGAACACCCCTGGACTGAACCATAAATGAACCCATTCTAGTCTAGGGTATCGACCAAACTCGACTAATACTCTAGGATACTATATTTACTTCATCAAGAAGGTCCTTAATTAGTAATCGTAAATAAAAGGGTTAAAATTGAAAAAGAAAAGAAATCGAAAAAGTGCAGGGTTTCCGAATCGATTCGGCCAGAAAATATGGGATTCTGCATAATTGCCGAATCGATTCGGACCAGGCCGAATCGATTAGGTCAGGGAAAATGGGGTTTCTGCATAATTGTCGAATCGATTCGGACCAGGCAGAATCAATTCGGTTCACCTAATCCTGGAAACTGTCTAGCAGCGAATCGATTCGGCCAGGCCGAATCGATTCGGTTCTGCAGAAATGCCTAGTTTTGCCTATGGAGTCTTGGACTCCAAATTTATCCCAACTCAAATCCAACTCCTTTATTGCCAACAACACACCATAAATACTACTAGCAACTACCATAAACCTCATCAATCATCCAAATCATTTTTGAATGGATCAAAACCCACAAACACACAAAAACCCTAAAATAGTTATACCATGATCAAATCACCATTATCACAACTAATCATTTATCTTAAAACACATATAGCTAGTATAAAACTTGCCTCAATCTACAAAATGCAGATTTTCCTTGTGTAGAAGCAAGAATCTCTCTTCAATCTTCAATCTCTTCTCTTTCCTCTACTCTTCTCTTCCTCTCTCTAGTTCTCTCTAGGGGAAATAAAAGACTTAGTAAGACTAAGTCGTGACTTAAGTCAACAATTCCCAACTTAATTGATCAATACCACGATAAAATAACACGCAACTGCATATTCAAGGTATAATCAGTCAAAAATGCCCAAAACCTCAAAATACAATATGGCACATAATTTGACTATCTCGCACGTTCCGGAATCAACTACGGCCTCCAAATTATCATTTGGATATTTTATAATTCATTTTAAGTTTCGGTTCCATTTTTCAAATCATCAATGTCATTTATATCTCATGACCCTATAAAACTCCACACGAGGTTATCTACAATAACATGCAGTAAATATACAACAAGTTAGTAAATATTGACCTTTCTTCATATAATTAATATTTACTCCATATTCCGGCATTTTATATAGTTACCTCATATAGTAAATGAATATAAAATCGAATCTCAAAAGCGAGGGTTATTATAATGGATATATAAATAATAATGATAGGGTACTTCTTAAGGAATGCTAATTTTCTTAAGTAATTTTCGTCTTTAGTGTTTGTAAAGTTGTGTGTCTAATTAAACTTTGAGTGCAATTATATTTTTTAAAGTATAACGACTGAGATTATTATGAATTTTCAATTGTGTATAATTGGAAATCACACAAAAAATTGGGATGTTCGAGTTCCATTGCAAACTCGATGCCCAGAATATAAATGTGTAACTCTATATTTTAACTTTCTTTATACTCCTTTTAGTTGTACCTTGTTTTCATTAGTTATGAAATTTGTTTTTCTAAATAAAAAAAATGGAATGTTGTGTGATTCAGAAAATGTTGCAAAATGTAATTAATCAATCAATGAAATAAAGGTGATGCACCGAGGAACATCTTAAAGCCAACCATTATATAATATTCGCAACATTTACTTGATTAAAGGAATCTTAAGTGTCAAAAAAATCTGTCTCGAATTTTAGACAGAATGTCGATGGTCGGTTATGAACTTCCAACTTTTTGGTAATTCTTGATGGATTTTGTACTGAGGCTTTGTGGAGGTATCATCCAATGATCCGCAGGAAGTAAGTTTTGACTAAATAAGATACCTTAATTTAGTTATTTGATTGCTTTTTTATATATTGCTGAATGATTTGGAAGATATACAGTCTGGAAATGCTATATACCAATATCATGTTTACAAGGTATATTTCATATTCATTGACAAAGTAATCTCATTCAGTCATCCCGTTACTACTACCATTTAGTTGCAGTATTTTTCTTCAAATTATACTGAGATACATTATTAGTTTAATTCACACACACACACACACACACACACACACACACACACACACACACACATATATATATATATATATATATAAAGGTTAATAAAAACTCTAAGAAAAATGACAGAGGGATATAAATTATTTATCGGCCCAATAGGCAGAAATTGTTCAACTAATATGTTTTGTATTCTGATATTATACTTTCAACTCTTTGTTTTTTTAAATGTTGCTAACATATGGGAAAAACAGTGTGGGTTTGAATGTGGAAGGACTACAGTATTATCGCAATCTCGTAGTCGAGCTCAGTGACAACTTCCATTTTCTATCATTGGTTTTCGCATAAAAACCAAGAGAGTTCAATCCAAAAAGGAAATTATTTGCAGGTATAGAAACTTACGTGACTCAAGGATCGCCATCATGGTTTAGTGATTACCAAGTCCTGGAAGTCCTCAATGTGCTACCCACTACCCTTGGTGGAATTGTGGAACTACAAGTTCTTAAAGGTGGTTGAGGATAGGAGTTTGAGAATAATTATTTCACCAACCTATCCGCTAAGTTGGCAATTCATCACTGCCTACAATGCCCATCGCACCACCACTCGAAACCGGGCTGCCTAGAGGAAACATTATCATACTAGTACTATGGAACTATTTGGACCTAAAGTCCAATCAAGAAGGAGGTTATCCCCTCAATCTAATAACACTTATATCTATATTTGTGGGAATTTAAAGTCATTTCCTGATGATCAGATTCAAAGACTCGCATTTACAAAAAAAATTGTTTTCTAACTCCCGAGTTATTTCCTTGAGGAGTCTGTCCAAGCAACCTAAAATAACATAAATATCTAATACATGATCCGCGGATCCAGTCTTATCATTTTTAAATATAATCCATTAATAACATGGTGTGGGTTGAGATTGTGTAATTTGCTGAATTACCTAATTTACTATTTGGTGTGGCTTTGGTGATTTTTTTTTGTGGTAGGTAATTTCTGATATTCAAGAGCAACTAATGCTGCCTTATTTTTTTGTGGTAGGTAAATTAATTTTTTATGACTAAATGTTGACGTTATAACTAATATGATGATTTTATTTTGTTTGACAAGATGTCATTATTGTATCCTCATCAAGTTTTCAGCATTGCGGGTTGCGGCGTTGATGACGATGATAACATAATGGAAGTTGATAGTTAACAACGAACTACTTTTTTATATTTCATTTTTTTGGTTATAATATAAAAATATCTCATTTTGGGATGATTGTATTAGGATATTATATTGGATGAATTTATGAAACTAATGTAAATTTCGGGGTTACTGTAGTATGATGTTTCATTTGTTTGGTTTAAGTTTCTTTTATAAATAAAGAGTGGATTATATAAAATGTAAATGTTGAAAATAATGCCCTTGTTTATGTGGATTATTTTTGTATATGTTCTTAGGATTTGAATAGTACGGTAAGAATAATTGAATTTGTTTAAATTCAGGATATTGGATCGTGAGAAATATATATATTTTTTAAATACGTATTAATATTACTAACGGACCTTTACCGTTACAAAGTAAGTCAAACGTGTTATAAAAAAGGGTGTAATAAGGTTAAAGTAGTAACACAAATTTCCGTTACTAAATCAGAATTAGTAACGATAAAATCATGTTGGTAATTTCTGATTAGTAAACAGGATTTTGCCGTTACTATTAGTAACGGTAAAATTTTGTTACTAATCTCGTGCCCCACAGCTTTTTTCCAACAGAAAAATTTCATCACAAATATTTTTAGTAACGCTAAAATTCTGTTACCAAATGCGCGTTTTGGTGTAGTGGTGATTTAGAATTCATCCATTAACACGATGACTTTATTCAGCTCCATTCGAATAATGTTGCCTTGAATCTTCTTTGGGCCTGAGGCACCATGGATGATCACATACTTATGTCCAATCACATCATCATTTTAGACTTTGTCGATCATCAACGCTTGAAGCGCAATGGATGACTGTAAACTCTTGTTCGATCTCGTCATCTGCCACGATAATATCGGGCTTCTATTTGACGTCAACGATGGCTCTATCTCCCTTTTTCTCCACATAATTGCTCAAGTGGCTGTCCTAGGCCAAGTCTTCTAGATGAGACTTAACGTCCTTGCAGTTCCCTATTTGGTGCACCTGTTCTTTATGGTATGCACACCTGAGTGGGTTATTACTCTTTGTCCAGTCTCCCCTATCTTCTTTGGCCATTTAAGGAGATTTTGATCTTTGATTTTACTTTAGATCTTATAAATTGGTTCCGTGACATGATATTGATCGTATGTAAAGCTTTGATAGGATCTGCCTTTGTCTCTATTATTTGATCGTCCGTTTTGCTTGTTACCCCCTCTCTTAGGGGCATTCTCGTTATCATAATTCTTGGTCATCTTAGAGCTACCATTGTCATTTTGGCCGGTAGTAACCATATCTTCGACCTTCGCGTATTTTTCTATACGTGACATAAGGTCGTCGAGTGTGCCTGCCTCATTTTTTGTGAGAGGTTAATGCAATATAGAGCTGTTGGGCAACCCGGCCTTGAACGAGGCCACATCAACTTTATCAGAGGAATCTTCAACCTCGTTGTAAGTTTTCTAATATCGCCTAGAGTATTCTCGCAAAGTTTCTCGTTACTTTTTCCTTATAGTGAGGAGAGAATCCATTCTCTTAGGATATGCACTGCTGGTAATAAACCGAGCAGTAAGTGCCTCTAAGAGATGCTTGAATTTGTTGACCGATCTGTGTGACATTTTTTCAAACCATTTCTGGGCGATATCCCCTAGGCTAAAAGGAAATATGCAACTCATGAGAACATCGTTATTGCTCTACAAGGTTATAGGTTGCCTTTACTATCATACGTGATTAATGGGGTCGGTCTTTACATATTAGATTTTGAACCTAGGAGTTACGAACTGCTTGGGAGGCTCCCGTTCTTCAATTGCATTTGGAAAATGGGATTTTGTTTGGGTGGTGCGGGTTATCCTAGCTAGTTCATTGGTGCATCTATCTCAATGGTTAGCGAGGTTTGGATATATTTATTTCTTGATGAGATCGTGGATATCGTGTCTATGACGTCCTTCCTAATATTGTCTCCTCGGGCGAGTCTCATGCTTGAAGTGCTCTTAATCACGACGTGAACTCCTTCCTCGACTGCAAATCTTACTCTCCTGAGGTCTAGGGGTTTGTCCATGACACTTGCACTTATTTTCGTGGAGATCTAACTCCATTCTTTCTAGACGTCGCTGCAAATGCGCATTTTCCTCCTCCTGGAGGCGTGCGACCTCCTCTTACTGGAGGAGTCATTGTTCGTATGCATAGACCACCCTTGTGATCTAGCTAGGCATATGCTATTCATTTCTCTGCTCAGAGGGTTACCTTCGGGGGTGATAATGTGCATGGAGAAGATTACGACTCCTATTGGGTTGGATTTCTGACCTTACCCTAAGGGTTGGAGGCCCGTTACAGTGGTTAGTGCTAGATGGAAGGTTCACTCTATGGGTGAGACATGGCTATTTGTTAGTTCTAATTGGCTTAAGAAAATAAACTCTCTTTCCACAGTTGACGCCACTTGTAGGTGAAATTATCCCACAATGAATAATCCCAAAGAATTAAAACCAGACAGAATGAACAAGTCACACAATCACAATCACAATCACACAACCCTAGTATTTGGTTCGGTAGTAGCCAACGTCCATGGGGTATTTCTCTCTTTCTTATTACTATCACAATTACAAGAATTACATGTCCCTTTTCCCAAAGGTGTAGGTTACATTTATAGAGGCCACGAGGAGATTATACCGTGTAGGACTCTAGGAGTTATTAGCTGATTTTGTACTTCATTTAAGCTAATCAACTCCGAGATTCCAGCTGATTGAATTTTCCCTCGTGCTTATCTTAAATTGTGAACGTCTATCCCCTAATATATGGACAAATGCCATTTCCTCCTATTAATTAAGAACACTCGGATTATTCCGTCAATATATATATATATATATATATATGTGTGTGTGTGTGTGTGTGTGCGCGCGCGCACGCGCACGCGTAGGGGCTTAAAAATAAATATAATTGCTAGAAACAGTACCATGACCAATTATATGATCAATCCTTCCACTATGATACTTAAAGAAATCTGACATTTCAAGGACAATAATGTAAACGGTTTACTTTAACATGCTTCCATTTATATCTTTCACTAATGCCTGGTATAAATCCACAAAAATGTTTTAGTGTATGACACGTTCTTAACCAATGACCTTTCATACCACATTGATAACAGTTATTATCATATTTTTTCCCACTCCATCTCCGTTTTCTTGCTTTGACTGAATATCATTCAACTTCTGGTGGTATGACACTTTTATAATATTTTATGACCAGAATTATGCTGCTTAAAACCTTCAGCGTTGTAATATATTTGTCGTCCACGACCATGACCATAACCTTGACCACGAACACATCTGGGTCCACATCCTCATCCACATCCACGACCATAAATTTTTTTGCATGTGCTTCAGGCATGGTTGCAAATCTGGTTTGATGGGATTCATGATTTCTCATTTGAAGTTTGTTATGTTGTTTTCCAACAACAAGAACATATATCAATATCGAGTACTTCTAGTAGGGACATTGTCGATATTATTCTTGTAGAACAATAGTATCGCTACGACATATTAATTATGTTTTCTTAAGCATATCCTCTTCACTTACTGAATGGACACACAATTTCAGCCGTGAGGTGCTACTAAATAATGTTGAGTTATACTCAAGTACAAATTCAAAATCTTGAAACCGTAAGTGTGATCATTCATAGCGATCTTTTGAGAGGACAATAGTCCTTTGATGGTCATAGCTCTCTCTCAAGCTGGTTCAAAGGAGTTGCGGGTCCTTGACCATGAAATATTCACATTTTAATCCTTCCTGGATACGGTGGCATAAGAATATCATGGCACTAATATGAATTTTAATATCCATAATCCATGAAAGATAATTATTTTCAGACATGTCCAATGGCGTAAAATCACGCTTTGTAAGATTCAACATAATAATAAACTATTTGAGATACAAAGCAACAAGCTTTGGTTAGAAATTACAAACTATTATATAATAAAGGAAAATCTATAGCATGTTCATAGGAAACGATGTAGCATGTTCATATTACTTCTCGTTAAATAATATCATATATGAAGCTATGGTGCAGTTAATAAAATATATCTCATCAGATGATAAGTAAATTATATATAATAAATTTGTCACATAAAAGAAATGTTATCAACTGTAGTGGAAATGAAGATCATATATTATTTTAGTAGTGGCGGAGAAGATCAACTAACTAGAAAATTGTGTTGGATAAAATGAAACTTGATCGCAAAATAGATCATAATCTTCAATATTGTATTGTTTTATTTCAATTGTATATTTCAAAGTACACACATGTAGTATTTATAGGTAAACAAAAGCTGGTGTGTCAGTATGGTGACTCAGCAACATGCTTGTAGCTTTCAAGTGTCATGCTTGTACATTTGTCTTGTCGTCCTTCTACTTTGCATGCTTGAAACCTCATGCTTCTAGCATGACATTGTCGTACTTCTAACTTTAAATGATTAGCACCTCATGCTTTCCGAATGCCATTGTCATGGTTCTAGCTTAAGAGTGTATGATGGGTAGCCACACATATTTCACACCTCGAGATTTATACATTTTAGAGTTTTTATGGACGTTTTTATGATATTCTTGTATTATTTACGACACTTTTTGAATGACAAATATATGTTATGAAAAATTTAGGTGTTGCAATCTTAATACTCACAAGAAATGGGGTCATATGCCAAATATTCTCTAAAAATTTGAGTTATTTGCATTTTCGGTCTACTAGTTATTTGTTGTATGATTTTGGGGCTAAGTTTTTCTATATTTGCACTTTGGGTACAAAAGCATCATTATAACTTTTTGTGGTATATATAAACTTACAAATTTAAAGGTAAAAAGTTTTGATAACTCAAAATATTTGTAACAACCCGTAATTTTTAAACCAGTATTTAATTAAATTAATTCGAATTTCGAAAATAAAATAAAATTTTGGGATTTAATTATTTAATTAGAAAATCACAAATCGATCGATTTCAACAACATTTATTTCCCAAAAACCCTACGCCAAATGTTTTTTCAAATCGATCCAAAAACAAGGATTCATTAAAAAATCTTCTTCTCCTCCACGTGGTCCTCGCTAGAGGCACATGAGGTAGAACGAAGAAGAATATATTTTTTTTTTCAAATAAGTCCTAGTCTCTAGATTGATTTTAAATTATTTTTTGGGTAAATTTTTTTGTTTTATAAAACATGTTATGGGTGGATCATTTTGATATTAGCGTGATTTAATATGATATTTATGTGATTAAATTCTTATAACCCTAAAAATACCTCCCCAATCTGAATTACTCGATCCGCAATTGCTCCAAACTGTTACAAATTAAAATGAATACTTCTGAACCCACTAATTAAAATAAGATTGTGATACCGTGTCTTCTAAAATCACATACTAAGAATCTAACATTAATAAGGATAACGTTGTGACATACAATTAATAAAACATATATATTTATATAGAGTTTTTATACTTAATATTTTGAAATTCAAAATATGTATCCTAAAATCACTCATATAATATGATTTATTATTAAAATATTCATAGGTATTGCACCCCAAGATATAATTAAACCTACATTTATTTTAGGAAAATATATCTTTGAAAGACACGTGGTTGGCTTGAGGCATTAATATGATTGTAGGCTTTGTAGCAAACTTTGATATGATAACTATGATAGAACCATGAGTTTAGTTGTGCAGTGGAAGTCACGTACAGTGACTGCTGTGGTCTATTTAAGCATTATTTTTGTCAATTTGTGAACTAAAATTATTTCTTTAATCCTCAATTCTGTTATTTTGTTGGGTATCTCTACCTTTCATATTGTATGCAATAAACCCATTGATGGTTTCCATTTTTCTCTTACAAGCAATGATATCCCCAAGTTAGAATAATGAATTGCTTTGCTATGGTTTTTCACAATCAATTAAAAAAAAAGATCATCATGTAGTATTCAATTAATATGGTGTGATGTAAGTGGTAACCTCTTTTTTTTTTTTTTTTTTCTTTTCTTCTTGTTTCTTTGGTGGGTGTGGGTGGGTGAGAGGCGGATCCAGGAATTTATTTTGGGTGGGGCACAAACCATTGCTGGGGGTTCGGGGGCGGGAGCCCCGAATTTTTTTTTTTTGGTTAAAAAATTTTTAGGGGTACAATTTTGAATTTTTTTGGGTGGAGCACAACTCTAAATTTATAAATTTTCTAGGGGTAAAATCTTTTCATAACTCTGAAAAAAAAAATTTAAGTGAATGTTTTAATATTTTTTGAAAGACGTGAAATTAAAAAAATAGAAGTATAAATAACAAAAACAAACATATATATTCAACAAATAAATATAACATCCTAATAAGATTGTAAAAAAAATAGTCCTAATTGAAACCCTAAATTAAATTTACAAAAAATAATGTCAAACTAGGGTGGAGAATTGATGGAATGAAATTATACGGCAAGAATCGTCAAAACAAAAAATTATAGAGAGAGAGAGGAAATAGAGTTTACCTCCAATAAAAAACTTTTTTAGGATAGCTTTTGTTAGTTCCGATCAGATCAGTAGCAAAGAGGAGGCAAAAGAAATAAGTGGGTCAACTTTAAAAGCAAATGTGATCTTTGTAGAAAAAGAGAATGAGCCAGAATACAAGCAACAAGTAGATTAGTTTTAAAAGTTGAGCGAGTTTTAAAAGGTATAGAAATTTAAAAGGTGGGGCACTTAGAAAAAAATAAAAAATAAGTATAATTTTGTCGAAAATCTGATTGAAGGGTGGGGCACTTGCCCTCCCTCCCTACCACATGCCTCCGCCCCTGGGTGGGCGGGTGCTTGTGGGCAAAAGCACTTGCACCAAGTTACTATTTTAATACCGAAAATACTAGTTCGACACACGGTCTGGACACAATTGTGTTGTATGCTCGTTCGTTTGTGTCCAATCCCCATTAAGAGTTTAGACCTGAAAAGTTCGAATAGGAGCGAATGAGGGTGCGACATGTCAATTATGTTGCAATTTTGTGTGGTGATTCTATGTCAGTAGGAATACTTTTATAATACATGCGACTTCGTTCCTTCCAAATCTACCCAGACTAACATTACAAATATCAAATGACAACTTTTTTTTAAACATGATGTACAATCATTATAACGCATTGTGTGGTACCAAAAAGAAAAAAAATATAAATATATGTGACTCTGAAAATTTTAGTAAGATCATTACCAATGCTTATGTTATTGTTTAAAATTTGGGGGTAATAGTGTCCTAAGCCGGTTAGTATACTGCAATTTTTCACAAATTTTGCCATTTTCAAATAGGGTCCCACAATGTCGGAAGGTACTATTTTCTCTTCGAATATTTGGTGCTCAAAACTTCGTTGTTTTGATTTTTTATTTTATGAGCGATTTCACGTAATCTATGAGATGAGACGCGAATTAACACAAAATTCTTAGTTATGTGGTCGGTCTTAATGGATTTCAGGTATAACGACTTGACCCATTAAACATGTTAATATCATTGGTGATATGAACTCGGTCATACACGCAGTGACGGATTTGGGATTTTTGTTTAGGGGGAGCCATACTTTCGTGTGGTGCGGGGGGTTTGGGGGCTCGAGCTCTCGAGATGAATTTTTTTACGGTTAATTCTACTTTAATTGAGATTTATACAAATTTTAGAGTTATTTTTTTTCCAATAATTTTTCACCCCCAATAAATATAAACCAAAATTTATTCGGCATAAATACACAATTATTCGACATAAATATACAATTAAAAAATTCTACCTAAATAGTATAGTTTGTCTAAATAATTAACAACATTAAAAATGAACAACTTTAATACTTAAAAAAATGGACACACTCAAATTTCAAAATCTCAAAAAATAATCAGCAATAAACTCAAATCTCAAAAAATTAACAACAAACAATACTCAAATCAAATATATTTATAAATAAAAAAAGCCACAACCCTCGTATATTCAGTGACAATAAAATTAAAAACAAAGCAAAAACCTTACCTTTGGTTACGAGATGGGTCGGCTAGCTTTGCATCAAGGTAAAGGCAGTAGGGGACGATGACGATCAGCAGCAGGGGAGGACAACAGACAGCGGCGGGAGGGAGGGAAGGCATGCAGGTTGCCGTTGAAGAACATAGGGCACAGTGGTGGAACCAGGAATTCGCGTCAGGATGGGCGGCCTTAAGGGTGATATCCGGGGGCGGGGCCCCCGAGCCGAATTTTTTTGAGGTTACTTAAATTATTTTGAGAAAAATCACCAAAAATTCTATTTGGGGTACGCTGAATTTATATTTTGTACGCGCTGAATTTATATTTTAACACTGTTTTTTTTAAAATAAATTAACACTACTATTTTTTTTTTTTTTTTTTGTGTGTGTGTGTGTGGGGGGGGGGGGGGGGGGGGGGGGAGCTGGGGCCACTCCCTGGCTCCGCCTATGATAGGGCATTTGGGGTTTTGTTGGTTTTAGTTTGGGGCTTAAAACTTAAAACGGCCGGGTCTCCTTTTAGTCTTAAGTTTTAGTTTTAAGTTAAAGTTTATGTATTTAAGCTTTTGCCCCCTTATATTTTAAAGGGGCTTTGTAAATTTAGGACCTATTGTAATATGTATTTTGGAAATAGGACAACAAACATTTTATTTATGGTTTTAGTCCCTATTTTTTAATAAAGCCGCTAGCGCGGACCCATATTCATAAACCGTCAACCAATCACAGCATGCCACGTGTCCCTTTAATTTGAAAATAGGGACTAAAAATGAAAACGAAATGTTTGTTGTCCTATATCCATAATCAATATTATTTTATGTCCTAAAATGACATAATCTATATTTTAAAACCCTCTAAAAATAACACCTTTTACTTATTTTTTTCACACAAAACACTCCTGGATTGTTTTTCTCGTAATTTTTTTCGAAACAGAACATTTTATACATAACGAAAAAGCAATTTATAACACAATACAAACTTGATATGATATGACACAAATTATTAACGCTTGAGTATGAGTAAAAGTAGTTTTTGGTACGACACGACCTGTTGTCAATTCTACCTTGGAACATAAAAACTATATATTTTTGGGGCACTACTGAATTCCATTTACAAACGTTGTTTTGGAAACTTATGATATATACACAAACTTAATACGCGTATATTAAAAAAAATCATGTATACATTATAAATTGAGTCATTCGACATAGGCCCTTGACATTTTAGTTTATTAAAAAAGTCCTTCACCATATATAACATTTATAAATATTGTTTTTTCATCTATCCTCAACCGAAGAAATATTTGTCAAAAAAATAGAAAAGGGACTTTTTGGAACATAAAAAAAAAATAGGCGGATTAAGTGCAAAACATTCTTATCTCCGAGGGACTAAAAATTAATTTTCCCTTTGAAATTCCATGTACCAATTACCATTTTTTCCAAAAGAAAAATATATATATACTAAAGGGATTTCTGTATGGAATCTCTTAAGTATATACCGCATTTCCATCCTTGATGAAGAGATTTATTTAGAATAAAAAACTTAAAGCATCACCCATTTAAAAATATCTAAAGGGATATTTTCTTAATTTTCTATTGTTATAAAACCAGGCAAGGCCTATCTCAAAATGTGAGGTTCAAATTTAAGTATTTTTATAATAAGGTCCGTTATTTTAATCAAGATTTCTTACATATAGAGAATGATTATTATTTTCCACCTCTCTAGTGCCCTTCACAACCACCAACACCAACAACAAAAATAATAGAATAAAAGGGTGTTTGAGTGGCCATCATGGGGCACACTCGTAAATTCTATTTTATAGAGCTCATGAGACTTGTGAAGGGCTATGTCAATGTAGGTTAACTTTTTAAATATAATTACATATTTATATCTAATTTAAAAAATAATTAATTGCACTTTGATCCCTCAAATTTTACCTTTATTTTTACTTCACTATTTTTACTTTTATTTTCTACATTAAATCTCCTAAACTTTTTAAAACAGAACTGGTCATCTGTGTGACAAATGAAAATATTTTTGTAGAAAAGTATGGCTAATGATCGATTTTCAATCCAGAATATAATATTGTTAGGGTTTGAGGGTTATTTGATCATTTTTAAGAAGTTCGAAGGGTTTAATATAGAAAATAAAAATAAAGGTGGGGAAGTGAATATAAAGGTAAAGTTTAATGGGTAAAGGTTTAAACAGGGTCGGTCCTAAGATTGGGAGTGTCCTGTGCGAAAATTAATTTAGAATCATTCTAAAAAAATATTGTACAAAGATATTAAATACCTAAAATGGACCCCTAAAAAATTAAACTTATTTTTTAGGTGCCCATTTTAGTTGGGTGAGATTTTCGGGTAGTTGAATCATTCTTTATAGGGTTCGTTTGGTTGACAACCTAGTTTTTTTCACGTGACGCTATCAAACAACCATTAGGCGAAATTAAAGTCAATCCAATTAATTTATTTAAAAACAATTTTTATATTATATTCAAAAATGTTAAAAACAGTTTTTACAATATTTTTATATTACGTTTTTTTTTAAATTGTAAAACATTTTCTTAACAATTTATTATAATATTAAAAACAGTTTTTAAAATATTACAAAACAATTTTTAAATATTCACAACAGTTTTTTTTAACTATTTAAAATATTTTTTAATTTTGTTTTTAAACTTTAAAACTGTTTTTATATTATATTCAAAACAGTTTTTAAAAATGTTAAAAACAATTTTTACAATATTTTTGTATTACGGTTTTTCAAAAAAATAGTAAAACATTTTCTTAACAAATTTTTATAATATTAAAAACAGTTTTTAAAACATTACAAAACAATTTTTAAATATTCATAACAGTTTTTAATTTTTTTTAAAACATTAAAACCATTTAAGAAGTTGACAAATTTGTTGGCAAATATTTTTCACTCAAATATGTAAGCAAAATTTGCCCACAGATTGTGCATAGGAGGTGTTGTACATTGGCAAATAATGCCTAGGCAAATTCTGCAACCAAACAGTCAAAATGTAGACAAATTTTTATATTTTTCAATTTTTTGGCATTTGCCTAGCCAAATTTTGCCAACCAAACGGACCGTATAGATTATTTTTGGGTAGTTAAAAAAATGGGCTCTAAAACATTAAACTTATTTTAAAAATTGACATTTTTAATATACATAAAATATTTTTGGACCTTTAAAATATACATATATATGTGCATACTCTAAAATGGGCCCTGTGCTATTGTCCCTTTAGCACATGGTCAGCGCCGGCCATGGGTTTAAAAGATAAATAAATAAATAATTTAACTGTTAGATGTATTAAAGCCCCACTGCCCTATATCCTAAAAAATTATCTATTTTATATTAATTTTAAGGGGGAAAATGGTAAAGGGTTAAGTGTTATAATAATTTGGTATTGACAAAACTCACAGCACCTAATAAATGAATTATGAATAGAGAGTAGATTAGTTGGGCAGAGTATTAGACAATCTTTATAGCGTTAAGCAAAATGCTCAATGAATTATGAATATAGAGTGGATTATGTGAGCAAATTATTAGATCATCTCTAGAGAATTAAGGAAAATGAATGACGTTATTAATCGGATAATCGGATCGGATTCGAATCCGTTTAACATAAACGGATATGAATTTGAATTTGCCTGATCCGATCCGATTAATAAAAGGATCGGATCCGAATCCGTTTAACATAAACGGATATGAATTTGGATTTGCATGATCCGGTCCGAATCCGATCCGTTTACAGGCGTAATGTGACCCATATTTACCCACTTTAGTTGGGAATTTTTTTTCTAGTTATAAGAAAAAATTTCCACCCTCTTTTGCCAACTATTCTACCAAAAAAACTTGTGGCCAAAAAGATATACCAACCACTCATGCTACTGCCAACTCCTTAAACGAGAATTAAGTACGCGATCCAATTTATTTTAAAATAGTAAAATAATAATTTTTTTCGTTTGGTATTTATATATTTCAAGAACTCCTAATCAAATCAGTTCAAAATAATCTTTTAGTTAATTTAAAAAATCGATCAAAATATGTCAATATTCAAACTTCTTTTTTACTTTTTTTTAAAATAACAAAAAAAATTAACTTAAGTTGCTATTTAAAAATTTCATTGAACTCTACAAAAAATAATCAATTCAATTATTTTTTTATTTTAAAAAATCAATCAAAATATGACAATTTTTAAACCGTTTAAAAAGTCTCATATTTTAACCGAAATTTTAAAATAACAAAGTATACTGTTCTCCAACAGCTCACCAAACGATCATTTCTATATTTTTTGTGTCCAAAGTTTGGTACCATATTCCAAGAATTTGGGAAGTTCCATGTGTTTGTCATCATACTCAAAACTAACTAATTTGACTACAAATGGTATACTTAAACATGTTTTGACAGATGGATTCCATTCGAGAGTTTTAATAATTCATATAATATGACAATTGCCCATTTGTTGACTTTTCTTGAAAATATTTTGTACCAAACATGTTTTTATATATTCACTCAGTTTGGTGAATGAATTGATGAATCATGAGTTCATGTGTTTGGAATTATTCAGGGTCCACTTGATTGTAGAATAAGTAGAGGAATTGATAATTAAGTCTTTTGGTTCAGTGATATATGATTATTATTGGAATAATTTTGGGATGGATTGAATTTGATTTTCAGTTCGATCTTTCACACTGTCAAAATAATACTTGACTAGCGGAAGCCACGAATCACGAATGAAAATTAATTGAGGTGCGCGCAAGCTGACCGGACACCTCATGATTGTCACCAAAAAAAAAGAAAAAAAGATAAGTGACTTAACTATTCTAGAATTTCCAGGAATCTAAAATGAAAATGAGTAATTTTTTAATATTTTTCTACCTTAGTAATATAAATGCACCCTTAGTTTAAATCATGTATTGTTCTTGAAAGTCTATAGGCAATTACAACTTCTAAGCTATTTACTTACTAAATTTCAAATTGAATGATTTTTTTTCAATGAACCAACTCAAATAGTTCAAGTTTTAGAATAATAAAGAAATAGTAGCTCAACTTTTAATAAAATGTCCATTTGAATATGAGAACAAAAGTTTTTTTCCTCTTATTTTATTTTATTTTCAAACATCTATTGGGATTTCACTAATGACAATAAATATTATATCATAAGTTAGGTGGCAACTACCCTACACACACAATAAGACAAAAATTACACCGACCAATTTTCCCAAAACACAAAAGAGTGAAATAAATCGGACAAAAAAGGAAAAAAGAAATCCGAAAATTCAACACACAACAATGGAGGATCTAAAATACGAGAATCAGTAAGAACGGAGAAAAAAAATCAACCAGTGCCACCCGGAGGGATCGCATGCTACAATAGAAAATTAAGAGTTGGAGGAGTGTTAATCAACCAATCAGAGGGAGATCTTTGGTAGAGGAGCTTCATATAATCCAATCCGCCACTTTGTTAGTTGATCTATTAACATTCATGAATGCAACATTCCCAGTATCTCTTAGATTTTCTTTAATTTTCTTCATCCACTTGTTATTATTTTTACTTCACCACTTTTACTTTCATTCTTTATATTAAATCCCCTGAACTTTTTAAAACGAAATTGGTCATCTGTGTGATAC
Source organism: Sambucus nigra (assembly GCA_949130495.1). Lineage (NCBI taxonomy): Eukaryota > Viridiplantae > Streptophyta > Magnoliopsida > Dipsacales > Adoxaceae > Sambucus > Sambucus nigra. The sequence goes on from OX422218.1 coordinate 533,282,127, forward strand.
ATGAGAATATTTTCGTATGAAAGAATCCTCATGTGTCATGCACATGATCGATTTTCAATCTAGAACATAACATTGTTAGGATTCGAGGGTTATTTGATCATTTTAAAAAAATTCAATGGTTTAAAGTGTAAAACATAAATACATAAAATAATTTGATGATCTATTTTATACTAATTTGAAGGGGGGGAAATGTTAAAGGATTAGGATTTAGAATAATTTGGTATTGACAAGACTCACATCACCTAAAACATCTCATCATTATTGCTTTTAATAAACATGAATTATGAATAGAGAGTAGATTATGGGGGAAAAGTATTTGACAATCTTTATAGCATTAAGCAAAATGATTTAGAATATTTTCTAGTCCCCCTCCCCCCCCCCCCCCCCAAAAAAAAAAAAACCTTTGCTCAAAATATTTTTTTTTTACTATTTTAAAAAAATCGATCACAATATATCACTTTTTAAATTTCCTAAACACTGAGAGTTCATTTGATACCACATGGTATCAAATTTTTCCTTGCCCACTTCCAAAAAAAAAACTTTGCCATGGAAAATCATTAATATATGCATAAGTGTGGTACTTTAGTGTTTGTTCGAAAATTTTGCCATGGAAAATGAAACCTATCAAACAAGCCAAGAAGATGACAAATCCAAAAGATTCCCTATTTGGCCTTGCAAAATTTGATTCGTCTTCTATCAAACGAGTCTTAAAATATTTTAACCGATTTTTTTAAAATAAAAAAAAAAATCATTTTGAGTTAATTTTGTTAGGAGTTTCCAAAAATATTTAAATACAATACAAAAAAAATCAAATCAATTTTTTTTGCTATTTAAAAAAATTGGTCCTAATATTTGGTTTGCACAAAATCAACTCAAAATGATTTTTATTTGTATTTTAAAAAATGGGTCGATATTAGATAGTTTCATTTGACAGTTTTTACGGAGTTTAAATCTGTCAAATATTGACCTTTTTTTGAATAACGAAAAAAATTATTTTGAATTAATTTTTTTAGCAACCCCCTTGAAATATTTACAACCCATAAAAAACGAAAAAAAACATTTAAATAAAAAAAGATACCGCATGGGTGTTTTGTAAGACACTCCCATATTGGAGCCGCCATATATATATATATATATATATAGATAGATAGATAGATAGATAGACAGTCATGCGCTTGTGCGGACCGGACATGTGTCACCTGGCGGTGAGCCCAGAAATTATCGCCTAAATTATAGGCACATTCTCTCTCTTTTCTGGGCTCACCGCCAGGTGACACATGTCCGGTCCGCATTCTTAAAATGCGGACTAGTCCGCACAAGAGCAGGACTGTATATATATATATATATATATATATATATATATATATATAGAGAGAGAGAGAGAGAGAGAGAGAGGGTTCTCCTACATCACACCTGGTTCTAGACTCTAAATAACATTTTTTTCCAATTTTCTTTATTGAAATTAACCTTTCAATCAACACATGCTCAAAAAATTAAGTCAAAATACATTTTCTAGCTATTTTTTAAAAATATACAAACTTCTCCTCGCCCAGAGCCTTATAAATAAGGTATTTTTAGTGTTTTTTGTTTAATTTTTAAAAAATATTTAGAAATTGTATTTTGAGCTTACTTTTTGAACATATGTTGATTGGAAAGTTAATTTCATAATTAAATAAAAAAAAATTAAAAATATTTTTTAAGGGCTCTAGAACTAGGTGTGATGTATGAGTGATATAGGAAACATGATTTATAGGAGCTTTGCTCTCTCTCTCTCTCTCTCTCGGCAAACTCTCATACATACAAAGAAAATTATTTAACCCAACATGTAAATACATGAGGATTTGAACCATTTTTTCATTTGTATAGAAGTTAGGAGGATAATCTCCTTTTATAGACCACATTTTGGAGCCCTCACCCTCTCCCAACCGATGTGGAATATGAAAAAGTTTCAAAAAATCGAAAAAAAAAATCCAAAATCAAAAAATAATTCAGAAAAAATAGAAAATAGTTTGGAAAAATAGAATCAACATAGTTTCGTAAAAATCGGAACGGAAAAATTAAAAATAAAAAATTCAAAATTATTTTCGTTTTCCGATCCATTTTTTTTGTAAAAATCGAAAATCGAAAAACCGAAAATCGACAAACTAAAATTTCATTCCAAATTCGAAAAAAATCGGATCGAAAAACGAAAAAATCAAAAGTTCGGGAAAAAAACACAGCCTACATCTGTGCATACCTTCTTTGCATAGTAATTCTTTTAAAATAGTAAAATAATATTTTTATGTTGATTTTCTTTGTATAGAATTTAAACATTTTAGGGACAAAATCAAAATGATTTTTTTTGCCATTTTAAAATAATCCATCAAATTATGTCAGTTTTTAATCACGTAAAAATAACTTAAAAATTGACATAGTTTGATGGATTATTTTAAAATAGTAAAAAAAATCGTTTTGAGCTGATTTTTTTGTGACATCTTTTGAAATATTAAATACCATGAAAAAATAATCCATTATTATTTTTGTTATTATTTAAAAAAATGATTCACATTAATGAATTTTATATGTGATATATATGAAAGGGTTGCAACTATTGACACTCTAACCAAATCTTCTAACACTCCAAAAATTGTCACAATGACTCTATTATCCTTTGAACCCACAAATTCCTTTTCTTCAAATGTAAAAAAGAAACATTTCATCTCTTTTTGTTAAAAAAACATTTCATGTTTTTTTTTAAATCAACTGCTATTTTTTTTCAAACTATTTATAAAAACTAAAACAATGTTATTTATAATAGAAAGAATTGTATTTACAAAAACAAATTGTTTTAAAACGAGAAATATTATTTTATAAAAACTATTTTTAATAAGAATCAGTTTTGAAAATATTTTTTTTACTTTTCATAACTGTTTTAAAAAAAACATTTCAATTGTTTAAAAACATTTGTTAATTGTTGTTTTATTATTAAAAAACTGTTTATAAAACATAAAAAATTGTTTTATATAAAATAAAATTTGTTTTAACAAATTAAACCGTTTTAACTGTCAAAAAATGCTTTGAAAAATTACCGGCAGTTTAAAAAATTACACAATGCGATTATGAATCTTTTATTTTTTAAGTAACACGATCACGACCCAAATAAAACGCGACGTGGCATGGAGTTGTATTTTTTATTCATACCGCTGGCGTTGACCATTTTATACTATTATAAAAATAATCTTTTTACTATTTAAAAGAAAATGGTCTGTGTCAGCTGTATGTATTGACTGTCCGACTACCTATACATACCGCTGGCGCGAACCTTTTTTCTAATAAGTTGGTTCGCGCCAGCGGTATCTATAGACGGTATTATAAAACAATTTTAAATAAAATGTACAAATTTTTTATATAAAATACAGACTTTTAACAGTTAAAATAATTTATTTTTGTAAAAACTATTTTTTATATTATATATAACATTGTTTTAGTTTTTATAAATAATTTTTAAAAATAGCAGTTGATTTAAAAAAAATAGTTGAAATCTTTATTTAACAAATAGTAGGGGTGACAATTTTAGAAACGACACGAAAAAACGACACGGAACGACATGAAATTGATATGATATTTCGTGTTCGTGTCGTATTTTTTTTACACGAAGTCGCGTCGTGTCGTGTTCGTGTCTTAATTATGAGTCGTGTTGTGTTATCGTGTTGTGTTATCGTGTTTTTTATGCGTGAAATTTAAGAAATTATGGTATTCGTGTCGTGTCGTACCGTGTTATTTTTTATTCGGATCGTGTTCATGTCAACTAAAAAAACATGAGTTCGTGTCGTGTCGTGTCGGCCGAAACACGACCTGTTGACCCGAATTGCCACCCCTAACAAATAGTTGAAATGTTTTTTTTGACATTTGAAGAAAAAGGATTTGTAAATTTTAAGGGTAATAGAGTCATTGGGATAATTTTTGGAGTGTGAGAAGATTTGTTGTAGTGCCAATAACTGCACCCATATGAAAGGCTCTCTATGTATATATACAAAGTAGTGCATGTATTCAAAGTGAATATGAAAGTACGTTTCAATTATATTATAAGGGTCTTAATAACAGGTGTCTAAAGATACTTATTAAGAACCCAAAAATAACAGGGACATAGTCCCGACATACATTCAACACTGCACAGATATTCATGTGAAACTCTAATACTTATTATTTTGACGCTCATAACATGTAACCTACAAGGACAAGTTTTTTTTTTTGGTAAGTTATTTTTCATACCACGAGGTGCCCGGTCAGCTTACGCGCACCTCGACGAATCCCCGCTCACGATTCGTGACTTCCGTTGACCAAATATTATTTTGACACTGTCAGTGATTGAACTAAAGACCAAATTCAATCCACCTTCAAATAATATTTCAGCGGCAATCTTATACCACCGGGAAAGACGCTTGATTAGAAGTAAAAGTTATTATTTTCCATATTATAAAGATACAAGTGGCATAAAAAACTATACTATTATCCCAACAGCTCACCGAAAGATCATTTCCCATATTCCAAGAATTTGGGAAGTTCAATGTGTTTGTCAACATACTCGAAACTAACTACTTTGACTTTAAATGGTATACTTAAACATGTTATGACAGATGGATTCCATTTGAGAGTTTGTCACTGAGTGGCTTAACTATTCTAGAATTTTCAGGAATCTAATATGAAATCATTTTTTAAATTCTTTTCCACCTTAGTAATATAAATGTACCATTAGCTTATATCATGTATTCTTATTGAAAGTCTATAGGCAATTGCAAATTTTAGGCTATTTACTTACTAAATTTAAAACTGAATGATTTTTTTTCAATGGACTAACTCAAATAGTTCAAGTTTTAGAATAAATAAATAGGAGCTCAACTTTTAATAAATGTCCATTTGCATATCATAACAAGAGTTTTTTTTTATTTTTTATTTTTTATTTTATTTTATTTTTAAACATCCAATAGGATTTCATTAATGACCATAAATATTACATAACTTAGGTGGCAACCACCTAACACACACAATAAGGCAAAGACTACACCAACTAATTCTCCCAAAAACACAAAATAAAAAACAAATCGGGAAAAAAAGGATAAAAGAAACCTATCTGAAAATCCAACACACGACAATGGAGGATCTATTATATATGAGAATTAGTAAGAACAGAGAGAAAAAAAATCAACTGATCCCATCCGGAGGGATCCCATGCTCCAATAGAGAACTTGAGAGTTGGAGGAGTGTTATTCAACTAGTCGGAAGGGGAGATCTCTAGCGGAGGAGCTTCGTACAATCCAATTTGCCACTTTATTAGTTGATCTATTAACATGCATGAAGGTAACATTCCTACTATCTCTTAGATTTTCTTTAATTTTCTTCACCCACCATTGATCTCCCAAAAGAATTTCATGTTAATCCACATGCAATCCACTAGAATTTGAGAATTCGACTCCAAATTGACCTGATCCGACTGATTAGACTTAATATAATCAAATGCAAAGAACAATATCTTGAGTTTCCATATATAGGGTAAACTTAGTATTATGATTAAATTCAACATGACGGTAAATGACAGAACCCCTAAAATCCCTGCATATGAATCCATAAGAACCCATTTTGGTATCGTGTAAAAAAGATCCGTCACAACTGAACTTCAGCCCTGCAGTGGGGGACCAACAACTTGTACTATAAATAGGCAAGGGAGGAGTACTTGTAATACCTCGTATATTTTGGAATAAAATAAAATTTAATAAGGATTAAATTTAATTCGGTGAGATAAATTAATCTGGGTTGTGAGTAATTAGACACAGTATTATGTAAAATTTTTAGAATTGGATTTTAATGATTTGGAATTAATCAAACGGAAATTATTTATTTAAAAAAAAAGGATTGGGGTGTGTCACGACACAATTAAATATATTTTTGGGATATAAATATTTGGAACGCACTTTGAGACGTATTACAGGCTCGTTTGGATATTTGAGGCCCTTAGAAGTGGTCCCGGGGTATATATATATATATATATATATATATACGAGTCGGGTAGTTATTGGGGTAATTAGATTTTGTATTTGAGCTCATTTAGGGGTCCAAAGTTGGGGCTTACGGCCCAACTCGGGAATTCAGAAAGATATAAGATTAGAAGGAAGAGAAATAAACCCCCACTCCTATCAAAACTTAACCCTAGCCACAACCCAGGAAGAAGAGGATAAACCACCTTAATAGGAGGAAGAGAGGCTCCTCTACAAATTTCAGGCAATGATTCTCTTGCCATTCTTATTCAAGTTGTACTAATCTTATATTAATGTTGATACCATGCTTAAAATAAGGTTTAATCATGTGTTGGAACTACATATTTAGAGACCTTTTGAATTGTGTAGAAATTGATGATAATTGTGTAACCCATGCTTAGATTCGTAACCCCTTGTATCAACTATGTATTCATGTGGTTTAAATGAAAAGTTAATTGTAGAAGATATTCTATGGAACCCTCCATCTAGATACAAATGCAATAACATCATTCTAGGGATTGAATTGTAGAACAACTTCTTGAAATTGAGAAGTCTATGAAATTGGGTGAATTAAGAATCATTTAAAACTTAAACCGTCATCTTAAATACTGTTTTTCGCTGTTTTAGTTCCAAAAATGGCTATTCCGTACGAGTTGCCTCGTAGAAAATGTCGTTTTCTGCTGTTTTGGTTCTGAAATGCCTCAAAACTGCATTTTAAAAATATGGGCAGATTCATAGGGTAAATTTTAAGAAATATTATTTTTGGGGGGTTGTTCATTGGAGGTTGTCTCGATTGATTGATTGTGATTGTTGTTCAACACTTGGATGATGAACTACGAGGGTATAGGTCTGGGAGATAAATGTTTTTTTCATTTGGATCGCGTGGGCGTCGACTGCGTATTTTTTTAATTTTTTTTACTTGATATGATTTTTCTACAAAAACCACATGAACAAGATGATTTACACGGGATTCTTGAATAGAGCTGCATGAAATAAATATATAAAGGGTCGTGATGTACCTAGAGGATTTGGAAATTTTTGGAAGGGGCACATAGAGGATAAGACCTTAAAAGATACGATGAAAATATTATGATTAATTCGAGGAGAGTTTAAATAAAAAAAACGGATACTTGAGATAAGTCAATGGCATGAGGTTATAATTAATGATTAAATACCTCAAATTATTACCATATAATGACATTAAACTGTAATGGTATCCTAAGCCTAGTGGGCTAAGTCTAAATGGTTAATGTCGGTTGTGATAGTAGGTTGGGGTGACATTACTTATTCATATTAGAGGATTCCTTATATATGTACATATAACTGTTTTCCACAATTAGTTGACTCCTTATATATGCACATATAAACCTGTGACACCCCGACTAATTAAATACCGGGTAGCTACTCCTTTATTAAATTAATTCAAAATGCCAAGTTGGCTCAGCTAATCGCATCACTATCGAAAACATTTTATTATTACTAACCACATAGTATTTAAAAAGTAAGTTGCCAAATTTTAATTAAAGTCTGATTAACATGCAACAAAAGATTTAAAACAAGAATAATATCACCATTCACTAAAACGAAAATAATAGAATAACCATCACACGATATAAATAAATCCGGAGGAAAACTCCTCACAACAAACTCCACAACTGAAATGAATAACTAAATACTGAATACTGAAACAATACATGCCAAGTCTGAAAAACTGAAATGGAAAAGTCTCTAATAGAATTTGGGCAACATGCCCTACAACTGAAGAATACTGAATAAGGAATCCAAATGGTAGAAGCGTCTAAAAGCAAATCCCTGTAACTTCCACAAACAGCTACAGCTCGTCACCTGAATGAGTATCCTATGCATGGTGTCCTTGTGGCTAGGCACCTAAAATGGTTTTACAAAAAATAGATTTGAAAGCAAACGGGTCAGAGCCCGAATGTGGAGATATTTTAAAAACCTGCAAGTGCTTTAAAAACATTTAAAACATTAAATGCAAAATACATGTTAGGACGTGCACTCACATGGAATTCTCACCTCTCGTCTAACTGTGCACTCCTAACGTAAGTACCCATCTAAAATGACACTAACCACTAGCTAAGTGACATCATGCCTAGCTAGACTGTCATAGGTTCTACCCTTATTACTCGGTTCCAATTAACATTATAATGCTCGCAATTAAATAGGGGCTTAACATAGATTCAGGTTCTCACATAAAAGTAATACAACTCATTATAGATCATCCCTTTTGTTATTCCATAGTTATACACACAATGCCATATGAAAGTTCTCAGTTTATTAAGTGTATATTTTCCTCAACATAAATATACAATATAAGCACCCCGAGACTCAGCTGCGGTGCACACATACTCTGCTATCCATCCCGGTACATCACGTACATAAGGAATCACATATTCCGAATCTCTCAGGAATCGTTCAGATAACACAAATCACAAATAGTGGAGGCGAACACAGTCACATCACATGGGTCACGCACATACCTGCGCTCCCACGATCAGCAGACTTATTAACATCCCAATAAGTCCTTCTCTGACCTATGTTCATCGAGGTAACCAGTCTAAATCCGGGCAACACAAGGATTAGAGGGCCCTAAGCGAACGCAAACCACCCGTGATAGCAATTATGGTAGGTATGTCATACACACAAATCATATACCAATACTAAGTAAACATGCATCTTAGTAATCCCCGTAGTTTAATTGCAGTACTTATCGCATTCTCGTACCAACTTAATATATATACAACTTATATAATCCCCGTCCATATTTATACGCGCCATAATTTATTCTCACGTCGTAGTAGGCACTCACGTCTCAGCTCATAATGTCTATTTGATTTGATCCACACTTATATAATTTACTCCTCATTATATCCCAAATGTCCCAAGTATACTAATACACCATCAAAGGAATGTTATCTCTATCCTCGAACAAGTTTACGGGACTCCAAAAATCAAAACAGGCCAAAAAGGCCTAAACTGCCAGCTCGTTAGAAGTCTCGTTCGAACGAGGCTGTTCGAACGAGAGTTCGTTCGAACGAACTGGGCTATCTAACGAGATCTCGTTCGAACGAGATTATCGAACGAACATCCCTCTCATTAGAACCCCAAATTGTCAACTCGTTAGAAGCTCGTTCGAACGAGTTCGTTCGAACGACCTGGGTAGGTCTTCTAACGAGTGACCATATTCAAGCCCAGAAATCTTATCTCGTTTTTCACCAATTTCTACACCTCAAATCTCAACCAAAATTCGTCCCAACAATGTTTTAAGGTCTCCCATCATCCTAAAACATACTAAGGTCATATACTACCATCTTTTAAGGAATTAACACTTCCTAACCATCATTAATTCATCAAATCTCTACCCTTTCCCCCAAATTTTCAAGAACATAAACCCTAGAATTTTAAATCCTCAATAAGTCCATTCTAGATCCGTTTTTGTTACATCCAACATATATTAACATCAGAATAATCATCTATATACTATTCTACATGCAATTTGTCCTCAAAATTCAAGTCCTAAGTCCAATTAAAATGGGTTTCTATTTAACTTCTAAGAACAATTGTAAAACTTTCAATTTATCTAACATGGAAGAAACATTCTCTGAATTAAATAGAATTAAATCACTTGCCTCTAGTGTCTCTGAATTTGGTGTTGGTTTGATGAAGCTTTTCTGCAGAATTCCTTCTCTCTCTCTCTCTACAAGCCTTCTTCTCCAAAGGTGGCTAGGGTTTTCTTTGGGAAAGTTTTGGAAACCTAATCTGATAACCCCCGTAGCTTATTGGGTCATTAAGGGTTGGTTAGTGGGTTTAGTGGGTCTATTCCCAATCAGATAAAGACTCCTAATTTTCGTCATTATTAAATCCTAAAAATACAATATTACCAAACTACCCTTAATGTTGCCGGTATGGCCTAAAAATACCCCGGGACCCAAACTAAACCCCCGGCTAGTGTTTTTTGACTATCTCGACCCTTCCGGACGCGTTGGCGCACTCAAAATTACCATACGGTTAATAGAATTTAAATTTGCTTTTATAAATAAAATAATTATATCCTGACGCGACTGTCACACGCGTCCCAATAAAATGACCAATTTGCCGTATATCAATCTCACGATAAATTTCATAATTCAATATTCATATATCATCATATATACTCAATATAGTCAAATACCAACTCACCTCTCGCTAGTATTTTATCCGGATTAATTCCCAATTAATTCTCATTTAATTAATTAATCCCAAAAATAAATATCGCCAAAAATACGGGGTATTACATACTTCCCCACTAATAACAGAATTTCGTCCCGAAATTCGGAACTAGAGAGTACCTGATAAAAACAACTCTGGATAACGTTCGCGCATCTCATCCTCACGTTCCAGTGTGGACTCCTCGACATTGTGATGTCGCCACTGAACACGCACTAATGGAACTATCTTTGACCGTAGCTTCCTCTCACTTCGGTCCAAAATAGCAATCGGCCCCTCCTCGTAGGAGCTATCCGGCTGGAGATCGATGTCCTCCACAGCAATGTGAGAATCAGTCAAATTATCTCTAAGGTATTTCCTTAGCGAGGAAATATGGAACACATCGTGAATCCGATGTAAATGCTCCGGTAACCCAAGTCTATACGCAACCGGTCCGATCCGCTCAATAATAGAAAACGACCCCACATACCTCGGTGCCAACTTCCCCTTCTTCCCGAAACGCATAATCCCCTTCATAGGAGATACTCTGAGCAAAAACTGGTCCCCCACTTAGAACTCCCTGAAAAATCTCTTCGCATCAGCATAACTCTTCTGCCGGTCTTGAGCTACCCGAATGCGACTCCGAATCAACTCAATCCTTGTCGAAGTATCCTGAATCACTTCCGGCCCAAGTAGTTTGTTGTCCCCCACCTCTAACCAACATGCTGGGGAACGACAAGGCCTATCGTACAATGCCTCAAACGGAGCCATGACAATAATGAACTGATAGGAGTTGTTGTAAGCAAACTCCACCAGTGGAAGGTACTGCTCCCATCCACCCCCAAAGTCAATAATGCACATGCGTAGCATGTCCTCCAACATCTGATTTGTGCGCTCTGTCTGCCCATCGGTCTGCGGATGATAAGCCGTACTCAATCGTAATTCCGTGCCCATGGCCTCCTGGAAACTCTCCCAAAACTGCGAAATAAATATCTTGTCTCTGTCAGACACGATATTTAGGAGCACACCGTGAAGTCTCACAACCTTTGAAATGAAGAGCTGGGCATACTGTCCCGTAGTGTAGTCAGTCCTTACGGGTAAAAAGTGAGCGACTTTGGACAACCTGTCCACAATTACCCAAACGGAGTCGTGACCCCTCTGCGAAGTAGGCAACCCCGAGATAAAATCCATGGATATGCTCTCCCACATCCACACCGGGACCTCCAACGGCTGTAGAAGTCCTGTCGGTCTCTGATGATCCACTTTTACTAGCTGGCAAGTGGCATATTTCGAAAAAAACTCAGCAATATCTCTCTTCATTCCGCTCCACCAATATTGGCGTCTCATGTCTTGGTACATTTTGTCCCCTCCGGGATGTACCGCGAACCGTGAGCCGTGCGACTCTGCCATCACCTCATGTCGCAATTTCTCCCCTTCCGGAACCACCAATCTCCCATTGAAGCGTAATCCCCCGTCTGAGCTGACGGTATAGGACTCAGCTCCCTCTGCTAGTAATCGAACTATCTGCTCCTGACAGAACGAGTCATTAGCCTGTGCCCGTACTACCTTCGTGACAATCTGCGGTGTAACGGTCATCACAGACATGAAAGATCGGGCCACTGCATCCTGGTGTCCCAACTCCTTCCACTTTGCCTTCCACACGCCTGCTACCTCATCTGCTGGCCTACGGCTCAACGCGTCTGCTACCACGTTAGCCTTACCCGGGTGATACTGGATATCGAACTGGTAGTCTTTCACAAACTCAAGCCACCTACGCTGCCGCATATTCAACTCCTTCTGCGTGAACAGGTATTGTAGGGACTTGTGGTCCGTGAACAGTTGGAACTTCTCCCCCAAAAGATAGTGCCTCCAAATTCGTAGGGCAAATACCACTGCCGCCAACTCCAAATCATGCGTGGGGTAATTCTTCTCATGAGGCTTAAGCTTACGGGAAGCATAAGCTATGGCCTGTCTCTCCTGCTGCAATACACCTCCAAGTCCTTGCAAAGACGCATCGGTGTAAACCAAATACTCAACTCCCGGTCTCGGCAATGCTAACACAGGTGCTGAGGTCAATTTATTCTTCAATTCATCGAATGCCAACTGACAGGCATCACTCCAGATGAATGACACACCCTTACGAGTCAGATGTGTCAAAGGACCCGCTATCTTCGAGAAACCCCGAATAAACCTCCTGTAGTATCCTGCTAGACCCAAGAAACTACGAATCTCAGTCGGTGTCGTGGGCTGTCCCCACTCCCTCACCGCGGATACTTTCCCCGGATCAATAGATATTCCCCGGTCGGAAATAATATGTCCCAAAAACTGGACCTCCTTCAACCAAAACCCGCACTTCTCATATTTGCATACAACTCGTTTTGACGGAGTGTCTGCAAAACTTGCCTCAAATGCTCGGCGTGCTCCTCCTCTGTCTGGGAGTAAACCAGAATATCATCGATGAAGACAATGACAAACTGATCTAGGAAATCCCTGAACACTCTGTTCATCAAGTCCATAAACACTGCTGGAGCGTTGGTCAAACCAAAAGGCATAACTCGAAACTCGTAAGAACCATATCTCGACAAGAACGCAGTCTTCGAGACATCCTCCTCCCTGATACGCAACTGATGATATCCCAATCTCAAATCAATTTTTGAGAAGAAGGAAGCTCCTCTCAACTGGTCGAATAAGTCATCGATTCGAGGCAACGGATACTTATTCCATATCGTGACCTTATTCAACTCTCGGTAGTCCACACACAATCTCAGTGAACCGTCCCTCTTCTTCACAAACAAAACTGGAGCGCCCCAAGGTGAGGTACTCCTGCGAATAAAGCCCTGACCTAACAGCTGCTCTATCTGATCTCGTAGCTCTCGCATCTCTGCCGGAGCCATACGGTACGGTGCGCGTGCTATAGGTCTCGTATCTGGCAATAGGTCTATAACAAAGTCTATCTCTCGACTGGGGGGTAGGCCTGGTATCTCCTGAAATACATCCGAATACTCCCTGACGACTGGAATCGAATCTAAAGGAATCACAACCTCTTTAGAGGTATCCTCCTCTAGGTAATACAAATGAGCGGTCGAGCCTCCCTCTGGGCGAGGCATCGCCACAACAAACATCTCTTGCCCCGGAATGGCAAAAACAATGCTCCCACCGAAGCAATCAGTCATGGCTCTATAATCAGCGAGCCAATCCATACCGATAATCACATCGTGAACATGCATATCTAATACCAACATATCTGCAGGTAATACCTGACTACCAATCTCTACCCCCACTCCCCGGCATATAAACAAAATAAGTGACCCACTCCCCAATGGTGAGTCAACACACGTCACTGTGCTCTCCGCTGTGGCTAACAACCCTAAAGCCTTCGCAAAATGTGTAGCTATAAAACAATGTGTAGCCCCCGTATCAAACAATACCCGACCCATAGTGCCATGGATAGGAAACGTACCCTCAATCGCGGGCGGTGCCTGTGGAATTGCTGCCTGGTGGACGTTATAGACACGTACATACTGTAGTTGCCCCTACTGAGCTGGGACTGCTGGATTGGGTGGCAATGCTGCCATCTGTGGCGGTGCGGGGAGAGCGGCGGGAAACATAGGCCTCTGCGGCTCCTGGCGAGCACCCTGCTGCTGCTGCTGTGGGGCCCTGCCCCTATCAGGACAATACTGTCGTTTATGGCCAGTCTTGCCACAAACAAAACACTTCCCTGGGAAGTTCCCTCCTCTTTGCCCCTGCGGTCCCCGGCCCTGGTGGCCGTTACCGTTCCTCCCTTGGCCCTGCTGGCCCTGCTAAAACTGCTGCCCATTCTGCCCCTGTTGGCCCTGATGGTCGTTTGGACCCTGATGGCCCTGACGGAAACCTCCTTGTTCGTGCCTGTAATTCCCTGATCTGAACCTCTTCTGATCCCCCTGCTGGGAACCCTGCTCACCCTGTCTCTGCCCCTGAACAGATTGTGCCCCACCGGCACCATGTCCTCCAGTCCTGCCCTGATGACTAGACTCTCCCGATCTCTTGCCCTCAGTCATATGAAAGCGGTGATCCTGGCAGTGGAACAAAGCAGCGTTAACCACATCAGAATACGTGGCCAACGAAAGGTTCCCTAACAGATGCTGACGGATCCTCCATGTCAACCCGTCGGTGAATTTCTCAATCTTCTTCTTTTCTGTTGGTATCTCATCCGGAACGATATTCAACAGATTTGTGAACTCGGCCTCATACTCGGCCACGGTCTTACCCTCTTGCCTCAGATTCATCAGTTTCCTCCTCATTTCTGTATGAACAGCGGACGAAAAGTACTTGCGGTCAAACCGCACCCAGAAGTCCTGAATAGTGAGAGTATCCCTCTCCTCCATGGTAGTAATAGACTCCCACCACTTCAGTGCAGATCCAACTAGCTTGAAAGTAGCTAGCACCTGCGTCTGAACATCCGTGCACTCATACATCCTCAAGTGCCTCTGCATATCCTTCCTCCACTGGCTCGAGACTACCACATCTGAGCTACCTGCAAACTCTGGCGGATGCTCTTTCTGAAAAGCGTCACGTACACGTTCCCAAGCAGACGGGAATGCATTTGCCTGTACTGGCGCGGCAACCGACGCCTGAAGTGGTGCCTGCTGAACTACGGCAATTGCGGTATTTACCGCTTGGGCTACAATGGCTGCAACCTCAGCGGCGTTCATCATGCCCTGAACTGGAACGGGCTGGGGTTCAGGCGTTGCATCCCTGGGAACTCGTCGTGCACATCGTGGAGGCATCTGAAATAAGAATAAAGTTTATAAGTTCACTGTTTATAAACTTAAAATAGCTGAAGAACGAAGCATACACAAAAAGAGTACAACAGTCCTAAAATATAGGGCTCTATATCAAAGAAACTTAGCGAAAACATAATAGCCGTACAGATCCTAAAGGACACTAAAAGCTGATGCTCTGATACCACCTGTGACACCCCGACTAATTAAATACCGGGTAGCTACTCCTTTATTAAATTAATTCAAAATGCCAAGTTGGCTCAGCTAATAGCATCACTGTCGAAAACATTTTATTATTACTAACCACCTAGTATTTAAAAAGTAAGTTGCCAAATTTTAATTAAAGTCTGATTAACATGCAACAAAAGATTTAAAACAAGAATAATATCACCATTCACTAAAACGAAAATAATAGAATAACCATCACACGATATAAATAAATCCGGAGGAAAACTCCTCACAACAAACTCCACAACTGAAATGAATAACTAAATACTGAATACTGAAACAATACATGCCAAGTCTGAAAAACTGAAATGGAAAAGTCTCTAATAGAATTTGGGCAACATGCCCTACAACTGAAGAATACTGAATAAGGAATCCAAATGGTAGAAGCGTCTAAAAGCAAATCCCTGTAGCTTCCACAAACAGCTACAGCTCGTCACCTGAATGAGTATCCTATGCATGGTGTCCTTGTGGCTGGGCACCTAAAATGGTTTTACAAAAAATAGATTTGAAAGCAAACGGTTCAGAGCCCGAATGTGGAGATATTTTAAAAACCTGCAAGTGCTTTAAAAACATTTAAAACATTAAATGCAAAATACATGTTAGGACGTGCACTCACATGGAATTCTCACCTCTCGTCTAACTGTGCACTCCTAACGTAAGTACCCATCTAAAATGACACTAACCACTAGCTAAGTGACATCATACCTAGCTAGACTGTCATAGGTTCTACCCTTATTACTCGGTTCCCATTAACATTATAATGCTCGCAATTAAATATGGGCTTAACATAGATTCAGGTTCTCACATAAAAGTAATACAACTCATTATAGATCATCCCTTTTGTTATTCCATAGTTATACACACAATGCCATATGAAAGTTCTCAGTTTATTAAGTGTATATTTTCCTCAACATAAATATACAATATAAGCACCCCGAGACTCAGCTGCGGTGCACACATACTCTGCTATCCATCCCGGTACATCACGTACATAAGGAATCACGTATTCCGAATCTCTCCGGAATCGTTCAGATAACACAAATCACAAATAGTGGAGGCGAACACAGTCACATCACATGGGTCACGCACATACCTGCGCTCCCACGATCAGCAGACTTATTAACATCCCAATAAGTCCTTCTCTGACCTATGTTCATCGAGATAACCAGTCTAAATCCGGGCAACACAAGGATTAGAGGGCCCTAAGCGAACGCAAACCTCCCGTGATAGCAAGTATGGTAGGTATGTCATACACACAAATTATATACCAATACTAAGTAAACACGCATCTTAGTAATCCCCGTAGTTTAATTGCAGTACTTATCGCATTCTCGTACCAACTTAATATATATACAACTTATATAATCCCGGTCCATATTTATATGCGCCATAATTTATTCTCACGTCGTAGTAGGCACTCATGTCTCAGCTCATAATGTCTATTTGATTTGATCCACACTTATATAATTTACTCCTCATTATATCCCAAATGTCCCAAGTATACTAATACACCATCAAAGGAATATTATCTCTATCCTCGAACAAGTTTACGGGACTCCAAAAATCAAAACAGGCCAAAAAGGCCTAAACTGCCAGCTCGTTAGAAGTCTCGTTCGAACGAGGCTGTTCGAACGAGAGTTCGTTCGAATGAACTGGGCTATCTAACGAGATCTCGTTCGAACGAGATTATCGAACGAACATCCCTCTCGTTAGAACCCCAAACTGTCAACTCGTTAGAAGCTCGTTCTAACGAGTTCGTTCGAACGACCTGGGTAGGTCTTCTAACGAGTGACCAGATTCAAGCCCAGAAATCTTATCTCGTTTTTCACTAATTTCTACACCTCAAATCTCAACCAAAATTCGTCCCAACAATGTTTTAAGGTCTCCCATCATCCTAAAACATACTAAGGTCATATACTACCATCTTTTAAGGAATTAACACTTCCTAACCATCATTAATTCATCAAATCTCTACCCTTTCCCCCAAATTTTCAAGAACATAAACCCTAGAATTTTAAATCCTCAATAAGTCCATTCTAGATCCGTTTTTGTTACATCCAACATATATTAACATCAGAATAATCATCTCCATACTATTCTACATGCAATTTGTCCTCAAAATTCAAGTCCTAAGTCCAATTAAAATGGGTTTTATTTAACTTCTAAGAATAATTGTAAAACTTTTAATTTATCTAACATGGAAGAAACATTCTCTGAATTAAATTGAATTAAATCACTTGCCTCTAGTGTCTCTGAATTTGGTGTTGGTTTGATGAAGCTTTTCTGCAGAATTCCTTCTCTCTCTCTCTCTACAAGCCTTCTTCTCCAAAGGTGGCTAGGGTTTTCTTTGGGAAAGTTTTGGAAACCTAATCTGATAACCCCCGTAGCTTATTGGATCATTAAAGGTTGGTTAGTGGGTTTAGTGGGTCTATTCCCAATCAGATAAAGACTCCTAATTTTCGTCATTATTAAAACCCAAAAATACAATATTACCAAACTACCCTTAATGTTGCCGGTATGGCCTAAAAATACCCCGGGACCCAAACTAAACCCCCGGCTAGTGTTTTCTGACTATCTCGACCCTTCCGGACGCGTTGGCGCACTCAAAACGACCATACGGTTAATAGAATTTAAATTCTCTTTTATAAATAAAATAATTATATCCTGACGCGACTGTCACACGCGTCCCAATAAAATGACCAAATTGCCGTATATCAATCTCACGACAAATTTCATAATTCAATATTCATATATCATCATATATACTCAATATAGTCAAATACCAACTCACATCTCGCTAGTATTTTATCCGGATTAATTCCCAATTAATTCTCATTTAATTAATTAATCCCAAAAATAAATATCGCCAAAAATACGGGGTATTACAAAACCTTATTGAAAAGGTATTAAGAAGTGTATAATTATTAATAATCTGGAATGATTAGGTTGAGTCAAAAGGGAAACCTGCGAAGGGTATTAAATGTGTTGGTAAGGTTAGTTTGGGAATACTTATACCTATAATATTTTTGAAAGGTTAGTTTGGGGAATAACTATGCATATGTATTTATAGAGTAGTAAATTATGAAGTGTGATTTAAGTCCAAAGAAGATTTTTATGAAACTTAATATTTAATCGGGAAATAATCGTAAGGTATCGGCTTAAAAAAATGAGTTATGGAATAACTGACTATATGTTATGGATAAGCCAAGGAGGCTATAATTTATATGGATTAGGATATCCTTGGATTTAAGTAGTTATAGAGTAGCTACTTATACATATTATATGGGAATAATAATATGCATTATATTATGTTTGTGTGTGGACATACCAGTGGATTTTCCTATCGGCTTGGTGGTTTGCGCGTTCGGGCCATTGACCGCACGTCGGCACAGGTGGACTTGATGATGTGTAGGCCATATAGGTACTATATAGAGGCTCCACCCTCGAGGGGTAGGTGTGACGATGACCTTTCCTGTATCACCATTGGGCATAGGCCGTATACAGGTGTCATGCATAGAGACTACCCCCAACTTATGTGTGTTTTGTGGTGTTCGCTTAGGATGTCATGATTCCTTCAGATTGTCCTCTTAGGATGTAGGGATTCCTTCGAACTTGCCGCTAGAGCACGAATTAGACACCAATGGTAGATGACCTTATGTGTCAATTATATGGAAGGACATATATTATTAATTATCTGGATACTATTGAAATAAATTAAATTGTCTAAGGATGTGGACGATAAATATTATTGTGACCCTATAATGCATAATAGATGCTTATGCCTTATACTTGATACCGATGGGACTGGAATAAATGTAAGTTGAAAATTTAATTGTGAGGATTTCATTTGAATTAATTGATTCTTAATATAGTCATTTATATTTACACATTTACACATTATGGTATACCTTATAGATAATGCCTTTTTTATCTAATGATGTAGACACTGTTTAATTGACGGTAAAATTGTACTAATAAAATGATGTAGATAATTAAAGACAAAGATCACTCTTAATGAATAACGAGACACACAATTATTTATAAGAATAATAATTGGATAGTCCAAAGGTTATACAAACATTAAATAGAATGAGAAATGGTGTAGCCAATTATTAAATGAGAATAATAATTTGCTAATTTAAGATAGTGAAACTGATAGTCTAACGGGGTAGACGAATATGAATTTAATCATTAAATAATTTAAAGAAATATGTGAGGGTCACGGGGTATAATGACGTAGGGAGATGCACTTACTTTATGTATATTGAGAAATTTATATTATGAAATCTATTCGAGAATAAGGGTGTCAGATATGAGGAACCACTTGTTAGTGCATAATGAAAATGGTTTATTCTTTACTTGGATGATTAAATAATGAAAGTTTACAATTTATATTCATTTGGGGATACAAGTAGGACTGATTCTAGATAAGAGGTGAGGTACTCAATTCATGTGAGTGTTGATGCGGACACGTGAACTATGAGCTAGTAACAAATTTCATATTTATTGGTGAAGAATCCTTGCAACTCTAGGGATCTGACCTAAATTTCAAATATTGCCCCCAGGTATTTTATATGACATGGATGGCAGGATTGACGATGGATCAGGCTTGCAGTTGCATTGGATGTAGTGGATTTCACTCCATTGATTCTAGTGTAGGTTGTACTTCAGTGTTTTGTTACTTTATTTCATATTGGGATTTGTATGGGCATAAGCCCAAGTGTTTATTTATATCAGCTGTATTTAGTTTTACATGAAATTGTATGATGACTCGGGTTATATTATTTATGTAAAAGAAATTGTATTCAGTGTTTTTTTATTCATAGTGGATTTTAATATAAAGTGAAATAAGTTTTTATTCCTTCAGTGCTGAAAATGGTATAAATTAACCAGACTTTACGTGAGAAAATGGGGATTGTTACAGTAGTTCTAATAGTAGAAAGTACAATCTTGTAGTTTTTACAATAGCCATCATATAAGGATTTAGGCATAGAAATCACATTTGCTATGTAAATATCACACTTTTTGAAAATCACTTTATTTATTATTTTCCATATCATCCACAACATGTGCATGCAATAGAAATTTAGGGTTAATTAGATTAGAGGGGTGCTTAAACATAAACAATGGTGTTATAAAACCAGTCCTCTATTGTAGTAAAAGGTACAAAAGTGAAAAGGATGGGGAGATTGGACTTTTTCCAAACAAACCTAGCCCAACTGCATCTACATAAAAGAAGTTAAATAGTTTCAGTTTCGAAACCACATATGGAGAACAAAGGATCCTCTCTCAGTTTTTATCTCCATAGGCAGAAATTCAAAGCCAAAAACAATCATTGAAACATCTCCATAGAAAATTAGGAACCTTTGGAGAGGGTGGGAGGTGGGATTTTCATCCCAAGAACTTTTCCAAATGCTAGTAGTGTAGGAAATTGAGCCTTCCTTTGTGTGTGTGTGTGGGGGGGGGGGGGGTGATCTAGTTGCGGGAATGATTCGGCAGGTAGAGGACACAATGAAGGCACCATCTTTGGTGTGAGGCCAAATACATTTATCTTTTGTGACACCCCGCTTATTGTAATATCGGTTGATCAGGACTTTATTAAAATTAAACAGAATTCTAATATGATTTCATTCTTACCATCACTATCGTAACAAATATTTAAATATAACCAACATAAATATGCACCAACTAATAACACATAGAACGTAAATCGAACAAACCATCGGTTACCATAAAAATACCAATATAAACATGTGTATGATGCAGAGGAAAAGTCTTGTCCATGTACAGGAAACACGCCCAAAAGGAAAATACTGGAATAATGAATTATATTTAGATATAATGAACTGAGGTAGCTACAATCAAATCTCGTATCATCCAGAGCTATCGCACGCAACGACATGATGAAGAGACTAACCCTGCGGTCCCTATGACTAAATACCTAGAGTTTTGAAAAATATTTTACAATAGGTCAAAGTCTGAAAAACATTTGAAAAATATTTGTAAGTATCTAAATGCTTTAAATGTAAAGGTGCAGTGTATTACCTTCATAATTAGCTTCCATTCGCACTCACATGAGACCTTTTCCCCACCTCTCATCTATAGTGCTCACCTAACACATTTATTTTATTATCCCAATCATGCTACCCAGCCTAACTAGGAAAATCACCGCTAACATAGTTTATCCCACTAATAATCACTATTAGCTAATATGTACTACCTTCACTGGGTATATCATCACAAATATTACATAGCTACACAAATACTACAATTATATATATATATATACGCATATACAAAATCCCCATAGTAGGGCATTGCGGATGCATCCCTCGTGTACTATCAGGCTCCAGGCATACCACGCACCACAGTAGGACACTGAATCAAAATCTAACTACCGAACCCAAAACGTAAGCACAAACAATAGAGATTGTTTTAAACATACATTCGGGGTCACAACCATACCACATTTCTCCCAACTGGTCTCCAAACCAATACCTATCCTCAAACATGGATAATGGCCATGTAACAGTACTATGACTAGGGGAAAACAACCCAACACCTGCTGGTTAATGTTAGGGTGGACTGTCCGCTACGCGTAACCTCCTAACGATCGCACAATCGAAGGTTTTTTTGCTAACAAATACACAACACACACACACACACACACACACACACACACACACACACACACACACATATATATATATAAGTAAACCCACCTTACATATATACATATATAGCACTGACTACGTACGAAATTCTCACAACATACTAGCGTACCAATATCGAAATTTAAACTGACTTCCCGATTTCCAATTAAGTGTCCGCTCATTTGTTAACCGATTTGTCACACTCGAACACGCACCAACCCCATGTTAATGTTCCAAGGATATCCCAATCTATTTCAGAAACTTAAACGCTCATTTATCTAACGCTAACGGGTCAAAAAATGCAAAATAAAAATAAGAACAAACCAACCAATCGAACTGATTAGGTCCAGCAAATCGATTCGCTCCCTCAACGAACCGGTTTGGCTTGTTGGGCTTCCCTTCATCTTAAACCTCATGTTTTTGCCTCCTAAACCCATCAATGGAGGTTCCAAGCCCTCTAAAATAATTAATTAAGATCCCATATACATATATAAACATCTCAGATGTATTTAAGCCCGATCTGAATCCAAATGCAACGTTTATTCACCCAAGGATTCTTTGTTATTGATTCAATTCACCCAATCTACAATTAATCAAACCTAACCCCATTGATCTATAACCTATCAATGTTCATCACTCTCATATTAATATTCTCATATTTAAATCTGTAATTTTTTCCATATTAATCCTCAATCACATTAATATGTTAAAATAGACATCAATCCTATTAATTATCCCCATAATTGCATTCACAATTTTCAGATTCAACATTAGTTAACTACAAACATAATTAACTATAGAATCGCAAATCTAAAGCAAGTAAACACTTACCTTGATGGAATAAATTTGAAGGTTGACACATTCTCGATGGATTGATTCTAGAAATGGCTCTTCCTCTCTTTTCTAAGCCTTTTTCCCATCCATTTCTCTTCTTTTCACTCCTCTTTTGCTCTCTCCCTTAATCCCCACTAAACAGAGATTAAATGAGGTTTCTATCCACCCCACTAACCCACTAATAACACATTATAAAATCCTAATTTCGTATTTGGGTTAAGACTTAACGGTAAAACAAGGACCATGCCCTTATATGGGCCATTCGATGTCTAAAAATCCCCGAGAACCCAACTATAACCCCGGGTACTTCTTATGGATCATTTTAACCCATTCCAGATCATCGGTGCACTCAAAAGGCAATCCAAGTTACCGAACTATAATTGTCCAATCACTTCATTAATCGAGCCTCACACGTGCGTATAGTACGCATCGCCTTTAAACCTTTTAAAATCGTCGTTTTAACTCTCTAACGACATAATAAAATAACCCGTTGTTTTCACTCTCAAAATGAGAATATAACAATTCACATCCCTATTTACTTATTATATGCGAGTAAATAATTTTAATCATAAATATTAATCCTAAACTCACTAATTAATATTTATCGAAACGAATCTAATTTCACAATTAAATTTATAATTCAATGCACACATGGAATAAAATACTCTCATAAGTACAGGGTATTACATTCTCCCCCTAATAACGGAATTTCATTCCTAAAAGTATAGAGTATTACGTTCTCCCCCTAATGGGAAAAGGCCCCAAATATCTGGTGCTAGCTTCCCTTTATTCCCGAACCACATCACTGCCTTCATGGGAGATACCCGTAAAACACTTAATTACCCACGTTAACCTCCTAGTGACTATGGTTCTCATTGGTGTAACTCTTTTGACGGTCTTGAGCTACCCGAATATGAATCTTGATCAGCTCAATCTTCGTCGACATATCTTTATTCACGTACTACTCTAGAAGATTATCGGCCATCACCTCTAACCAACATGAGGGTGCATGACAAGGTCTCGTGTATAAGGCATTAAAAGGTGCCATGCTAATAGTAAATTGGTACGAGTTATTATACATAAACTCCACCGATGGTAGGTACTCCTCACAACTACCCTTAAATTCCAAAATACACATCCTCATAATATGTTCCATCATCTGATTTACCCTTCCCGTCTACCCATAGATGTGCGGGTGATATGTCATGCTCAAATGCAATTCTGTCCCCAATGCCTCCTGAAAGATCTGCTAGAAGTGGGACATAAAGATCTTGTCCCGATTGGAAATAATGCTGAGCAACACTCCGTGCAATCTCACTATCACTGTAATGAAGAGGTGGGTATACCGCTATGTTGTGCAATCGATCCAAATAAGTATGAAATGAGCTACATTAGTAAAGTGGTCCATAATTATCCAGATTGAATCATAATCCCTATGTGATGTCGTTAACCTTATGATAATATCTATCGATATACCCTCCCACTTCCACACCGGAATCGCTAATTACTATAAACCTTGGTTGGTCTCTAATGATTAACCTTCACCATCTGTTAAGTGGTGTACGAGGAGACAAACTTTGCTATGTCCCGCTTTATTCTGTCCCATCAATATTGCCTACTCATATCTTGGTACATCATATCCCCTCCTAGATGAATCAAGACTCATGACCAGTACGACACCTTTATAACTGCGTGCTATGGGTCCTCGTCATATAGAAGAATAAACCTCCTATTGAAGCATAAGCCACCCTAAGAACTAACTGAGTAGGAATTCGCTCCATCTACCAACAATTATTGCACCTTCTCCTGACAAGAAGTATCTCATGCTTGTGCTTTCACAACCCTCTAAATTATCTCGAGTGTGATGATCATCACTTCCATATAAGCCCTGTTGACTTCCTCATCTTAATGAAACTTATACCATTTTGCCTTCTAAAATACTGCTAACTTCCCCCTAGTCTTACTTCTCAATGCATCTGCCACCACGTTAGCCTTTCTCAGATGATACTATATGTCAAACTAGTAGTCTTTCACGAATTCAAGCCACCATCACTACCTCATATTTAGCTCCTTTTGCATGAAAAGATATTGTAATGACTTGTGGTCCGTGAATAAATAAAACTTCTTCCCCAATAAATAAGGGCTCTAATTCCTCGAAGCAAAAACAACTACTGCTAACTCTAAGTCATGTGTGGTATAGTTCTTCTCGTGGGTCTTAAGCTTATGAGATTCATAAGCTATAGCAAACTCCTCATGCTATAGAACTCTTTTAAGTCCCTGTAATGACGCATTGATAAAAATAAAGTACTCCACTCCTCCCCTAGGCAATGCGAGCACTAGTGCTGAAGTCAATTTATCATTTAGCTCATTAAAATTTAACTAACAGTGATCATCCCAAGTAAAAGGTTACCGTTATGAGTTAGATTCATCAACAGACTCTCAATCATCAAAAAACCTCTTACAAATCGGCAGTAGTAACCCGTTAACCCCAAAAAACTACGAACCTCTATTAATGTCATGGGCTGGCCCCATTCCTCACCGTTGAAACTTTACTCAGATTTATCTAAATTCCCCTATTAGAGACTATATAACCTAAGAGAGGTACCTCTCATTACTAGAATACACACTTCTCGAACTTGGCATACAATTCATGGTTCCACAATATCTGAAGAACCATTCGCAGATGCTCTATGTGCTCTCCCTCTGTCTGAGAATAAACTAGGATGTCATCTATGAAGATAATGACAAACTAAACTAAGAAATCTCTGAACATTCACTTAATCAGATCTTTGAAAAATGTGAGTGCATTGGTTAGACCAAATGGCATAACCCTAAATATAAAACCCGTATCTCGTCCAAAATGCGATCATAGGGACATCCTACTCCCTGATTTGTAACTGATGGTACCCATCCCTTAAATCAATCTTCGAGAAGTAGGTTGTTCCTTTCAACTGATCGAATAAGTCATCGATAGGTGATAACAGATACTTATTTCGAATCATGACTTTGTTTAACTCTCGGTAGTCGATACATAATCTCACGACCCGTCTTTCTTCTTCACAAACATTACTGAAGTGCCCCAAGGTGAGATACACATACGTATAAATCCCTTCCCCAAAAGATATTGAATCCGATATCTCAATTCTCGCATCTTTAATGGAGCCATACGATACGACGCATGCACCATCTGCCTAGTCCCCGACACTAAGTCTATCACAAAGTCAATCTCTTGATTCCGTAATAACACCATTATCTCTTGAAATACATCAGTTATTTCTTAACCACAGGAATGGACTCTAACAAGACGACAGTACCCTCTAAGTTTCCTCCTCGATATAATCCATAAGAAATATATCCTACCATAGAATAGTGAACACGATAATCCTACTATAATAGTCCATCATCGCTCTATATGTTTTTAACCATCCCATCCCCAATATAACGTCATACTCATACATATCCAAAATGAGCATATCCACTAACAACATTTCCCCCTCATCTCCATAACCACTCCACTTGTCCTATGTGCTCATGAATATAAAACGTACCCTTAACTGCTAGCGGCGCCTGTGGTACAACTACCTCACAGACATTATAGACACTCCCAAAATTCAATCAACCATGTTGAGGCAGCGCTTCTGGAACTGCTGGTAGGGTCGATAGCTGCGATAACTCTTATCCCTATCGTGCAGCCTGTTGCTAAAGCCTGGATTTATTCAGGTAAGAAAGGTATATGTCGCCTTGGTAACCACATACAGGATGCCTATTGACAAAGTCGACCGACCTCTGGCTCTAATGAGGCCACCCTAGTCACTGGCCCTGATGTCTAATATGCTCAAGCCTGGTGGCCTCTAATATGGTTCTCCTGTCCTAATTATTCCCCAATATCGTTCCCCTGGTTCTGATAGCCTTGCTTATACCCTTTATCACCCGATCTAAACCTTTTATCCAAGTCCCCATACTAAGAACTCACTCTTGTTGCTTACCCTTCTATTGCGGTGCTCTGCCAGCACCGCTGCCCTCAGTCTTGCCCTGCTAGCTCGACTCTTATGACCTCTTTGCTCTATTTAGACAGAAGCAGTGATCCTGGCAGTGTAGCTATAAAGATTTAATGACATCAAGGTAAGTCTTTAACACCGATTTACCCAACAAATGCTGAGGAATCCTCTATATGAGACCATTTGTGAACTTTAAAATTCTCTTCTCATCTGTGTTCGCCTCATTTGGCACAAAGTTCATCAAAGAAGTGAACTCATCCTCGTACTCGAGCACTATCCGACCATCCTATGTGAGATTAAAAAATCTCCTACTCATCTATATTTGCACTACTAATGGGAAAAACTTACGATCAAACCGCACCCAAAACTCCTAAATAGTCATCGAATCCCTCTTCTTTGACATGGTGAGTGACCCCCACCATTGCAAAGTTACCCTAACTAGCTTAAAAATAGTTGGTACCTGCTTCTGAGTGTCGTTGCACTCAACAATGTGAAAATGCCTCTCGATATCTTTCTTTCATGGGGTTGCTGTAACCACATATGCACTCCCCTAAAACTCAAGTGAATGTCCCTTCTGAAAGGCCTCCCTGACTCTCTCCCATATAGATGAGAGTGTGTGAGTCTGCATTGGTACTGTCACTTGTGACTGTGGCTGCACCTAGGCTAGGTGTTATTCCATTGATGTCGTGGAAGCATTAACTACCTGCGCTACATTGGTTGCGACCTCTACTGCAGCCACAGTCCTCTAGGTGGCCTGCGACTCCAGCTAAGCCTCCCTCTCTGCGGCCCTTCTTGTTGCCTTTGCTAGTTTCCCCTCCTGGTGTTTGGCATTTGAAACAAAATTGAAATTGTATGAGATTCCAATTAAATATAAAATAATAGCAGAAGAATGAAATGCGCAAAATGAAAACAAAAGTCATCAACTTAGGGCTTTACATCAAAGAAACGCATTGCAGACAATGTAATAAGTCCACAGAGATCCTAAAGGACACTAAAACCTGATGTTGTGATGCCAACTATAACACCTTGGAAATTCTAATACCGGTTGATCAAGCCTTTATTAAAATTAAATGGGATCCCAATATATTTTTATTATTACCAACATTGTCGTAACAAATAATTAAATATAACCAACATAAATATGCACCAACTAAAATGTCAATAGAACTGATAAGAGAATAACAATAAATAACGTAAACTGAATAAAGTATCGGTTACCATAATAATACTAACAAAAACATGCTACCAAGAAATAATAAAAAAAATCTGACATAAAGGAAAAATCTTGTCCATCTACGAGCAACACGACTAAAAGGAAAATACTAAAATAATGAATCCCATCTAGATAGAAAGAACTGAGGTGTATACAATCAAATCTCGAAGCATTCACAGCTACTGCACGCAACGGCACGATGAAGAGACTAACACTGCGATCCCTGTCACTGAATACCTGGGGTTTTGAAAAATATTTGACAACGGATCAAAGCTCAAAAAACCTTTGAAAAATATTTGCAAGTATTTAAATGCTTTAAATGTAAAGATGCAGTGTATTACCTTCATAATTAACTTTTAGTCGCACTCACATGCGATCTTTTCCTCAGTCTCAACTACAGTGCGCAACTAATGCATTTATTTTATTACACAAATCATGCTACCCACCTTAACTAAGACACTCTAACATAGCCCATCCCACTAATAATCACAATTAAATAATATGTACTACCTACACTAGATGATGAATATTACATAGCTATACACATAGTATTATTACATATTCACAAAACTATCTCCTATACACACACACACACACACACACACACACACACACACACATATATATATATATATATATATATATATATCACTTGTTAACCAATTCGTCCCACTGAAATCCAACCAATAGTTGGTCTAAAACATGCACCAACCCCTGTTAATGTTCTAAGGATATTCAATTCTATTTCGAAAACTTAAATGCCCATATATCCAATGCTAACGGGCCAAAATAACGTAAAATAAAAATTGAGACAGCCCAGTAAACCAAACTAGTTCACTAGTAGATCGAACCGGTTTGGTCCGATGAATCGATTTTCCCCTAGCAAACCAGTTCGGCTTACTGGGCTGCCCTTTGTCTTCTACCTTAGATTTTCAACTCCCAACCCCATCAATAGAAGTCCCAAGCCTCCCAAAATAATTAATTAAGATACAAAATACATATATAAAAATCCCAGATGTATTTTAAACCATTTCTAAACTGAATCCAACATTATTCACCTAAGGATTCTTAATTACTTATTCAATTCACCCAATCAAGAATTAATTAAACTTAAACCCATTGATCTATAACCTATCAATGTTCATCACTCTCATATTAATATTCCAAGATTTAAATCACTAATTTAATCCATATTAATCCTCAATCACATTAATATGTGAAAACACACATCAATCCTCTTAATTATCCCCATGATTACATTTCAATTTTCAAATTTAACATTAGTTAACTATTAATACAATTAACTGTAGAAACTCAAATCTAAAGCAAGTAAATACTAGATTTGATGGATTAATATTCGAATCTTGACACGTTCTTGATGAATTAATTCCAAAAATAGCTTTTCCTCTTTTCTCCAAGCCTTCTTCACCTCCTTTTCGCTTATCTTTTGTTCTCTCCCATAATCCCCACTAAACTGAGTTTAAATGAGTCTTATATCCACCCCTCTAACCCACTAATGCCACATTATAAAAACCTAATTTCGTATTTAGTTTAATCCCTAAGGGTAAAAAGATTACCATTCCCCTATACGGGCCATTCTATGTCTAAAAATCCCCCGAAACCCAACTATAACTACCGGGTACCTATTCTGAACTATTTTGACCTACATCCGATCACCAGTGCACTCAAAAAGGCCATATGAGTCACCGAACTAAAGATGTTCAACCATTTCATTAATTGGTTTCGACACATGCGTACAATAGACATCGCCCTTAAACCTTTTAAATCTATCGTTTTAACTCTCTAACGACATAATAAAATAATTCATGGTTTTCACTCTCAAAATGACAAGGTAAAAATCCACATAGCTATTTATGTATTACATGCAAGTGAAATTTTTTAATCATAAATGTTAATCCTAAACTCTCTAATTAATATTTATCGAAACCAATTTAATTTCACAATTAAATTAATAATTCAATGCACAAGTGGAATAAAATAATCTAAAAAATAAGGGGTATTACATTTTCATTACGGGGGCGGGGATTTATGGTATGGAAATAATAGTGGTAGAAATGGGAGGGGGAGGGGGAAATAAAGGAGATATGTTAAGGTTCCAAGACAAAAGAGAAGCGTTGATGATATCAACCACCACATTGGCATCAGACTAGGTCATTGGAGGGGGTGCCAAACCCCCATTTATCCATCTAGCGCCCAAAATATTGATATCCACCCCACTCCCCATACGCCATAGGACTTAACGTTTAGGAATCTCACTCCCATACAAAATTCTATTCTAAATCCATGCCCCCTTTCGAAAGATTCGAACATCCTAAAATAGTAGTTTGGAAAGTAGAGTCCCTTAAGCATTCCCCCCCAAAGAGATCTAGGATTTAAAAGAAGTCTCCAAGTCTGTTTGGCTAAGAGGGCTTGATTTTATCTTTTTAAGTCTTTGAACCCAAGCCCCCCACCCCCTAATTTTTTTAGATTGGAGATAGACTCCAAAGCTTTCTAATGATCACCCTTATTATTTTTATCATTCTTCCACCAAAATTTGGATATTTAAGAAGAGAGATCCAAATATAAACCTTTAAGAAATTAAAATATGGACATATCATATGATGGGGCAGCTTGAAGCATAACTTTAATGAGTATTTATTTCCCTTCTTAACTCCAAAAACCTATCTTTTCAACCTTTCACCTTGCTAAGAACCTTATCTTTAATCCATCTTATGGAACTCTTCTTGGAATGACCCCACTAACAAGTAAGACCCAAATAGTTTCATGGTTTGTTAATGACTAGGACTCTAAGAATTTGGGAAATGGATGTTTGAGGAGGGGGTCTTCCTACTGCAAATAAGTCCAGATTTGTTTCAATTCATCTATTGGCCGGAGACAAAGAAATAGTTATTAAGGATATTGATGGGTTCATTACACACCTCCTTATTTCCTTTGAATAAAAAGAGGTATCATATGCAAATAACATATGGGTGATAAGAGGGTAACATCTAGCCAAATTAATACCTTGTAACAAGTTATTATAGATTGATTTGTCATTTGTGTCTATCCGGGGATTCCTTCGACATGGGATGGCCCCAAAAGGAAGATAAAAAATAAGGGAATCTCTCTCGACTTGTGGGGATTTATGAATAATAATCCTTTTTCTTCCACTCGCACGGTCTTTGCGAGCTTACACGGATATAATTTGGATGCCGTGAAAGGGGAGTAAAATGTAGAAAATGGAGTCGCATGCATATTTTACTTAAAACAGACTAAAGAATGTTTCCATTCTCGAAATAACGGCATCAACAGATAAATGATGCATACGAAACCAAACGTATTAACGGTTCGGGAACTAAGTTACGAAATGGAAAGGTGTTAGGCTCTCAATCTGCCCTTTAGGTCTCTTATGGGCTATAATAATATTCTCCCTTTTCTCCAAGACGTGATTCATGCATATAATGTGTGATGTGAAAATAAGTAAGAAAAGGAATTATCCTACTCACGTCATGGGAAGGACATAGATAATTCATCTTAAGGAGTACATGAAAGAAAGAGAATAATAGAACATAAGGCGTTGGTGTCCACCAAATCAAGATTCATTATGAGAAAGTGAACATTCTTGTCAGGTAGAAACACATATATAAGCGTGTACATACGCGCAATACTACTAAATATGATATGTAAACAAAAAATAATAGAATGAGTAAAATATGACTCGAATCCCGAAAATGACTCGAGATGCCTACGTAGCCATAATAGGGATTTAAGTTCACATAGTTCGACTTATCACAAAGGTGGGGTTTAACCCATAAATCCCAATTTAGAAATTACTCTTTAATTTTCTTTGAATAAAACATGCTCAAAGTTTAAAAATGTAGAAAAAGTAAGGAAATCCTACTTTGGGAGTTTATAAGTTAGCCCTAATTTTGTATTTTTGATTTTATGAAGATATATTATGTGAATACTAATAATATAAAAGGATACTAGTTGATTCGTGATGATGGAGTAAGACTAAAATATATTAAAAGAAGAAGTAAAGCAAATTAACAACACTAATTATATGACTTAGAAAATAGTAGAAGTAGACCTCCCAGAAGATTTTGCTATTGATTATTAAGAGGAGTGGGTTAATTTTATGGTGGTGGGATGATGATGAAGTAAGGGTGAGGTATGTAGAAAAAGGTGGTATGAAAGTGAGGTAATAAAATTTATGGAAATGTTCGAAATTTGGATATTTTGGAGGGACGACGCTCTGATTTCGAGGAAGGAATGTTATGATTGCTCAAAAAGGGATCCTTAGGAATGAGGTC
The DNA here is from genome assembly GCA_949130495.1 of Sambucus nigra. Classification (NCBI taxonomy): domain Eukaryota; kingdom Viridiplantae; phylum Streptophyta; class Magnoliopsida; order Dipsacales; family Adoxaceae; genus Sambucus; species Sambucus nigra. The sequence goes on from OX422218.1 coordinate 533,314,343, forward strand.
ATTACCTCTTTAAAAAGTAGAATTTGGGGTTTAGGCGACTGCTGATCGGTATAGACACTAGCCTACCATTCGGCATGCCCCTGCCTTACTGGCGAAGTAAAGTACACCCCTACCTATAGGCAGGGGGTTTGGGGTGCTTATAAGTAGTCCAAAAAGAATCTTTTCAAAAAATAAGCATAAAATGCAAATCATAAGTCCAAATCGTGCATGTTTAGGAATGTTATATAGGGTATTCAGACTCCTATGGAAAATATATTGGGCTACTCACCGGTTCGATAGCTGACAAAAGTCAGATGGGACTCAGAAGCATTTGATGGCCTCTATACGGGGGTTCTTGATGTAAAAAGGTAAGTACGTGAGAACCGTAAGGCCGATTTGGGCAAGATATGGATCATTGGAAAGGGTATTCAGAGACCTATGAAAGTGAAATGAGATTCTCTCAAAGTGGAGAGCTGACTGATGTCAAATGACTCTCGAAAGAACCCGATGGCCTCTGCATAAAGTTTAGGGTAAAAAGGTGAGTACGTGTGAACCGTAAGTTTAAATTACGCCTGATATGGAACATCGGAAGAGGATTTAAGAGTCCTGTAAAGGTGAAATGAGCTTCACTCGAGTTGGAGAGATGGCCAAAGTCAAACAAGTCTCGAATTTGCTTAATAACCTCTAAATTGGGGTTTAGGGTAAAAGGTGAGTAAGCACAAACTGTAAGGCCGAATTGTGCACGGTATGGACCATTAGAAAGGGAATTTAGAGGCCTATGAATGTATAAAGTTCTTCAATCGGGTTGAAGAGTTGACAAAAGTTAAATGGGGCTCGAGAGAGAGCCTAGTGGCCTCTAGAGCAAAGTTTAAAGGTGGGGTGTCTACAATTACACTTTATGGGAGAGATTGGAACAAGAAGAGGTAATAGAAATGCATACACCTCATCAGTGTTTAAGAGTTTTGGAGGGTTGAGTCTTTTTCTGGGAGTTTGAATGTGACCAATTTAAAGGGTTGAGGCAATTTTTGTGGATCTAGGTCAATTATGCTGACCTAAGGAGTTTTGGTGATCGATTAACAATGTTGAGGCCATTTTTTGGACCTAGATCAATTATGTGGGTCTAAAGAGTTAAGGAGACCAAATCATAGGGTCAAGGTTAATTTCGCGGAACTAAGTCAATTATGCGGCCCTAAAGAGTTGAGGTGGCCAATTCAGAGGGTCGAGGTCGATTCTACGGACCTAGGTTAATTTTGCTGATCTAAAGAGTTGAGGCGATCAACTCAGAGGGTTGAGGTCGATTCTGTGAACTTAAAGAATTAAGGATACAAATTTAGAGGGTCAAATCGATTTTACAGATTTAGGTCAATTCCACAGACCTAAAGAGTTAACATGATTAATACAGAGGGTCGAGGTTAATTTTGCGGACCTAGGTCAATTTTATGGACCTAAAGTGTTGATGCGATCGATTCAGAGGATCGAGGTCAATTCTGTAGACCTAGGTTAATTCTGTAGACCTAAAGATTTAAAGAGACTGATTCAGAGGGTCGAGGTCGATTCTCCCGATCTAGGGAAATTTTGCGAACCTAGAGAGTTATGGCGACCAATTTAGAGGGCTTGAGGTTGATTTTGCAGACTAGGTGAATTCTAAAAACGTAAAGAGTTAAGGCGACGGATTCAAAGGTTAAAGGTTAATTTTTTGGACCCAAGTCAATTCTACGAACCTAAAGAGTTAAGGAGATCGATTAACAGGATCGAGGTCAATTCTATGGACCTAGGTCAATTTTACGTACCTAAAGAGTTGATGCGATCAATTCATAGGGTCAAGGTTGATTATGCGGAACTAAATAATTAGTGACAAGGGATGTTCTTCAATTTTGATTCCGCTGGGGAGGGTGGTCGGTGAGGATTCCGCTAGTGCTGGCGTATTTTGTTTCTGATTATTCTGGCGATTATATTAGTGAGGGCTTTATGACTATCGACTTGATTTATTTGATGAATTTTCTCCAGGATATTATGTACTTTATCCTCTAGGGATTGTGCTGGTGAAGTGAGAGTTGGCGCCCTTTGATTTTGATCCCTCTGAGGAGTTTGTTGATGAGGGATCTACGAGCATCAATGTGCTTTATTTAATGAGTTTTCTCGGGGCTATCATGTATTCTATCCTAAAAGGATTTTTCAGGAATTTTTTGGGTTATTTTTTGGATTTGTCTAGAATTTTTTGATGAAATTTTGAAGAACTGCCACTAAGCATAGTCAGAGGGGTGGCTATCACCATAGGGCATGAACTCTTGGGCTTCTTGGGAGAGGTGAAAGGTTACTATCGGTAGGCATGACTAGGGATTGTCGATCGGTGTACCCCTAGTTACTTATAAAAAAGAACTTATAGTGGGTGCAGCGGATAATGCTTGGATGTCTACTGATGATTGGTCTAGCTTGGAATAACGTGAGGCTGAGGTGCTATTACTAGGGAGCGAGAATGCCTATGATAGTCTTAAGCTTATCATTGATGATAGAGTTCTATTGCAAGAGCCAATGAATCATCGATTTATAAGGGTGAAGTAGCCAAATGGTTACGTAAGTTCTTGATTTTTATTTTCATTCTTTCTATCTTCTCTTTCTTCTTATCCTTGGGATACTGAAGGGTTTTCTTGATTTATATGCAGGTCGATATTGCTTCATCGAGTATGCACACATATGGCTCGACAGGAATACATAAAATGTTGGATAAAGTTCCCTCAACAGTAAAGTTGATGATAAAGGTTGCTAGGTTTAGCCCTCTTACTGGGACTTTGGATGAGGCACCACACAGTGGTGCTGTGTGATCTGAGCGAGAGACGATGGGACACCACCCATACATTTCACTTGGGCGTCGGCGACATGATTGTTATTCCCTTGAATGTTCATCGGTTGACTGGGTTGGAGCGCAGTGATCACCAGACGGTGTTAGATTGGACTTTACGTGTATATGAGGTTGTAGTTCGGGACGCTTTGGGAAATATTAGGTGGATCATTTTTGGGAAGCCCGTTCTAATATCGTTTTTGAAGGACACCTTATTGTATGGGCAGATCAATGAGATTGATAGGATACGGGTGAGGCATACATCTCGTTTATTTATTTTTCTTGTACTGGGAGGATTTATGGTGGAAACAAGGGGTGATGTAATCCATTTATGGTTTTTCTCTTACCTGAGTATCTTCTTGGAGATTCATCTGTATGATTGGGGGAGTTTTATGTTGGTAAAAATTTATCCTTCTCTCGATGATTTTACCGACTGACTTTTATGGAGCCCAAGTAACTACTAGAGGTAATCTTTAAATACATTTTTCCTTATTTTCTTTATTGTCCTTTCTATTTTGCCTTTTATCATTTTGAGTCTTCTGCAGACATGTTTCTATGAAGTGATTGGGCATAATGTTGAATTGGTTTCCCTGAAGGCGAGTAGCATGAGGAACTTCTCAAGGATGTATAGGTGGAGTAAGTCAAATAGGAAGTTGAACTAATCCTTATATTTGAGGGATGTGCGGGCAATCTTGAACGCCTTGATGAGCGACTACGTTGGGCTTTGGTTTTAGTGCTTTATGTGGATTTCACATTTTATTTACACTTGGTAGATATTTGACCTTTTGTTTGAGAAACAATTGACATTCTACCATTAGAATTTATCCTCGTTAGCTGCATGTATTGTGGATATACATGCTCAAATAAGGAGATTGTTAGCGCATAAAGGTGGGTCTAGTACCTGGGCGAGAGGGTGATAAGGCAAGTTATGAAGAACGAGGTGGAGGTCCCACTGTCGACTCCCTTGATCTCATGAGGCGGGTGAAGGAGATGTCGGATGAGGCGATGGAGGGCGAATCCTATACGATCTATATAGACACATCGGTAGGATACACTTACCTAGACATTGCAACCATTTCGTTGATGCCATTTCATATCTATGACGTGGAGGGTATGCCTTCATTAGCAATGGGATCAGGGAGAGGTACTAGTGCGCCAATGACATTAGCTCATAGCACAGGGAGTGGTGTGGCGGCAGCAGAGGATGTTCGTGTTCAACATATTCCTTTCCTTCTTACCACATTTGTCTAGGTGTTGGGATTGTTGTCTTGGTGCCTCATCATCCTCACGTGGAGATAGATATTTTTTTATGTCTTCCTGAGGAGGTTCTCCGGAGAGAGACATGACTTCCTTTTTGTTTTGAGCTTTTGCTTCTGATTCTCTTTCTTTATTACTGATTTTCTTGCTTTTGTTGGACTGATTTTTTTTTGCAGACCGTTTGTGTATTGACATCCTAGTCATGGGACATTCGTGACTAGATGGCTACGGTGTCCAACTATATGAGGAAATTGGCCAGGTTTTTCATGGTGCAACTGGCCATTTGTGAGGAGATCTCAAGTTTCGGGAGGGGATACCGCTCGTCTTCAAGGGAAACACATTTTCCAAGGTTCTTGAGGCGAGTTTTTTAGTTGTTGGTGTTTTTGGGAAGGTTAGGCTGCATCCCGATTTATTATGGTTTTTCCATCTTTTTATTTTTTATTTTTCTGGTTGGCTCTATACCTAATAAATGTAAGCATATCGACAAATACATGTAAGATGCATTTTTCATTATTTTGATTTATTTTGGATTAAATAACCTAGTCTTCATGCACTTTGATTTTCTTCTAAATTTTTTTTGGTTGCAAAGATAAGTAGAATGGATGGAAGAAATACTCAAAAAATCATTTTAGTAAACAAGTTTTATTTTAAAAAAATGTCTTTATAGGATAGTTGGATGCAAAAAGGGGGAAATAAAAAAAATTCAAAATGGGGGATGATGATCCGCATACCCCTTGGCCTAAGTATCGGTATATTGGTCAAGTACAACTTTTCTAGATTTCACTGCACTTCTTCTATAATTAGGAGTACTTAGGGGCACTGGTCATGAAGGAGGTTGAGCCTTTTGTTTCTTACGGATGCTTTGGGTATAAAAAGGAGCTTGGAGGGGGGTTTAATGTAAGGCCCTAAAACGTGATTAGGAATGTTAATTATGTGATTAAGTATAAGTTATAAATTATAAGTTGGCGAGGGGTTTTAAACATGTTAATTATCATATTTGGTGGATGCATACTCAATGGATATATATGTTAGTTGCATTTGATATTAACCGAGCTTGTGATAGGGGATAACTAGTTTAGATCATATGATTAGTTATGTGATTAAATTCATCATGAACATATTTTTTTCATACATAATTATGATTATAAAATTAAACCAAGGTGTTGGTGCGAAATTGGCGATGTTAGGTCACCAAATGTGAAAGTTTTGAGATTTTTGATAAATTGTTACTCTTTTGTTCGAGCCTAAATTAGGCATACTAGTTTTATGATTTGGGAAAAACACAAAATACGTAAGTTTTAGACATATGAGTTAAGTTTGTAATACAACCAACGGTGCATCAAACGGACATTCGAGTTAGAAGATATTATCTTTTTAAAAATAGGGGTAACGTGGTAGCAGACGCATTGAGCCGTAGGCCAGCAGATGAGGTGGCAGAGGTGTGGAAGGCAAAGTGGAAGGAGTTGGGACACCAGGATGCAGTGGCTCGATCTTTCATGTCTGTGATGACCGTTACACCGCAGATTGTCACAAAGGTAGTACGGGCACAGGCTAATGACTCGTTCTGTCAAGAGCAGATAGTTCGATTACTAGCAGAGGGAGCCGAGTCCTATACCGTTAGCTCAGACGAGGGATTACGCTTCAATGGGAGATTGGTGGTTCCGAAAGGGGAGAAATTGCGACACGAGGTGATGGCAGAGTCGCACGTCTCACGGTTCGCGGTACATCCCGGAGGGTAATTCAGGATACTTCGGCAAGGATTGAGTTGATTCGAAGTCGCATTCAGGTAGCTCAAGACCGACATAAGAGTTATGCTGATGCGAAGAGATTTTTCAGGGAGTTCCAAGTGGGGGACCAGGTTTTGCTCAGAGTATCTCCTATTAAGGGGATTATAAGTTTCGGGAAGAAAGGGAAATTGGCACCGAGGTACGTGGGGCCGTTTCCTATTATTGAGCGGATCGGACCGGTTGCGTATAAACTTGGGTTACCGGAGCATTTGCATCGGATTCACGATGTGTTCCATATTTCCTCGCTAAGGAAATACCTTAGAGATAATTTGGCTCATTCTCACATTGCTGTGGAGGACATCGATCTCCAGCCGGATAGCTCCTACGAGGAGGGGCCGATTGCTATTTTGGACCGAAGTGAGAGGAAGCTGCGGTCAAAGATAGTTCCGTTAGTGCGTGTTCAGTGGCGACATGATAATGTCGAGGAGTCCACATGGGAGCGCGAGGATGAGATGCGCGAACGTTATCCCGAGTTGTTTTTAGCAGGTACTTTCTAGTTCCGAATTTCGGGACGAAATTCAGTTATTAGGGGGGAAGTATGTAATACCCCGTATTTTTGGCTATATTTATTTTTGGGATTAATTAATTAAATGTGAATTAATTGGGAATTAATCCGGATAAAATACTAGCGTGATGTGAGTTGGTATTTGACTATATTGAGTATATATGATGTTATATGAATATTGAATTATGAAATTTGTCGTGAGATTGATATACGGCAATTTGGTCATTTTATTGGGACGCGTGTGACAGTCGCGTCAGGGTATAATTATTTTAATTATAAAAGTGAATTTAAAATTCTATTAGCCGTATGGTCGTTTTGAGTGCGCCAACGCGTCCGGAAGGGTCGAGATAGTCAGAAAACACTAGCCAGGGGTTTAATTTGGGTCCGGGGGTATTTTTAGGCCATACCGGCAATAGAAAGGGTATTTTGGTAATTTTGTATTTTGAGGAATTAATAGTGACGAAAATTAGTGATGTAAATCTGATGTGGGTTTGACCCACTAAGCCACTAACCAACCCATGTTAACCCAATAGGTTACGTATGTTATTAGAATTAGGTTTCTAATTACTTCCCAAGAAGACCCTAGCCACCATTGGAGAAGAAAGCTTAGAGAAGGAGAGAGAGAAGGAATTCTGCAGAAAAAGCTTTACCAAATCAACACCAAATCCAGAGACACTCGAGGCAAGTGATTTAATTCTATTTAATTTCAAAGAATGTTCCTTCCATGTTAGATAATTCAAATTTATGTTTGTTCTTAGAAGATGATGAAAAATCCATGAGTTTGGAAGTAGAATACTAAATTTTGATGAAAGGATTGCATGTAGAATCATATTTAGAGGACTAATCTGATATTGATATATCTTGTAAGACACAAAAATGGATTTGATTGGATAAATTAAGGATCTATAAATTTTAGGGTTCATGTTCTTGAAAAATTGGGGAAAAGTGTAGAGACTTGTGATTTAATGATGTTTAGGACGAATTAATTCCTTAAAACATGTTAGGAGGTGACTTTAATATGTTTAGGATGAATTAGAGACCCTAAAACGTTGTTGGGATGAACTTTGGAAGAGGTTTGAGGTGTTAAAATGGATGAAAAATGAGATTGGAGAAAATCTGGGCCGAAAATGGTCCCTCGTTAGAAGACCTCTCCAGGTCGTTCGAACGAACTTCTAACGAGTTGACCAGTCGCTTCTAACGAAAGGAAATTTCGTTCGATAACTTCGTTCGAACGAGATCTCGTTAGAAGGTACAGTTCGTTCGAACGAACTGAAATCTCGTTCGAACAGCCTCGTTCGAACGAGACTTCTAACGAGCTGGCAGTTTAGGCCTTTTTTACCTGTTTTGATTTTTGGAGTCCCGTAAACTTGTTCGAGGATAGAGATAACATTCCTTTGATGATATATTGACAGATTTGGGACATTTGGGTTATTATGAGGAGTAAATTATATACGAGTGATTTAAATAATGGTTAATATGGGATTGAGATGTGAGTGTTTACCACGACGTGAGAATAAACTATGGCGCGTGTAAATATGGACAGGGATTATATAAGTTGTGTATATATTAGATTGGTACGAGAATGCGATAAGTACTACAATTAAATTACGGGATTACTAAGGTGTGTGCTTACTTAGTAATGGTATATGAATTGTGTGTATGACATACCTACCATACTTGCTATCACGGGAGGTTTGCGTTCGCTTAGGGCCCTCTAATCCTTGTGTTGCCCGAATTTAGACTGGTTACCTCGATGAACATAGGTCAGAGAAAGACTTATTGGGATGCTAATAAGTCCGCTGATCGTGGGAGCGTAGGTATGTGCGTGACCCATGTGATGTGACTGTGTTCGCCTCCATTATTTGTGATGTTGTAATCTGTGAACTATTCCTGAGAGATTCGGAATATGTGATCCTTATGTACGTGATGTACCGGGATGGATAGCAGAGTATGTGTGCACCGCAGCTTAGTCTCGGGGTGCTTATATTGTATATTTATGTTGTGGAAAATATACGCGTAATAAACTGGGAACTTTAATATGGTATTGTGTGTAACTATGGAATAACATAGGGGGCTAATCTATAACGAGCTGTATTACTTTTGTATGAGAACCTGAATTTACGTTAAACACCTATTTAACTGAGATCGTTATAATGTTAATGGAACCGAGTAATAAGGGTAGGACCTATGACAGTCTAGCTAGATATGATGTCACTTAGCTAGTGGTTTGTGTCGTTTTAGATGGGTACTTACGTTAGGAGTGCACAGTTAGACGAGAGGTGAGAATATCATGTGAGTGCACGTCCTAACATGTACTTTACATTTAATGTTTTAAATGTTTTTAAAGCACTTGCAGGTTTTTAAAATATCTCCACATTCGGGCTCTGACCCGTTTGCTTTCAAATCTATTTTTCTTGTAAAACCATTTTAGGTGCCCAGCCACAAGGACACCATGCATAGGATACTCATTCAGATGACGAGCTGTAGCTGTTTGTGGAAGTTACAGGGATTTGCTTTTAGACGCTTCTATCATTTGGATTCCATGTTCAGTATTCCGCAGTTTTAGGGCATGTCGCCCAGTTCCATTAGAGTTACATTTCCATTACAGTTTTCAGACTTTGGCATGTATTGATTCAGTATCCAGTTTAATTATTTCAGTTTGTGGATTTGTAGTGAGGAGTTTTCCTCCAGACTTTATTTACATTATGTGATGGTTATTCTATTTACTTCGTTATGGTGAATGGTGTTATTATTCTTCATTTCACTTGTTGCATGTTAATCAGACTTTAATTAAAATTTGGCAACTTACTTTTTAAATACTAGGTGGTTAGTAATAATAAAAATGTTTTCGACAGTGATGCTATTAGCTGAGCCAACTTGGCATTTTGAATTAATTTAATAAAGGAGTAGCTACCCGGTATTTAATTAGTCGGGGTGTCACAGGTGGTATCAGAGCATCGGGTTCTAGTGTCCTTTAGGATCTGTACGGCTATTATGTTTCCGCTAAGTTTCTTTGATATAGAGCCCTATATTTTAGGACTGTTGTACTCTTTTTGTGTATGCTTCGTTCTTCAGCTATTTTAAGTTTATAAACTGTGAACTTATAAACTTTATTCTTATTTCAGATGCCTCCACGACGTGCACGACGAGTTCCCAGGGATGCAACGCCCGAACCCCAGCCCGCTCCAGTTCAGGGCATGATGAACGCCGCTGAGGTTGCAGCTATTGTAGCCCAAGCGGTAAATGCCGTAATTGCCGTAGTCCAGCAGGCACCACCTCAGGCGCCGGTTGCCGCGCCAGTACAGGAAAATGCATTCCCGTCTGCTTGGGAGCGTGTACGTGACGCTTTTCAGAAAGCGCATCCGCCAGAGTTTGCAGGTAGCTCAGACGTGGTAGTCTCGAGCCAGTGGAGGAAGGATATGCAGAGGCACTTGAGGATGTATGAGTGCACGGACGTTCAGAAGCAGGTGCTAGCTACTTTCAAGCTAGTTGGATCTGCACTGCAGTGGTGGGAGTCTATTACCACTGTGGAGGAGAGGGATACTCTCACTATTCAGGACTTCTGGGTGCGGTTTGACCGCAAGTACTTTCCGTTCGCTGTTCATACGGAAATGAGGAGGAAACTGATGAATCTGAGGCAGGAGGGTATGACTGTGGACGAGTATGAGGCCGAGTTCACAAATCTGTTGAATATCGTTCCGGATGAGATACCAACAGAAAAGAAGAAGATTGAGAAATTCACCGACGGGTTGACATGGAGGATCCGTCAGCATCTGTTAGGGAACCTTTCGTTGGCCACGTATTCTGATGTGGTTAACGCTGCTTTGTTACACTGCCAGGACCACCGCTTTCATATGGCTGAGGGAAAGAGGTCAGGAGAGTCTAGCCATCAGGGCAGGACAGGAGGACATGGTACCGGTGGGGCACAATCCGTTCAGGGGCAGAGACAGGGTGAGCAGAGTTCCCAGCAGGGGGATCAGAAGAGGTTCCGATCAGGGAACTACAGACAGGGACAGGGAGGTTTTCGTCAGGGACATCAGGGTCCAAACGGCCATCAGGGTCCAAACGGCCAACAGGGGCAGAATGGGCAGCAATTTCAGCAGGGCCAAGGGAGAAACGGTAACGGCCACCAGGGCCGGGGACCGCAGGGGCAGAGAGGAGGGAACTTCCCAGGGAAGTGTTTTGTTTGTGGCAAGACTGGACATAAACGACAGGATTGTCCTGATAGGGGCAGGGCCCCACAGCAGCAGCAGCAGGGTGCTCGCCAGGAGCCGCAGAGGCCTATGTTACCCGCCGCTCTCCCCGCACCGCCACAGATGGCAGCATTGCCACCCATTCCAGCAGTCCCAGTTCAGCAGGGGCAGCTACAGTATGGACGTGTCTACAACGTCCACCAGGTAGCAGTTCCGCAGGCACCGCCCGCGATTGAGGGTACGTTTCCTATCCATGGCACTATGGGTCGGGTATTATTTGATACGGGGGCTACACATTATTTTATAGCTACACATTTCGCGAAAGCCTTAGGATTGTTAGCTACGGCAGAGAGCACAGTGACGTGTGTCGACTCACCATTGGGGAGTGGGTCACTTATATTCTTTATATGCCGGGGAGTGGGAGTAGAGATTGGTAGTCTGGTATTACCTGCAGATATGTTGGTATTAGATATGCATGTTCACGATGTGATTATCGGTATGGATTGGCTCGCTGATTATAGGGCCATGATTGATTGCTTTAGCGGAAGCATTGTTTTTGCCATTCCGGGGCAAGAGATGTTCGTAGTTGCGATGCCTCGCCCAGAGGGAGGCTCGACCTCTCATTTGTATTACCTAGAGGAGGATACCTCTAAGGAGGTTGTGCTTCCTTTAGATTCGATCCCAGTCGTCAGGGAGTATTCAGATGTGATTCAGGAGATACCAGGCTTACCCCCCAGTCGAGAGATAGACTTTGTTATAGACCTATTGCCAGATACGAGGCCTATAGCACGCCCACCGTATCGTATGGCTCCGGCAGAGATGAGAGAGCTACGAGATCAGATAGAGCAACTGTTAGGTCAGGGCTTTATTCGCAGGAGTACCTCACCTTGGGGCGCTCCAGTTTTGTTTGTGAAGAAGAGGGACGGTTCACTGAGACTGTGTGTGGACTATCGGGAGTTGAACAAGGTCACGATACGGAATAAGTATCCGTTGCCTCGAATCGATGACTTATTCGACCAGTTGTGAGGAGCTTCTTTCTTCTCAAAGATTGATTTGAGATCGGGATACCATCAGTTGCGTATCAGGGAGGAGGATGTCTCGAAGACTGCGTTCTTGTCGAGATATGGTTCTTACGAGTTTCGGGTTATGCCTTTTGGTTTGACCAACGCTCCAGCAGTGTTTATGGACTTGATGAACAGAGTGTTCAGGGATTTCCTAGATCAGTTTGTCATTGTCTTCATTGATGATATTCTGGTTTACTCCCAGACAGAGGAGGAGCACGCCGAGCATTTGAGGTAGGTTTTGCAGACGCTGTGTCAGAACGAGCTGTATGCAAAATATGAGAAATGCGGGTTTTGGCTGAAAGAGGTCCAGTTTAACACCCATCTTATTATACGAGTAAGATGAGTGTATTAATCCTGTTGCGTAAGACTATCATGTTAATAAGGATTGGAGTAAGATTATGATTGCAAAGTTATTTTGTTGGATAAATGACTTGTTTTAAGGTCATTGTATGTTTAGTTAAAGAACAATCAAACGATACTAGAAAAGAAAAAAAAAGGAATATAGTGAGATGTTATATTGAATTCGTAGTGCATGACTGCACAAGATACATGAAAGTGAATATGGAATATTGGTTAAAAAAAATACATTTGGTGAATGATTGTTCATTATCGATATGTGGAAAGTAGTGAGGATATGTTTAGATTAAGGATCGTAAGAATGATATTTAACATGCTCTAAAACTTCAGAGATGATACGGACAGTAGTCAAAGTCGAACACATATATTTGGTATTTAGTAGAAGATGAGAAGAGGACATGCCATAAGTTGGTATTGTAATACGATGTTTATCATTTCAAGTAATGAATGGAAGTTGGAGAGATGAACTATAACAAGTTATTCTTGTAATAGAATATTTATTATTTGAAATGTTACACGATGATAAGGATAAACTATATGAATGAAGTCAGAAATGTACAAAATGGTGTCTGGTTTATTAATAATATTTACTCATTGTTAATATAAGAGGATACAATCGATAATATAGTATGTGTGAATGTTCAAAATACGTATATAAATGTATGTAGTAATATATGAGTTGGGAATTAGCTTTCATTGATAAGAAATCACTAGATGATTATCCTTACGTATGAATGATAAAGACGCTTATGTGTTAATAGATCCTGGTTTTATACATTCTTTTGCGTCTTTTTTTATTCTGTTGCATCTTACTAAGCCATTATCATCATTAGATTCTGGTTTAGCTATTATTACTCTAGTGGGGAGCATTGGTTTTTATTCATATGGTGTGTAGGGAGTGTATGGTGCGAATAAGTGAAAAGGAGTTGTTGGTTGACTTACTACCTTTCGATATGCGTGGCTTTGATGTGATATTGGGTATGGATTGGTTGTCCTCATATCATGTAGGTTTAGATTGTGTTAGAAGGGAGGTAGTATTTCGGCTACCGAGCGAACTTGAATTTAAATTTATTAGGGAACATAACGTCATCTGCTTATTATTTTATAGACCTTGCGAGACTAGCAGTTATATGCTGAATTTTCTAAATGTGAATTTTGGCTAGACCAAAGTAGTAGTTTTGTGCATGTTATTTCTGCTAATGACATTTCTGTTGATCCTGAGAAGGTGGATGGAACTTATAAAGGATTATGACTACACAATACCTCACCATCCTGGTAAGTCTAATGTTGTTGTTGATGCTTTGAGTAGAAGATCTTTAGGCTGTGTATCTTGTATTTATTGTGTTCGAGTTGACCTACTGAGGGAGTTAACCTTAATGGGGGTGGAATTAACTTTGAATGGGTCTTGTGGAATACTAGCGCATTTAAATGTTAGACCTATGTTGATAGATTGGACACGACAATCATAAGCAGGAGATACATAATTGGAGAAAATTAAAGACAATATGAAAAAAAAGTAACGCAAATGAATTTTCTTTTCATAATGATGACATTGTTATGTATGATAACCGTTTGTGTGTACGTAATGTGTCTAATTTGAGGAGAACAATTTTAGAGGAAGCCCATTGTTAGTTGTATGCTATGCATCCAGGAAACACATAACTTATAGAAATTTGAAACAATGTCATTGGTGGCCGGGAATGAAACACGACATTATAAATTTTGTTGCTAGATGTTTAGTTTTCCAACAAGTGAAAAAGGAGCATCAGAAGTCTAGTGGTTTACTGCAATCCTTACCCATTCCAGACTGTAAACCGATTTTGTTATAGGTTTACCTAAATCATCCTGAGGGTTTGATTATATTTAGGTTATCGTTGATAGATTAACTAAGTCTGAACATTTTCTTCCTCTTAAAGCTACTTATTCCATGGATAGATATGCCAAAAAATGTGGATGAGATAATTAGATTACACAATGCACATGTTTCTATTATCTCTGATCGGAATTCTAAATTTAATTCCCACTATTAGCCTAGTTTACAACAAGTTTTGGGGACTAAATTAAAATTTAGTAGTGCTTTTGATCCTCAGATTGATGGGAAGTCAGAGAGGATGATCCAAACACTCGAAGGCATGTTACGCATTTATGTATTAGAGTTCAAGGGAAGTTAGGATGAACACTTATCACTAATAGAGTTTCTTTTAATAATAGTTATCATTTGAGTATTGAGATGGTTCCTTATGAAGCCTGGTATGGGACAAAGTGCAAGACCACGGTGTGTTGGACCAAAGTAGAAGAACAAAAACTACTTGGGCCAGAAATTGTGTAACTGACTACTGAGAAGATAATTCTTATTCATAATCACTTAAAGGTGGTGAAAATTAGATAAAAAGGCTATGTAGATAACAAAAGGAAGAAATTTCAATTCAAGGAAGGTGATCAAGTATTCATACATGTTTCTCCTTGGACAGGGGTTATGAGATATGAGAACAAGGGAAAATTAAGTCCTAAGCACGTTGACCCTTATGAGATAGTGAAACTAGTTGGAGCCATGGATTATAAGTTATCATTGCCACAATAATTATCTCAGATACACGATATTTTTCATGTATCAATGTTACGTAAGTATGTGCCCGATCCTTCACCTGCTTTTATTTCACAACCGATAGAGCTTAAAGATGACTTTACCTGAGTGGAGGAACCAATCGCTAATTTTAAATCAAAAAAGTAGGTCTTATGCAATAAAACTATTCTTCTAGTTAAGGTAATGCGAAAAAGTCAAAATTTGGAGTATGCCACCTGGGGAAGAGAGAATAACATGAAGGTGTAATATCCTCATCTGTTTCGTAAGTTCTTATGCGTTAAATTTCGAGGACGAAATTTTTATAAGAGGGGTAGAATTATAAGGCCCTAAAACATGATTAGGAATGTTAATTATGTGATTAAGTATAAGTTATAAATTATAAGTTGGTGAGGGGTGTTAAACATGTTAATAATCATATTTGGTGGATGCATACTCATGTGATATTTGTGTTGGTTGCATTAGATATTAATCGAGCTTATGATCGGGGATAACTTGTTTAGATCATATGATTAGTTATGTGATTAAATTCATCATGAAAATATGTTTTTCATACAAAATTAAACCAAGGTGTTGGTGCGAAATTGGCGATGTTAGGTCGCCAATGTGAAAGTTGTGAGATTTTTGATAAATTGCTACTCTTTTGTTCGAGCTTAAATTAGGCGTACTAGTTTTATGATTTGGGGAAAACACAAAATATGTAAGCTGTAGATATATGAGTTAAGTTTATAATACAACCAACGGTGCATCAAACAGACATTCGAGTTAGAAGATATTGCCTTTTTACAAACAGGGGTAAAGTGGTCATTTAGCTTTAAATGATAGTTTGTCTTATATGGCACCACATGTTATATTTTGATTGTACCAAGGGGAGGTGACCTTATGCCGACTTTAAACCTTTAATATGACCCCCTCCTTCAGCCAAAATTATCTATGAGAAAGCTTTCCATGAGGAGAGAGAACCGGTGAGCTTAGGAAGGGAAAAGCGAGGAGAAGTTGGAGAAAAATCCGTAGGAGATTACGAAAAAATCCTTAAGGTAATTATATCCCCAAATCTTGTTTTATTTTTGGTATCACTTATTGAAATGATAGAAATTATCAATTGGTTGTTGAAATTTCATGACTTGGTGGTTATGTACGTATAGACGCAAGTTCAAGCAAAGTTAAACTTCTAAACCCTCAAAATCGCTCTGTTTAGAAATCTTGTGTATTCAAACTTCTATATCTTTTTGTGTACTTGTTGGAATTAAGAAATTACTATTGGAGCTTAAAATAGACTCATATGTGTATATCAAATCCGAAAATTGTGTTTAAATACCAAGAAATGAATCTTGGATTATAATTTGAAGTTCAGGTATAAAATCTTCCCCAAAAGTGTAAGTGTGCACACCAGGTGTTCGACGTTTTGCTTGACTTAGCAAATGAACTCTGAAAATTATGAAACTTTAATTTTATATTATTCAATATGTTTAATATATGTTTCCATGATTTATAACCGAGGTTGAGGTTATATATGCTTGAAAAATGTTAAGTTATGCTTTGATGCTCTATTCCGTCCTAGATTCAATATGTTTAATATATGTTTCCATGATTTATAACCGAGGTTGAGGTTATATATGCTTGAAAAATGTTAAGTTATGCTTTGATGCTCTATTCCGTCCTAGATGTGTTAAAAGTGGCATAAATCATTGGATACTTGTTGAAATCAAGAAATTCGAATTGAAAATATTAAAGAATATATATAAGTATGACATAATAGAATAGGAGAATAAAATACCTTCTGTCTTGGCTTAGGGGTTATGTTGAAGTTCAAGTTTTGTTGTTGTTTTTCTCGAGAAATGATTTGGAAAAGGTTGTAATAAAACAAGCATAACTTTTTCTAAAGAATTCGTAAGTTAATTCTGTAAATTGTGTTAGAGCCCTAATGAATAGGGTGTTATAGAAATGTGAAGTATCATATTTAATTACTTTTCAGTCATGTCAGATTGACCAGCTGAGTTAATGTGTTACTGAGTTTAATGTGATTTGGTGTATTAAAAAACTAATGATGTTGAATTGTTAGGTGGGGAAGCGGCTAACACTACCATACCAAGGAAATAGTTTTGGTATTAATATTAGTACCAAATTCAGGGTGAGTGACCTTCCCTATGAAATAGAGATGGTTATATTTTCATATGGAATTGTGTAGTTAAATACATGTGTTAAAATATTTATGGGAGTGATGTATTTATTAAACATATGCATATGATTAAGAATGTTAAGCGATGTTATAAAATGTTATGGACTATGGCGGGTCCTTTATCTAATGTTAAGGACTTTAGTGGGTCCTACGGGATGTGGTGGTCCCGTTAATCCATCTTAAAGGTTTGTTGTACTCGGTCCTAATTATGGGATGTGGTGTTCCCCATTAACCGTGATGGGTTAATTGGATTGTGGCGAGTCCAGGCTTACGAGAGTTCCACAATTACTATTGGGTTATAAAATTAGAAAATAAAAATGGTTATGCAAATTGGTAATATGTGTGGTGTATGTGCGGTATGTGGTCATTCACTAAGATTGTATTGCTTACACTCCTATAATATTATGTTTCAGGTATGCCTATCGTTTGGAGTTCACTGCCAAGTTAGGAGCATAAAACGGGGGAGTGGCGGATATCGAATATGGGTTGAATATCAACAAGATTTTGGGGTAAATGTTAAACTAAAGAACTTTTGTATGTAAAGTTGTTTAGTACTTGTAAATTACACTTTAAGGTAGTTATGTTTTCATCCAAACATGCTTTTGAAAAAGAAAAAAAAATATGGTGCTATTTTTTGAGAGAATTAAAGTAAAGTATGCATTAAGGGAGTTTATCTATAAATTAAAGGACGATTTTAATTTAATTAAGTCGGAGCGCGACATTTAATCACCACACTATAATCTTCTCTCTTTCCAAGTTTTCTTTCTTTCTTAAAATGGTGTTTTCCATGTCCGAAACATTCACGACTTATCTCAAGGATTTAGAGGACCTGTCCCTCTAGTATATCAATTATGAAGCATGTAATCTTCATTCTGTCTCCTTGTGGCATAAACTTCCTCTGGATTGAAATCTCTTATAAGCGGCATGGCAATTTTGGTATCTTGAAGAGCATGTATTTTGATTTGGCTTAGAATAAGTATGCCTTACTTATGAGGAGTTTTTTGTGATGTTGGGCATAAACCCAGGTGTTGCGGCAGCTATAACAAACTTATCCCATTCCGCTCGAGTTTCATTTGCCGAGTTACTTCACGTTTCACCTTCGCCTGCTTGACTATTGGTACATGAAGGAAGAATCGTTCTACCAAAAATATTCAACTCGGTGTTTCGAAGAGACTATATTGATAATGGCTTTGCTAGTGTTGTGTCCTAGGTCTAACTATTAGACGAATTCTAGTGATCGATGACATGACGGTGGACCCTCAAATGGACACGATAGTTCATGGATGTCTCATCATTGTAATACTACAGCCATTACACTTGGAGAGACTCTGAATGGGTAGAATGCCTAGAAAGAAGGTCGGGTTAATTTTCGACTGGGGTGCCCGATGATGTTGTTCATGTGGCTGTCGGAGAGATTGTGCCTCGAGATTCCTCTAGCTATCCTCTGATAGGCATTATGAATTTCTTTTTGTCGATCTTTTGATCAAGTGCGAAAAGTGAAGCGCGTGTCAAACGTCGATCGTTATTTTTGTTTCGCCTACTCAATACAAACAAACCTAAGTTACGACTACACTTGCGGGGCAAGCACATCGGTAAGTCGGGTATCGAAAATCCACAGGGACGAGTTGCTAGAATTCAAGTGATTCGAAAATCCAGAGGGTTGAGTTGGTAGAATTCAAGTGATTTAATATTCCTAAATAGAAGGGGAAAAGGTGATTACAAAGTAAAAGAAAAGATGCATAAAAGGGAAATGTTAATCTAGGCTAGTGAAATGAAACTAGACTAACAAAGCGATAAAACCTATAGGTTGCGTCGAATATCCCTCACCCGGGTAAATTTATATAAAATGGTTACATGGGTCGACGAGTTATTAAAAAATGCGTCTCGTTCCGACAGTTAATTAAATCAAGGGTTGTCACGCCCCTAAATCAGCATAAAAGCCTAATAAGATTTTGGCTTCAACAAATATCCCAGAAATTACGCGCAAAAGGTCATAAGCATGGGACATACATGATATGTCCCGTCAAATCTCCTAGGCATAATAACTAGGACAACGCACCCGAAATAGACCCGTAAACACTATCACCAAGCAAAGCAACGCATTAAACCGAGTGAGTTCCATTCGAACACAACCTAATTTAAATTAGCTAGAAAGCATATTAAAAACGCGGTAAATAAACGCAATAAATAAACGTGATAAATCTACCTAGAAAGCGATTAAATCAAAGCATGTAAACTAATTTAGAAAGCAAGGAAATTACACTACAAAGCAAGAAATTATTGAAAAACAACTATATTATATGGTAGGGAAGATGAACAGTGCACACTTGCAAACCCAAATGGGTGTCAAACCAAGGGAGGAAGAAGAATGGGCTCTCCACCTCCAAACCCTAACCTAAACTATCTACCCTCCAATAATATCTAACTATCTCTGAATTAGAAACCAAAATTCCTTTATATAGTAAGTTACAAAAGAAATAAAGGAAAAAGAAAAGAAAAAGGAAGAAGAGCAAAATATCTGGCATCACCAGTCGACCGGTCGCAGGGGCGCGATCGATCGGTCCCTAAGGCAAAAGCCTACTGTCTCCTTCCCACGGCAAAATACCAAACCACGGTCGACCGATCCCAGGGACGCGGTCGACCGGTACTCTGTTTTCTGGCCTCCTTTGGTAATCACATGGAAGAAAAGGTTGATTACAGAAATGGCTATAACTTCACCGTCCGGACTCGAAATCGTGCACTGTTTGTGCCCACGCGAAGCTTGCTCGATGAGCTACGCATCCATGGAAATCACATGATTTGAAGATGAAATGTGAATTGACTAAAATTCCCTTAAAGTAGCATCCCGTAACGAAACTTCTTCGAAATACAACGGATCCTCACTTTTAGTGTTCCAGTACCTACAAAAGCACAATTAACCCCTGCAAAACATGTATATCCAAATCCAAGGTTGTCTAGTTAATGAGCATAAATATAGGCATTAAGGACCGTAAAAGCGCTAGAATGCATAAAGATAACGGGAAGAAATATGCAATATTTGATACGAATCACACCCCCTAACTTAAACATTGCTAGTCCCTAGTAATGAAATAAACAAAACCAGTCCACAAAAGGTGGTACAAGACGTATATATGCATCAAAATATAAATGCCACTTTCGCAGGGAGCACAATTGCATTTAGTATATGCAATAAGTCGTTAAACCCCTAGGTTACCCTAGTGGGCGAGTGTCATCAAGTGAGGGTTTTCAGGGATGGTACCCATATACATCACTTGGTTTCCTCAAAATATTTCCAACCCAACATGCGACAAGCCCAACAAAAGCAAAAAAGATTTCAGACACATTATTAGCACGTTGAAAGCATTCAAACAAAAGTCCAAATCATTAACATTATAGAATGCATCTCAAAGAATCGAAACCTTAAAATGTGGGAGGGGAGCGAGCACATGCAAAGTGTGATTTGACGAAAAACTTATATAAACCAGATAAACATTAAAGCAAGCATACATTCGATCCTCACGGGCATTACACTCATCAAGCGAATTCACTTGAAACAGGGAGGTAACACACGGAACATGCGAGCATAAAGAGTAAATGAAAATGGAAACTAGGCCGCACACATGTTACAAATGAAGAACGCTATATATGAAATGAAAAACTTGTAATCTCAATGAAAGGATACCTCACATTAAAAGAGGCGAAATGCATTTTCATAGATTCTCAAAACTATTATGACTTTTAAAATACATCAACCGAAGAACACATAGGACTTTAATAAGGTTGTAATGTAGGCTAGGCTAGGGTACGAAACGAAGGATATGTATGTACGGATTCAAAGTGTTCGGGGATGAAAACTCGGGGTAATGGGGAAATGCGGGCAATAGAAAAATTGGAAAACAAGTTCCAAAAGACATTAAATATATCATCGGGGAGAGTAATCAAAGCTTATTGAACTATATACAACATTTACAACTTTTTCTTACTTTTATTTTCTTCTTTTTCTCATTTTCTCTTTTGTTTTCTTTTGCTTTTTGCTTTCTCTTTTTCTCACCTTTTTCACTACTTTGTTTTCTTTACTTATCAAAATCTCATATGCCTAAATTGCAACCGACATCATAACACCATCATTCAATCCCAAGTAACATTCCAAACAAAGGTATGGAAAGTGTATATATGGGCTAAAACTCCAATTTAGAGTTGGTTATGGGATTTTGGGTTATGAAACGAAAGGCTATATTTAGGCTCAAAGGGATTAACGAGGGTATACATTTAAGGGTGAGGTCAAGGCTAATATGGGTGATATAACAAAGAATGCCTATGATCATTTCCAAAAGTTTACGGAATTCTCGAATCAAAATAATATATGAAAATCATGATCAAGTAACGCATATGAAGAATGAACTCAATTAATGAATGAATAAATGAAATAATAGAGAGATTACCAACGAATTCAACATTTTCAATGAGAAAAGAGTAGTGTATACACTCACAAACGACGAAAGGTACAAAGTTTACTTGGTGTAAGTATATACAATGCAACAAAAGATTATCGAGTTATAAAAATCTTAAACGAAATCAATATAGCAATAAAAGTGCATGTGCTCATGGGATTAAAGTTTAATTCACGAAGTTATTAATAATATCACTAATGGAGACTAAAGTTTAATAACTTCTAAAATCGAGAACATGCATCATTGGGTTGTCTATTGGATCGGGCAATTATTGAAATTTATCATCGAAAACAAAGGCAAAATGCCCCAAAAAGGAGAAAAAGGAAAGAAAATCTTTTTGATATTTTTAATTTTTCTAAGAAAAGCATAGTAAGTAACTAACATGTGAGCAAAAACATGGACTAAATAATGAAATGGATAGAATATCCCACACCTCCTAACTTAAAACTCGACATTGTCCTCAATGTAAATTAAGAACCAAGTCAAAGAGAGGAAAGTAGCGATATTACCCAAAACTGGAGCGATCCCCATAAGAACAAGTCCAAAGAATCTATAAAACAAGTTAGTACCGGGCATAGCCAAAACAAATAACGAAAAGTTAACTAATTACAGTAGATTAAATTAAAAAGGAAAGAAAAAGATAAAGAAAGAAAGAATAAAAAGCTAACTATATACAACCTACTATTTAGGCTTCACACTAACAATACACTAGAAGTCTAAATAACTGAGGGTCCATCGTGAAAACGATTTGACTTTGGAGGATAACCGATGTACCCTCACATTCAAGCATGCCCTCCGAAAAATATGGATTCTGTTTTAACAACGGAAGGCATGTGTAAGGCGGAAGAAAGGAACCATCGCCAATTAAAAGTTTTGGAGGGACGATGGGGGGTTTGGATTGAATGGGTGACAAAAACATATGGGGACTGAGAAAAGCCGAATAACCTCCCAATGATTTTGAAATTGGAATGGGAGGTGGCGCACACAAAGGCACGAATGCGATCATGGAATGCGATTTGAGAAAGTACTCCTCATCGACGAAAAGGTTTAAAACATTAAAATTCGAAATCGAATCATCGGGTACTTGAGACGGTGTGATAATAGAGAATGAAAATGGGGATGAAAGAAATTCAAACTCATGAGATGAATCATCATCGCATGAAGATTGAGTTTCGAAGGAAATAATATCATTTTCAAAGAAATGTTCTTCTTTGGGGGCCAAAGAAGAAATCATTTCATTGCAAATAGATATTACTTCATTTTTATCCTCACTTTCAATATCTATTATGCAATGGGCAAATTCTAGAATGGTTTGTTCCAAAGTATGTAAAAGTACCACATTTGGTTCAAAACATTCCTCAACTTCGAAAGTCTCGAAAGCAAAATTGTCGTCGGACTCAAAAAGTAAATTCAAGTCATGTTCTCATGAACGATTTTCTTCCCGATAACGATTTTCAAGTTTCTCATTGTCATACATAAGCAAGCCCTCACCGAATGTCATGGGTCGAGGTGCTGATGCATGAAAATGGAAAATTTGAAAATTACTATCGGACTTAAACAAAAACTCATTATTATATGAATTTTGAAAACTATTCGAATTCGTTTCAAAATTCCTATTATAATGAGGTACGGGCCCAAAATCATTATCATCATCATAAAAATTCCAATAACCTAAGTTTTGACTTTCGTTATACTCACCCAAAGTCATATTTGAATTTGTTATACTTTGGGATTCTACGTATTTACCGAAAGTCATAGGTTTGCGAGAATTTTGAGAATTATAACAATGATTACCAAAAGAATTGGAATGAGACATGCTTACCCCAAAAATGGCTCGAAGTGGCGGATTCCACAAAGTAAGTGCGTGCGGGAAAAATTCAAGCGTTTCTAAGTGCTCAAATGTGGAAGTCCTGCAAAAAGATTAGAAAATAATACAAATAGAAAGAAAATACTATGAAATACTAAATCAAATAAAGTCTAAAAAAAACAAGTTCCCGACAACGGCGCCATTTTGATCGAGTGTGAAAAGTGCGGCGCGTGTCAGATGCCGATCATTTTTTTCGTTTTGCCTACTCAATATAAACAAACCTAAGTTACGACTACACTTGCGGGGCAAGCACAACGGTCAGTCGGGTATCAAAAATCCACAGGGACGAGTTGCTAGAATTCAAGTGATTTAATATTCCGAAATAAAAGGGGAAAAGGTGATTACAAAGTAAAAGACAAGATGCATAAAAGGGAAATGTTAATCTAGGCAAGTGAAATGAAACTAGACTAACAAAGCGATAAAACCTATAGGCTGCATCGAATATCCCTCACCCGAGTTAAATTGTATAAAATGGTTACATGGGTCGACGAGTTATTACAAATGCATCTCGTTTCGATAGTTAATTAAATCAAGGGTTGTCATGCCCCTAAATCCGCATAAAAGCTAATAATATATTGGCATCAACAAATGTCCCGGAAATTATGCCCGAAAGGTCATAAGCACGGGACATACATGATATTCCCCATCAAATCTCCTAGGCGTAATAACTAGGACAACGCACCCGAAATAGACCCGTAAACACTATCACCAAGCAAAGCAACGCATTAACCCGAGTGAGTTCCATTCGAACACAACCTAATTTAAATTACCTAGAAAGCATATTAAAAACGCGATAAATAAACGCAATAAATAAACGTGATAAATCTACCCAGAAAGCGATTAAATCATAGCATGTAAACTAATTTATAAAGCATGGAAATTACACTACAAAGCAAGAAATTAATGAAAAACAACTATATTACATGGTAGGGAAGATGAATAGTGCACACTTACAAACCCAAATGGGTGTCAAACCAAGAACGGAAGAATAATGGGCTCTCCACCTCCAAACCCTAACGTAAACTATCTACCCTCGAATAATATCTAACTATCTCTGAATTAGAAACCAAAATTCCTTTATATAGTAAGTTACAAAAGAAATAAAGGAAAAAGAAAAGAAAAAGGAAGAAGAGCAAAATATCTGGCATCACCGGTCAACCGGTCGCAGGGGCGCAGTCGACCGGTCCCTAAGGAAAAAGTCTACTGTCTCCTTCCCACGACATAATACCAAATCATGGTCAATCGTTCCCAGGGACGCGGTCGACCGGTAATCTATTTTCTGGCCTCCTTTGGTAATTGCATGGAAGAAGAGGTTGATTACGAAAATGGCTATAACTTCACCGTTCAGACTCGGAATCGCGCACCATTTGCTGCCATGCGAAGCTTGATCGATGAGCTACACATCCGTGGAAATTTCTTAATCCGAAGATGAAATGTGAATTGACTAAAATGCCCTGAAAGTAGCATCCGATAATGAAACTTCTTCGAAATGCAACGGATCCTCACTTTTAGCGTTTCAATACCTACAAAAGCACAATTAACCCCTGTAAAATATGTATATATCCAAATCCAAGGTTGTCTGGTTAATGAGCATAAATGTAGGCATTAAGGACCGTAAAAGCGCTAGAATGCATAAAGATAACGGGTGAAAATATGCAATATTTGATACGAATCATCTTTCTTCAGTTTCTTGTGAAGCACGGAGGCAATCATCTTCACTGGTCTGTACTATCGTGGGGCAATTTGCATCTTGTTCTGTAATTGAATGACTACTGATATGTTCAATTTATTGGCCTTCATCATAATTCTTTCTATTTCCCATGGTGTCTTCAGCATCAAGTGGCTAGGAGAAGATCATTCCTCCCCATATAGCCAAAAAAAATTCCCATTGAGGATTTAACAGAATCGATGAAAATGATTTTGGGGCCTTTATAAAAGTGTCATCGATCATCTACCCGTTCGTCTCAGTCTGTTGGTGATGCTAGATTCATATTCAGGGATTATGTAAAATGGATGTGAAAAAGGGTGGTCAAGAAGATTTGTGTTGAGGAGACCGATGAAAGGTGGCTTGTGATGTTTGACACTTTGGAGGAGGGTATCGTGGTTTCATCCAAGATAATTAAGGCATATCGTCGTATCGAGCGGATACGAAAATGGAAATAATATTGGGATTCTTTGGTTCCTCTGTGGACTCAGAATAATGATGAGGTAGGCCCATCTCGTAGTTAAAACAAATCCTAAATATGGGGAAAGTGTGTGTGATATATGGGTTTGTTGTCTAGGTTAAGTTAGAGGTGTTTGATTTATGAAGTTCGTAAGTGTTGGTTACTTTTCGTTCTTATTCCAGATGTATCATGTAACTGCTATATTATGTTTTTAATAAAAGATTGTGATGATTTAGATGCTTTTTGATCATGCCTTTTGATGAATTTCTTTTGTTTACATTATCTATATCGATCTCTAAGGCATAATAATCCTTTTTGTTTTTTTAAATGATGAGGGAGACTAATGTTCTCATAGGGAGAAAAGAATAACATTTTGCGAAAATTAAAGGACCGTGTTTAAATTAGTTGGGTTTAGGCGAGTGCTACGGGAATTGGGCACGAATGAGTCGGGTTAAAATTTTATATATATTTGTGTACTTTATAAATATTGGTGTGAATAATATTTATAGGAATACATACCCCTCTAGTGCTATCACAGGAGGTTGCGCGATGGCGGTGATTTGTTTTTTAAAGGTGAGATGCTTTTGGTATGATTCGGTCTCACAACCGGAGGAACTACGGCCCCCTAAGCTATATTTATTTTTATTCTGCTGATTCGGGGAGCTAATCGGGTCGGGGTGTTCGGGTGGATGAGTATACCTGGGGTGATAGCATTTTAGAGAACATCCGGTGAGTGCCTACTCGGGTGGATTGGATATATATACGACATGTGTGTGAATGTTGTAATGTGATGATGCGTATATAAGAATGTAGATATTTATATACGAATAGAATACACAAAGTGCAATTGTATTGAGTATATACGTATATAACAATGTGGATATATATATATATATATATATATATATATATATATATATATATATATATATATAAATTACATCGATTTAAAAGGTAGTACTTGTATATAACTAGTGATACTGTTATATAGTGCATTTACAAAGGATTAATTAAGTTAATTCGATAAATAACTTATGAAAGAAAGGTAAGAATTACTCGGGATAAAGTAACGTGTCAAGGAATTTTCAGGATAAGGCTACTTAGACGGGGTAGTGTAATTAGGAGGGTTAGATAGGAAGCGTTAGGTGTGCAGTTTAGATGAGGGGTGAGTAGTATCTCAAGTGAGTGCGACATAAACTTAAATATAAAGAACATTCATGCATTTTAATTGTTGCATTTTAATTCACTTACAAAATATTTTCTAAAGGTTTTGAGCTTTGACCCTTACTTGCAAAAATATTTTCAAAACTTTATAGGTGTCCAGCCACAGGGACGCCAAACTTGAAGATCTAATCCAGGGATGCGTAGATGCAGAAGGTGTGGATGTTGCAGGATTTAGACTTAGACGCTTCGGTTATTTCATTCCTAAAGTAGGATATAATTTAGTTATTTCATTTGGGCATGTTTCCGCAGCCATTTTTATTTCAGTCAGGCTTTGTATTTAGATTATTGTTCTGTTGGATTATTATTTTGGATTTGGTATTTTTAACCGATAGTCTGTTCGGCCAGTCTTTTATTTATTTATTCAGTATTGGTTTGGACTCAGTGATGGTGTGTACGGTTTAATTTATATTATCTCAGCGTGTTGCTTTTGTTTAATAAAAATAAAGATAAAAAATTTGACATCGGCCTTCTTGAATATTAGGTGGTTACTAAGTTTTAAAAAGTTTTCGACAGTGGTGCTAAGAATGAGCCAGATGAGAAACATTTTTTAATTTAATAAAGGATTGATCACTCGGTATTTAATTAGGCGGGGTGTCCATATGATATCAGATCACGAGGTTCTAGTTTCCATAGGATTTGTACGACTTTTCTACATTTCAGCTTAGCGTTTTTTGATGTAGAGCCCGATGATAGTATTGTTGTATTCCTTTTACATACGCGCATTTAAGTTCTTATACTATTATAGATGTATAAATGGTGAACTCATACAACTCATTTTGAAATTTTAGATGCTGCCTAGGAGAGGTAGACCGGCTAGAGCAATAGCAAGGGATGAGGAGAGGTATACTCGTCAAGAACCAGCGGTTCCACAACCACAGCCACCACCAGGGAGGATGATGATTGCACAGGTGGCCGAGATAGTAGCCCAGGCAGTCAATACAGCTATGACAATCATGGCCGTTTATTTTCCACAGCCCCAGACACAACCACTAGTGGCACCGGAGATCCAGGCCCAGTTAGGGCCATCTACTTGGCAGAGAGTTAGAGAGTCGTTTCATAAGGGACACCCACCTGAGTTTCAGGGTAGCTCTGATGTAGTTGACGCGTTCCAGTGGAAGAAGAATATTCAGTGCCACCTGTGCATAGTGGAGTATAGTGAGATGCAGAAACATATGTTAGCTACTTTCAGACTTGCTGGAGAAGTATTATAATGGTGGGAGTCAGTTACCACCACTTAGGAGAGAGATATGATAACGATTATTGAGTTCTGGGTGCGGTTTGATCGTAAGTATTTATCGCCAGCAATAGAGACCGAGATGCATAATAAGTTCAGTGAGATGAACCAGGTTGATCGCTCTATAGAAGGGTATGAGGAAGAGTTTGTATCACCCCGCCCGCCCGAGGAGAGCGAACGGAGCGCTAATGCGATAAAATAAATCCAAATCCACAAATAACAAGGTATAGAGCATCTAAATAAACCCACAATAATATAAATCCACTAATCTATCTCTACAATTACAACAAGTCTCTCGAATTAAAATTACAACTAACTCGAATAAAAATACAAATCTCCAAAGCTCTATACATCAAAATAATACAAATCTTTCAAAAATATTCTTCCCAAAATAATCCACGCTAAAATAATCCCAATTGGTCCATAACGTCCCAATCCACGCTAACCTGCCAACTAAAAGAAAATATGGGGAAGTACACAATACGACAAGAAAGATGCTCAACAAATATATGTTAGCGATGAATAAAACGTAACAACACGAGTAAGAATATTCAAATCAAAATGCAAATCTCAAAGCATTTATCAATATAATTTCTCAACAACACTTTAACCGGGTCACCAGGCCTCACCACATCCGTATATGCTTTATTAAGCCATAGCTCGGGAAACAGGAATTTTGGCGGGTGCCCAATATCCGTGCCATATTAAAATCTCATGACAACGTTCTCAACAACAACATGAATAATACTACATGAATCAAAATAATTCCAACAATTATTTTTCCAGATTTCCAAGAATTTATCAATTCAAATATGAGTTCAATTAAACAAGAATTCAAAGAGAATGACACTCGCGAGATTTAAGGAGCATATTGTGTAAAACCCCATACCTCAAACCACGATGAGAAACCAACGATCGCATCCTCAAGATGAACACAAAATATCCCCAAGAACACCTCTAATCTAAGGTTGGAACTCACAAATCTCAAGGGCAAAAGTATAATTAAAAAGGAGAGGAATATAAAATATATTTTCTGCCAAAACTTGTGCCAAAAGTAGGTTAAAAGGCTTGCCCACGACTTCCCTTTATAATGCAAAGAAATTAAGAGTTGGAATCCAAAAGACTCCTTTAAATAAGGCAAAGAAATGAAGAGTTGGAAGTCAAAACAACTCCAAGAGTTAAAAACATTTAAAAACTATTTTAAAATCCGTTTTAACTCCGATTTCGAAACCGTTTGAAATTCTCGCCTTTAAAAATAATAACCAACATATTTGAGCAATAAAAATAATTTTATCAAGAACTTTATTTTTCCTCTTTATTTTGAAAATACCCCAAATATTACGCGGGTTATTACACTTCCCCACTAACAATGGAATTTCGCCCTCGAAATTCGCCGAATGCCTAACTCTAAAAAAATCAGGCCAACAATCTCAAAAATAATCTCGTCTCCAAAAATAATTTCCTCACATCTAATCTAGATGCCTAATACGAAACGATTCTCTAAAAATTTTCTATCTCCAAAAATTGTTATCCACGCAATGAACCCAAAACCCAAGCCCCGAGGGTTGCCGTATACCTAAGCTCTGATACCATTTGTAACACCCCGCCCGCCCGAGGAGAGCGAACGGAGCGCTAATGCGATAAAATAAATCCAAATCGACAAATAACAAGGTATAGAGCATCTAAATAAACCCACAATAATATAAATCCACTAATCTATCTCTACAATTACAACAAGTCTCTCGAATTAAAATTACAACTAGCTAACTCGAATAAAAATACAAATCTCCAAAGCACTATACATCAAAATAATACAAATCTTTCAAAAATATGCTTCCCAAAATAATCCACGCTAAAATAATCCCAATTGGTCCATAGCGTCCCAAGCCATGCTAACCTGCCAACTAAAAGAAAATATGGGGAAGTACACAATACGACAAGAAAGATGCTCAACAAATATATGTTAGCGATGAATAAACGTAACAACACGAGTAAGAATATTCAAATCAAAATGCAAATCTCAAAGCATTTATCAATATAATTTCTCAACAACACTTTAACCGGGTCACCAGGCCTCACCACATCCGTATATGCTTTATTAAGCCATAGCTCGGGAAATAGGAATTTTGGCGGGTGCCCAATATCCGTGTCATATTAAAATCTCATGACAACGTTCTCAACAACAACATGAATAATACTACATGAATCAAAATAATTCCAACAATTATTTTTCCAGATTTCCAAGAATTTATCAATTCAAATATGAGTTCAATTAAACAAGAATTCAAAGAGAATGACACTCGCGAGATTTAAGGAGCATATTGTGTAAAACCCCATACCTCAAACCACGATGAGAAACCAACGATCGTATCCTCAAGATCAACACAAATAGCCCCAAGAACACCTCTAATCTAAGGTTGGAACTCACAAATCTCAAGGGCAAAAGTATAATTAAAAAGGAGAGGAATATAAAATATATTTTCTGCCAAAACTTGTGCCAAAAGTAGGTTAAAAGGCTTGCCCACGACTTCCTTTTATAATGCAAAGAAATGAAGAGTTGGAATCCAAAAGACTCCTTTAAATAAGGCAAATAAATGAAGAGTTGGAAGTCAAAACAACTCCAAGAGTTAAAAACATTTAAAAACTATTATAAAATCCGTTTTAACTCCGATTTCGAAACCGTTTGAAATTCTCGCCTTTAAAAATAATAACCAACATATTTGAGCAATAAAAATAATTTTATCAAGAACTTTATTTTTCCTCTTTATTTTGAAAATACCCCAAAAATTACGCGGGTTATTACAGAGTTCACCCGTTTGGGTAAATTTGTGCCAGACGAGGTGAGTAATGAGGAGCGAAAGAAAACAAGATTTACAATTGCATTAACCTGGAGGATTAGGCAGTACTTGATCGGCAACCAGCATTGGTGACGTATACAGATGTCGTCAATGCAATATTATTACACTGCCAGGATTATCGCTTCCACATGAAGGGAAGCAAGAGAGGAGGTGAGCCCAGCCAGTAGGACAAGGTAGATTGGGGTATTGTTAGCGGAGCACAGCAGCAGGATGGTAGGCAGTAGGGGCCGAACTCCCGGCAGGGTAATTCAGCCAAGAGATTCAAATCTGGGGGGCTATCTACGGGATGGTCAGGATTTTAGACAGGGCCAGCATGGTCCCAATCAGCAGTAGCACTTTGTTCCTCAGGGCCGCCAGGGCCAAGGGAATGGTGGGAAAGTCCAACAGACACATGATCAGTGGTAAGGAGGATTTTTTAGGAAGTGTTTCTTTTATGGAGAGGTAGCTTACATGAAGAGAGATTGCCCTGAACGAGGCAGGGGCAACTACAGGACGAGGTTCTGTATGTACCACCGCTACAGTATTTCATGGGTTAGTTCGGGTGAGAATTTTGACCAGGAACCCAAGGACCAGGCAAGGCAACTAGAGTAGGGAGGTAAATTGTCTTTTTATCCTATGATCCTGGGGTAAGTTTTGAATGACATTGGGGACGTCGGAATATAAGAGTGTCATCACTAGGAATCACGAGTGAGTTGGATTTAGTGGGTATATTAGACATAATAACCATATTATATATATAACTATCGTGGGGTAGCGGGGTTCTTTGGTGTTAACCATGATAGAGTGGTGGGGTACACTAAGAGGAAGCTTGCATTATGCAAAAAGTTATTACTTTTGAGAATTATGTGAGTAGGGTATATGATTTTCCAAGTATTGGCTGGTTAGCAATGGGTTTGTGACAACCCGCTTAAAATAATAACGGGGGGCCAGTCCTATACTAAAATAATCAGGAATCGCAAGTGGATCGTTCTTAGCCTCTACTGACGATCCTAACAAAAACAAGGCTAACTACCCATTACAATAAAAAGAGGGTGTCAAGAATTTAAAACACTTCATTCAACACCAAACATACCACAACTTACCAGGAACATAACATCAAAATATGATGAGAGACACACACGTGCTCGAAATAGAATAAAAGAGTACAACACAATATACAAAATAAAAATACCCGAATATGCTGTCGAGTCACAGACAGTACAATAATCTGAGAGAGAGAAATATAAAAGTGCTACTCTACAATGCTTGGGTATAAACACGATATACAAACTGAATCCTAATCTAGATACACAAAAGATAGGAATCGACTATAACAAAATACCGCAACAGTCCGCTACTGCCACAGCTCCACGACTACACTGGATGGATAAACATCAATGGCGTCCTTGCGAAGGAACACCTAGAATAATACAATATATGTGCACAGCGAGAGAAAATATAAACGGGTCAGAGCCCAAGGTGTGAAAACATTTTATAGCAAGTGCATTAAAATTCATAATAATTATAAATGCATTATGACATGATTTAATGGAGTCGCACTCTCCATAAAATCCAACTCCCTTCTCAACTAAAGCACACCACTAAACGTATGCACATAATCTCCAAAGAATTGCCCAAATCTATCTAGGACAATAATCTAACCTACCCTCAATTTTCTCTCGTCTAAATTCTATCTAAATATATAATATTATCGATCTCAATTAATCGTTCACTTACTTAACATATAAAATTTACATAAACATTCTCTAACTAACATGTACTCTATACATAAACATTATCTTTTTCTAGAATTTCTCATATTCTAGTCATTGACATAATCATATGTAATTATATATATGAGTTATTAGCATTTAAGTGCTAAGGACTAAACTTCTCCCAATTCACAATACTGCACTGTGTTTCATGCGTGGGACGTCTCGCAAGCGAAATCAAAATAAGGAACCCCCCGATACACTACTCCTGGCAGTATTGATTATCAACATTCATTATGCCCTCAATGCATGATGCATGTAACCCAAATTCTTATTACTTACTTAATTAATTAATTAATTATTCCCAATTCTCAACAGTGCACGACGTTTCGTGCGTGGGACATCTCGCAAGCGAAATCCAAATAAGGAACCCCCCCGATACACTACTCCTTGGCACTGTCGATCATCGAGATACATACTATATATATAGATATGAGCATTAAGGATAAAATTCTCCTCACTCCCAACATTACACTATGTTTTGTGCGTGGGACGTCTCGCAAGAGAAATCCAAACAAGGAACCCCCGGATACACTACTCCTTAGCAATGTTGGTCGTTGAGGTCCATTACGCCCTCGATACCCAAATCACTAAGCACAACAGTAATATTATAACCATCCAAATGAGCTATAACTCGAGGACGCAGGTTCTCAATGCTATCATCTTTTAGGGCATCACTCATGTACCATCCTGGGGGCCAGCGGTCGAACTCAATATCACGGACATCGCGACCAACACACACACACACACACACGTCCGGGAAGCGATCATAGTTCCTAACCGTTCAAGTGAGAACGACACATACCCACAACTTCTCACCCCCAAAATATAATCACATAATAAAATGAACGACTATGACCTGGGGAATATCCACACCCTGCTCCTCGAGCCAGGATGCTCACCCTCATCGCACAACTTCCCAATGATAGCAAGGAGGGGGCATGCTTCACTTATATATATATATATATATATATATATCATCACATAAGATATACATACATCATCACATCATATAAATATATACCATCATATAAGGTATATATATCACACTGTTTCATACTCGTAGTACGCTCTTAGGCGTAGAGAAAATATATCATTATATAGTATATTTTACTCTCGATATACTAATGGTCAATATCTCACATAACTTCCCCATTTAGTATCCACTATACTATTTCTCACCCGAAGTTCACACATCACTTTTATTTATGAATCATCTCCCGATTCAATTTACTTTTAGGATATTATCTATATCCTAATGCATCTCGATTAGCATTTCTCATTTATGTGAGTCATCTCCCAAGTTAATTATCATTAAGGATATTTTCTATATCCTAATGCACATCAATCAACATTCGTTATTCTCAATCCATAACATGGTTCAATTGATCATATGAACCTTTAAAGTTATCCCCTTTTGGGGATTTAATTCTAAAATCCAATGTCAATAAGCGCATTCTCACTCTTTCATATAATTCCATAATTATCTCCAAATAGAAACCTCAATGGTAGTGGGCTTCCCCACATAGTATATACGATGTTCTCTAATCGGCATTCTCTCGAATTAGGTCAATATGACTACAATAATTTCCTATAAGGGAAACTCATTAAAAGTCTCCAAAACAAACTTCTCATAACTCCTATAGAGGTTCCCAATCGATAACCTCGAATAAAACGGGATGAAATTCTCCCTAGAAAAACATCCCCGAAAATGCCCTGTTTCCGAATCGATTCGGGCCAAATCCGAATCGATTCGGCCCTGCGAATCGATTCGGCCTCCAAGGCGAATTGATTCGGGTCATAAGACCTGGGATTCTTTCTCAAGACGAATCGATTCGGGTTGGGGCTGAATCAATTCGGTCACTCAGACCTGGGCACCTGTAAATTTTCGAATCGATTCGGTAAAGGGCCGAATCGATTCGGCCTATCAGAAGGCACGAAAAATGGCCATTTTTCTCTAAAGCCAAAAATCAAACATATCATATTTTAACCATTTTTCTTCAACCCAAACATAATATTATCATCAAAACTCCTTGAATTACCCAATCCAACTAGTTTTTATCCTCAAATCCATGTATACACTACAAATCTAAGATTTTCCCAAAAATCTAGGTCTTAACAATTTCTCCCAAAATTCAGAATTTATATCCACAAATCAGGAAATAAATGGTGCACAATAATTATTTAGCATGTTTAATCACTTGCCTCAAGTTCGTAGGGTCTGAATCCTCCTCGAGATCGCGTAATGGTCGGAAATCCCACTTTCTCTCTCTTTTTCTTCTTCTCTCTTTCTTTCTTTATATTTCTCTTTCTCTCTAAGGAGATTTCTATCTCCCGTAGGCTTTTAAGCCTTATCTTCCAAAATACACAACTTTAAATGATAATACACACTTTAAATTACTCGATAACTTTAATTCGAGCCAAACGAACCTAAAATATTTCGAAACCTAAATAGACCCCAAGTACAGTCATTTCGACTTTCTCGACCCTTTCGGAAACAACTACACCCTCAGAATCGACATTCGAATCACTCTCCAGCATCTTCAAATTTTGACCTCAAATGCCAATTTAGTCATTCTCCAATTAAATAATATTTATTTCTCCCAAAAATAAATAAATTATTGTCCCAAAAATCTCGGGTTGTTACAGACTTCTCCACTTACAAGAATTTCGTCCTCGAAATTATGCTAAGCCTAATACTCCAAAGCTCAACTAGTTCCTACTACACTTATCCTCACTAATCCTATACCCAAACCTCTAACTTCCCACGACGAATTTATTTTAATTTATATAAAACCAACTATAACTACTAGGGCGCCCGTACATCCTTTATTCGAGCTTTACTCGTATAAACAAAATTAGGCTTCACTTGCCTCAATAGTACCATACCTAGAAATATATTAAATTATACTAGTATACTAATAATATATAAAAATTTTGAATGGTCCAAATATTTAACTCCTCTCAATTCCTGACACTCGCCACTTTCATGCGGGGGAGGTCTCGCAAGCGAAATCCAAACAAGGAACCCTCCTAATACACTAATATGCAGCGACGTCGGGGATTGATGGTGTGTTAGATCGGGACTAGAGTTTACAAAAATATATTTTGTATAAATCATTTTGATATGGCCCAAAGGCCTATAAAAAGTTTTATTTTGGAAACAGATTATTTTAAAACAGTTTGTCTTTCGAAATTTATATAAAATACCTTATGCCCATGACACAAGGTTTTAACAATCATCATACTCATAATACTATATAGTTCTCAAAATTAACATAATTATGAGCTAAAATTCTCTTGCTCAACAATAATCTAACAAATTCTGAATCATTTCATAAATAATCTCTCAATTCATATTAATATATATTGCCATTCACTAGGCTCTTCCATAACTGGAATCCAACAAATATATAAGTCTAGCACGACTATATAAATAAGTAGCTTTATCATTACTACTCAATACACAATAACAATCCTTGCATTCACAATAAAATTATAGCTCTCTTTCTTGCACATCACAACATAATCTAATCTGTCAAAAGATAGAAACATAAGAGCCTCACTTGCTCAAAATTCCCCTTTAGGGTCATTAAATACATAATAGGGTTATAGTACTAACCATTCATAAGTATCTCCCATACGATATTCCCAAAGCTTCATAGAGTATAATCCTAATTACAAAGGAAAATAACTTACATCATCCATCTCTAGTCCGATTTCCCCTCTTCATCATTGGGTTCCCACATAAATTCCCCTGGCCTAAAATGACCTCGAATCTGCTGTAAGGGTTACACTTTCAAAACTTCATCAAAATGTGGTCCTTTATCTTTTAGGACAATCTCTCTTCCTACGACCTATTTCCTTACAAAAGAAACATCTACCCGTAAATCCTCTCGGCCCACCTTGAGGAACATAACGTTGTTGTGACTCTCTAAAATCCGACCTATACCCTGTGGCATTACTAGTATTCTCTTCACCACAGCAGCTTGACGAACCCGAATCTCTAAAGTTCTTACCCCCTTGTGAACGAAGATGATATTTATGACACTGTAACAGTGCCGCATTCACTACCTCGGCGAAAGTCTCTAACGCTGGGCTCTCTAACAAATGCTGCCGAATTCTACAATCTAACCCTCGTATGAACTTCAATATACGCTCCTCTTTTGTATTTACCTCATCAGGTACTAATTTCGTCCATTGAGTAAATTCTTCTTCATATTTTCCACCGTTCTATTACCTTGAAACACATCCATCAGTTTCCCCCTCATTTCCTTCTGAATCGGGGAAGGAAAATACCTTCGGTCCAAAAGTTCCCAAAAATATGTTATAGGCAATGTATCTCTCTGTTTTAATGTGGTGACAGACTCCCACCATTGGAGAGCTGCACCCTTCAACTTAAAGGTGGCTACAAATTGCTTCTGCACCTCACTACACTCAACCATACGGAGGTGCCTCTGCATACTATTATTCCATTGACTTGCAGCCAATGCGTCAACTACGCTTGAAAACTCTGGAAGATGCCCCTAACTAAAATCTTCCCGCACTCTTTCCCACAAAGATGGTCCTGAATGGGTTTGGGCTGCTTGAACGGCAGGTTGCTGCGCCATCGTAGAAATGGCTGCAGTTACTGCTTGTGCCACAATATTGGCAACTTCATCTGTAGTAATAGTCTTTGAGTCATTTGGGGTTCCACACTCTCAGCCCCTTTATTTGCACTGCCTGAACGACTTCTTTTCGGTGGCATCAGAAACAAGAACAATTGTATCAGATCGCCTTTCAAATATTTTCTCATCACAGAAGAAAATATGGACGTATGAACACAACAGTCCTAATCATAAGGCTCTACATCAAGAATGCTTACGAAAGATCGCAGTAACCCACACAAATCCTAAGGGCACTAGATCCTGATACTCTGATACCACTTGTGACAACCGCTTAAAATAATAATGGGTGGCCAGACTTATACTAAAATAATCACGAATCGTAAGTGGATCATTCTCAGCATCTACTGAAGATCCTAATAAAAACACGGTTAACTACCCATTACTATAAAAAGAGGGCGTTAAAAATTTAAAACATTTCATTTAACACCAAACATACCACAACTTACCAACAACATAACATCAAAATATGATAAGAGACACACACATGCTCGGAATAGAATAAAAGAGTACAACACAATGTACAAAATAAATATACCCGAATATGCTGTCGGGTCACAAACAATACAATAATCTGAGAGAGAGAAATATAAAAGTGCTACTCTGCAACGCTTGGGTATAAACCCGATATACAGACTGAATCCTAATCTAGATACACAAAATATAGGAATCGACTATAACAAAAGGTCGCAACAGTCCGCCACTGCCACAGCTCCACGAATACACTGGATAGATAAACATCATTGGCGTCCTTGCGGAGGAACACCTAGAATAATATAATATATGTGCACAGCGAGAGAAAATATAAACGGGTCAGAGCCCGATGTGTGAAAACATTTTATATCAAGTGCATTAAAATGCATAATAATTATAAATGCATTATGACAAGATTTAATGTAGTCGCACTCTCCATAAAATCCAACTCCCCTCTCAATTAAAGCGCGCCACTAAACGTATGCACATAATCTCTAAACAATTGCCCAAATCTATCTAGGGCAATAATATAACCTACTCCCAATTTGATCTCGTCTAAATTCCATCAAAATCATATTCTTCTATTTCTAATATTATCGATCTCAATTAATCGTTCACTTACTTAACATATAAAATTTACATAAACATTCTTTAACTAACATTTACTCTATACATAAACATTCTCTTTGGCTAGAATTTCTCATATTCTAGTCATTGACATAATCATATGTAATTATATATATGAGTTATTAACATCTAAGTGCTAAGGACTAAACTTCTCCCAATTCTAAATATTGCACTGCGTTTCGTCCGTGGGACGTCTTGCAAGCGAAATCCAAACAAGGAACCCCTTATACACTACTCTTGGCAGTATTAATTATCAAGATTCATTATGCCCTCAATGCATGATGCATGTAACCCAAATTATTATTACTCAATTAATTAATTAATTAATTATTCCTAATTCTCAACAGTGCACGGCGTTTCGTGTGTGGGACATCTGGCAAGCGAAATCCAAATAAGGAACCCTCCCGATACACTACACCTTGGCACTGTCGATCATCGAGATACATACTATATATATAAATATGAGCATTAAGGACTAACTTCTCCTCACTCCCAACCTTACACTATGTTTTATGCGTGGGACGTCTCGCAAGCAAAATCCAAACAAGGAACCCCCAGATACACTACTCCTTGGCAATGTTGGTCGTTGAGGTCCATTACGCCCTCGATACCCAAAGCACTAAGCACAACAGTAATATTATAACCATCCAAACGAGATATAACTCGAGGACGCAGGTTATCAATGCTATCATCTTCTAGGGCATCACTCATATACCATCCGGGGGGCCAGCAGTCGGACTCAATATCACCGACATCGCGGCCAACACACACACACACACGTCCGGGAAGCGATCATAGTTCCTAACCGTTCAAGTGAGAACGACACATACCCACGACTTCTCACGCCCAAAATATAATCACATAATAAAATGGACGACTATGACCTGGGAAATATCCACACCCTGCTCCTCGAGCCAGGATGCTCACCCTCATCGCACAACTTCCCAATGATAGCAAGGAGGGGGTATGCTTCACTTATATATATATATATATATATATATACATACATCATCACATCATATAAATATATACCACCATATAAGGTATATATATCACACTGTTTCATACTCGTAGTACGCTCTTAGGCGTAGAGAAAATATATCATTATATAGTATATTTTACTCTCGATATACTAATCGTCAATATCTCTCATAACTTCCCCATTTAGTATACACTATACTATTTCTCACCTAAAGTTCACACATCACTTCTATTTATGAATCATCTCTCGATTCAATTTACTTTGAGGATATTATCTATATCCTAATGCATCTCGATTAACATTTCTCATTTATGTGAGTCATCTCCCAAGTTAATTATCGTTAAGGATATTTTCTATATCCTAATGCACATCAATCAGCATTTGTTATTCTCAATCCATAAAGTGGTTCACTTGATCATATGAACCTTTAAAGTTATCCCCTTTTGGGGATTTAATTCTAAAATCCAATGTCAATAAGCGCATTCTCACTCTTTCATATAATTCCATAATTATCTCCAAATAGAGACCTCAATGGTAATGGGCTTCCACACTTAGTATATACGATGTTCTCGAATCGGCATTCTCTCGAATTATGTCAATATGACTACAATAATTTACTATAAGGGAAACTCACTAAAAGTCTCCAAAACACACTTCTGATAAATCCTATAGAGGTTCCCAATCGATAACCTCGAATAAAACGGGCCGAAATTCTCCCTAGAATAATATCCCCGAAAATGCCCTGTTTCCGAATCGATTCGGGCCAAATCCGAATCGATTCGCCCCTGCGAATAGATTCGGCCTCCAAGGCGAATGGATTCGGGTCATAA
The DNA here is from genome assembly GCA_949130495.1 of Sambucus nigra. Lineage (NCBI taxonomy): Eukaryota > Viridiplantae > Streptophyta > Magnoliopsida > Dipsacales > Adoxaceae > Sambucus > Sambucus nigra. The sequence goes on from OX422218.1 coordinate 533,354,211, forward strand.
GACCTGGGATTTTTTCTCAGGATGAATCGATTCGGGTTGGGGAAAAATTGATTCGGTCACTCAGACCTGGGAACCTGCAAATTTCCGAATCTATTCGGTAAAGGGCCGAATCGATTCGGCCTATCAGAAGGCATGAAAAATGGCCATTTTTCTCTAAAGCCAAAAATCCCCAAAATCAAACATATCATATTTTAACCATTTTTCTTCAACCCAAACAAAATATTATCATAAAAACTCCTTGAATTACCCAATCCAACTAGTTATTATCCTCAAATCCATGTATACACTACAAATCTAAGATTTTCCTAAAAATCTAGGTTTTAACAATTTCTCCCAAAATTCAGAATTTATATCCACAAATCAGGAAATAAATGGTGCACAATAATTATTTAGCAAGTTTAATCACTTGCCTCAAGTTCGTAGGGTCTGAATCCTCCTCAAGATCGCGTAATGGTCGAAAATCCCACTTTCTCTCTCTTTTTCTTCTTCTCTCTTTCTTTCTTTATATTTATCTTTCTCTTTAAGGAGATTTCTATGTCCCGTAGGCTTTTAAGCCTTATTTTCCAAAATACACAACTTTAAATGATAATACACACTTTAAATGACTCGATAACTTTAATTCGAGCCAAACAAACCTAAAATATTTCGGAACCGAAATAGACCCCAAGTACAGTCATTTCGACTTTCTCGACCCTTTCGAAAATAACTACACCCTCAGAATCGACATTCGAATCACTCTCCAACATCTTCAAATTTTGACCTCAAATACAAGTTTAATCATTCTCCAATTAAAATAATATTTATTTCTCCCAAAAATAAATAAATTATTGTCCCAAAAATCTCGAGTTGTTACAAGGTTCGAGCTATAGTGACAGTTATAGTAAAACTTTGTGGTCGTTGTACCAGGGTATGGATTATTTTTATTAGGTGTTACCTGAGATAAGGTCTATCTTATATGAGTATATATGTTAAAATGTGTTGCACAATAGACTTATAATAATATTATTATATTATTAATTGTAATCTCGGGGAGTAGGGATGTTTACTGATGGGATGGATAAGCTTATTTTCGAGCAAGGAGATACAGCTCGCGATTTATTTCGCACTAACTAGTGATAGTAAGGGCGTGGTATTGTATGTTATCTTTTGTAGTATAAGAGTGGGTGTGTATACTTTTATGTCAAGAGATGGGTATTTGGGGGTACGTGCTATGGACTGAGGACCTAACACATCTCGACGATCGATAATGTTAGATAGTAGTGTATCGGGGGGTTCCTTGTTTGGATTTCCCATTATAAGACATCCCACGCATGAAACTTAGCGCAACGTTGGAAGTGGGAAGATGTTTGGTCATTAGTACATGGGTTTGGTACCTCAGTTATTATATAGGTATGTAGTTATAACTGTGAATTGAAAGTTATATTACGGTTTTAGGATGGTAGAGCCGGGTATCATTTGTGTGGATAAGCACGGGTACAAGGTTTATGGGCGCCCTAATTAATAATTTAATTTATAATAATTCCCAATGAGAAGTGGGAGAGATAGGTGTAGCGATCATAGAGGTATGTGATCGGGGAGATATTCGAAGCTTGGAATACTAAGCTTATCTTAATTTCAAGGACAAAATTCCTCTGTAAAGGGGGAAGTATGTAACACCCTGTAATGTAGAGGACATTGAATTTAATGATTTTTGGGTGAAATAGGACTTATTTTAATTTAGAAAATTTTCAATTTATGATTTGGAGAATTGATTTAAATTGGAGGATTTATTTAATTTGGTGAATTGAGATTTAATTAATTCAAATCATTTTTTAAATTTCAAATGTGTCGTATTTTGAGGTCAAAATTGGAGAATGTTATAAAGTAATTCGAATGACAATTTTGAGTGCACGATTGATTCTGGATAGGCCAAAATAGTCGAAAAAGAGTACTCGGGAGTAGTAAAGGGGTCTCGAGGTATTTTTAGGCATAACCGAGCACACACGGGGGTGTTTGGGCCATTTTAATTTAGCCCGCAAGTCTAATTTTTGGATTAACACATTAAAACCTAAGTTTGAGAGTTTGAGGTGAACACAAATCTAAAATAAAAATATTATAAAACCCAAATTAGAGGAATTGTAACAGACATAACTCAAAAGGAAAAACCCTAGTTCTACAGTGAAGAAAAGAGGGAGAAAGAAAGGAGATTTTGGGGAGCCAAATCAAAGGAATTTCAGTGTGTTCTTCATGGAATCATCATCTACATCAAAGCAATTAGACTCTACAAATTATACACAGACAAGTGGTTAAATTTCTTCAATGTAAATCTGTGATAATCAATTCGTATCATAATGGGTGTAAATCAAATCCGTTTTGGGGTAGAATATTGTATGAAAAATGGGTATTTGTGAATTCGGAGTGCTTACGTATTGGGTAGTTTGCATAGATTATGAGTACCCTTAAGGATTTGTTACGAACCAAAAGAATTGATATATGAGTTATGTTAGTAGGCCAATGATTTATGTTGTTCAATTTGGAGTTTTTAAAATCAAATTTTGAGGAAAGAGTGTAAAGAAGAAATCATTAAAATTCAATCTATTTGTTCACTGTTGGTATGGTAATTTGAGAGTAGATAAGGATTATATTCATGATGTGAACATGTATGAAAATAGGAATCATGGTGGGAGTTATTCAAAATTATTTCTGGGTAAAAAAAAAGAGCTATAAGAGAATTATCAATGGCGGATAGCAGCGTTGAGGAAAATAAAGGAGAGAGAAACCCAGGGGGTTGTTCGAACGACCTACAGTATCGTTCGAGCGACGTCACCTATCGTTCGAACGACATGGTGCATCATTCAAACGACGTGAGAATATCCGACGTAATTCGGCTTAATTTTCTTTTGACCTGCGGTGTTTTTAATGGTTCAAACAGTTTTCTTTTTACCGGAGAGGATATTTTGGGGGGGTTAAAAAGGGAGTTTCATCAATTGGGGAATTATCCTATTATGTTTAGGTATTTTTAACAGGAAATGAGTATAAATAATTTTTTGGAGACAACAGAGTGAGAACTAGATATGGAAATTGAGGCAATAAATTGTAAGGATAAATTACGGGCCAAGGGAATGTGTCCGAGTATTTTGGTGGAGTGACGCCATGTTTAAATTATATATATATATATATTTATTTGTGTTCTTTATAAATATTGGTGTGAATAATATTTATAGGAATGCATACCCCTCTAGTGCTATCACAGGAGGTTGCGTGATGTCGGTGAATCCCTTGGCTAGGTGAGTTTAGTACCCAGGTCATAGTCGTCCAGGATTTTATTGTGTGATTTATTTTTCAGGGGTGAGACGCTTTAGGTATGATTCGGTCTCACAACTGGGGGAACTATGGCCACCTCTGCTATGTTTATTTTTGTTTCACTGATTCAGGGAGCTGGCCGAATCGGGGTGTCCGGGTGGATGAGTTTACCTGGGGTGATAGCATTTTAGAGAACATCCGGTGAGTGCCTACTCAAGAGGATGGATATATATACTACATGTGTGTGAATGTTGTAATGTGATGGTACATATATAAGAATATAGATATTTATATACAAATAGAATACACAAAGTGCAATTGTATTGAGTATACACGTATATAAAAATGTGGATATATATATATGTATATGGGCAAATTACATGGAGTAAAAAGGTAGTACATGTATAAAACTAGTGAGACTGTTATATATAGTGCCTTTAAAAAAAGGATTATTTAAGTTAATGCGATAAATAACTTATGAAAGAAAGGTATGAATTACTCGGGCTAGAGTAGTGTGTCAAGGAATTTTCAGGACAAGGCTACTTAGACGGGGTAGTGTAACTAGGAGGGTTGGATAGGAAGCCTTAGGTGTGTACTCTAGATGAGGTCTGAGTAGTATCTCAAGTGAGTGCGACATTAACTTAAATATGAAGAACATTCATGCATTTTAATTGTTGTATTTTAAGTCACTTGCAAAATATTTTCAAAAGGTTTTGGGCTTTGACCCGTACTTGAAAAAATATTTTCAAAACATTATAGGTGCCCAGCCAAAGGGACGCCAAACTTGAAGATCTAATTCAGGGATGCGTAGCTGCAGCAGGTGTGGATGTTGCAGGATTTAGACTTAGACGCTTCGGTTATTTTATTCCTAAAGTAGGATGTAATTCAGTTATTTCATTTGGGAATGTTGTCGCAGCCATTTTTATTTCAGTCAGGCTTTGTATTTAGATTATTGTTCTGTTGGATTATTATTTTGGATTTGGGATTTTTAGCCATTAGTCTGTTCGACCAGTCTTTTATTTATTTATTCAGTATTGATTTGGACTCAGTGATGGTGTGAATGGTTTAATTTATATTATCTCATCATGTTGTTATTATTTAATTAAAATAAAGATAAAAAATTTGACACGGGCTTTCTTGAATACTAGGTGGTTAGTAAGTTTTAAAAAGTTTTCGACGGTGATGATGAGAATGAGCTAGATGAGAAACAACTTTTAATTTAATAAAGGACTGATCACCTGTTATTTAATTAAGCGGGGTGTTATAGTAGGCTAGACATGTATAGTATTCCGTTGAGGAATAGTGTACCAGGATTGGTGATCTTCTTGGACGAGTCATACGGCTTGACTCCTAAGTGGATCACGCCGAGATCTAACCCGAGTGTATGCAGGTCAAACATCTCATCAGTGTCACTTCCCTTGAAATTCTTAATGTTTTCCATCCCTTTGATTGTTAGAGGCTTAACCTCATGCTTCTAATCATCATCCCAAGTGAATTCATCTTCGAAGAAGATTTTCAGCCGCATTTTCTTATTTTTCTCTACAGGATTGTACCACAGTTTGTGAAATCCACAAAAGGGTAAGTATTCAAACTTTTTACCAAACCTTCCATTCAGGGAGTCTTCGGTTCTAGTCTTTTCGCTTTTTAAGATCCTCTTTTGGTATTTTCGGTAGAGGGCTCTGAGTTCAGCCAGTGATGGTTGCTAGCTTAGGTCGTAGGGGTAAAGGCTTCCTTCAGGATTATCGATTCGAGGATTCCCTATTGGAGTCGACCCAGCCCCATTTTGGGGATTAAGTGCATGTTTATAAACATTTAAATTAAATTGACATTTCCATGAGGGTCATATTGCGGACACACTTGGTCTTTGAAATTTTCCCCAACTATGATAGGAAGTGGATCGATTTTAAATTTCGAGAGGAACATGTCATTGATCCCATGCTGAATTTCTAGTGTTGGGTTGCTTGTGATGGTATTATCTGAGTTGTCATCATCCCCAAAAGTGGTGATGACTTATCCATTGGCAAAGAAGTTTAATTTTTGGTTGAGGGAGGAAGATACACTGCCAATAAAGTGGAATCTAGGGCGACGAAGGAGTAAGTTGAAGCAGGTAGGTATCTCGATGACTTGGAATTCGATTTGAGGGAAAATTAGACCAACACTTATTGTGAGTTTTATGGATCCCATAACCTCTCGACGGGTATTATCATAGGCATGCACAATGGTAGAAGATGGAGTGAGATCAAATACCTTTATCCTTAGGTAATTGCGAGGTCTGAACGGACAGACATTGAGAGCAAACCCGTCATCCATAAGTGCTAGTGGAAATATTTTTCCATGACTTCAACTGAGATATTGAATACATAATTATGTTTACAACCAAACTTTGGAATTTCTTCTTGAAATTATGAGAGGTTCCTTGTTACAGTTAAATATCCCACTATATGAATTGCTTCCTCAGAAGTATTTATAAGAGGAACCGTGGATGCTGTGAGGAGTTTTATCAGATCATTTATGTGTAGTTGGGAGGACATAAAAATCACCCATATAGTGATATTGTCCTAAGTCTTTTTAAGTTGGTTAAAGACACTACTTTCTTCAACTGTCATCTCCGACATCGGAAGTTCCTCAATTACTCTTTTTCCCTTGTGTGTTCCTGCTGATGGAGGAATTAGATCTTTGTAGTTCCACCCAGATTAGGCCATGTGATTTACAGAGACTGGAAAGAATAAAAACCTGGTATCTTCATCTACCTCGGGTGCAATATATATCATGTTGATTCCTTCTATCAATTCCTCAGGCGTCCCCTTCTTCTAAGTAGTCAAAATCCCCCCCCCCCCCCCCTCTCCGATGGCAAGGATGTCATCTTTTCATGAGAAGTCGATGCATTGTACAACATATATAGCCTTTTCATGCAAGTCTTACCCATTTAGCAGGAAAGTGTTGGAAGGAAGGGACTAGAACCCCTTAGAGTTTAAAAACTGTGAGCAGCTCAGAGACATTGCATACTACTCGCTTCTTAATGAACACGTTAAACATAATCTGCGCAATGTCGTCTAAACTTAACTCTTCCATGAACATAATGTTGATCTTCTCACAGTTGATGGTCATCTCTGCGGGAAATTTTATCCTAAATTCCTGAAGATGATCTAAGACCGTGGGAAGTTCCATGTCTCCCTTTTCTGAACGAGTAGGAATAGTAATGCAGGCCTAGTGAGTAGACATAGAGCTTGTTCTACAGGATTCTCAGGATGTAGGAAGAAGGAAGGACAAACTTTTAGAGGTTTGGATGGGATGGTAGATGGAGTGGGTGTGTTAATGGGCTCGGTTATAATGGAAGGTTCAAATTTGGGGTTTCCTTCTTAGAGGTTACCGATCTCGTGACTGAGATAAGTAAGCATTTCCATCAGATTTAACTGGACATTTGCATTCTGATCAACATTCTCCATAAATAGCGTTTAGAGGGATTACTCGAATTTATAGAAGCAACAGAGGAATCAAAGGATCCTCGGGTTAGCTTGATGGAAGACCCGAGCCAATAGGGAGCCAGGACAAGTTGGGGTATGCAATCGCACCTAAGAGGGAAAATGTTATTTGCATTTATTTTAGGGGAAAAGGAATGTTTTTGTTATATATTTTTTTTCTTTTTTTCTTTTAAAAGGGGGATAAAATAGTTTTGGTATCTTTTAAAAGGAGGAAATGGAAAATCCTCAGCATAGTTATTATTATTAGATTCCACTTGTATTTTGTTTCGCCTAGGGTGGAAGTGAAAAGTCGGAGAAGACCTGAGCCTGGGGAAAATGTAGGGTACCCGATTCAAGACACAATTTGACTTATGTCCAGAATCATAAATAGGATTCTATTTTAAAAATGGGTGAAATAGTGAAAAAATTTGGGTGGTAAGGCGACTCGTAATTTTAGCAGATTTTTGCATTAGAACCGACAAACTACGTAAGAATGTGTTATAGCAGATGCCAATATGAGGCTGATGCATTGGTGGGTTAGTGGAATGCTTCCCCACTTTGGCACTACTTACACGATATACCTCTTGCCTAAAAGGTTAATCATTCATCAGTACGTGTGGAATATCCATTTGATATACATGAGTGTACATGAATTGCCTCATAATACACCAAGTGGAGATGGTACATGTAATAACGAATTTGATATACTCGATGTACGTGAATGTGTTCCATGCTATATAACTCCCATTATGAGTTAGGTCAAGTCGTACAATGCGGAGGGAACCATTTAATATATGTCAATGGTCCTAGGTTAATGGAAGTTGGGAATCATATTGCTCAGGTTAACCTCCCTCCTCAGGAATGACACCCATCATGATGTGACTCCCAGTACGGGATAAAATTTTGGTTAATATTGCAATGCTCAAGTGATGTAGTGTGCAAGAATGCATGAGTATTAATTTGTATTTTATGGATAGTTTTGTGTATGTTAAATGAGAGAAATACTACCATTATGAGGGAGAACATAAAACATAGGAGAAACATGGGATTGTGGGGTGGGGGGTAAACTTGGCGAGTAAAACTTGAAAGTGTGTACATGAAGCATGGAGACTATACAAAGTGTGGTGATATATACAAAATGTGATACATGTGAATATACACAAAAATATGTGTAAAGTGAGAGTGACATGGGAAAATGCGTGAGTGAAGAAAATATGTGGATATATACAAGTGAGAGATATGTGAAAGTATATGCCAGTGAGACTACGAATGGATATCTAAAGTGGAGTGGGAAACGTATGAGTAACATGTAACTATATACAAATGATAATAATGCAAGAGCGTGTAATAGTGTGACTAAGTATGGATATCTACAAGTGATGTCGATCACATGCAAATGTGAGTAAGTGGAGAGATACATGGTGACTATGTACAAGTGACTAAAGGTTGAAGCAGGTGAAAGGAAGATGGCATATACATATGATCAGAAGAGAGCATAATACAGACAAGGATATAAACATCATGATATGAACAAGGCATATATAAAACATGTAAGCATGAGAGTAAGAAGAATATACAAGTTAAGTCATATGTATGAGTGTAAGAAGAATATACGAGTGCAGGCATATGTACGTATGTAGAAAAGTAGAGAGAGGGAAGAGAAAAAGAAGCAAAATCTATGTGAAATAGAGTCTAGTCTTCTAAAAAATATAGTCCCCAACAGAATCGCCACTGTGGCAATCTAGGGATTCCTTCGGGTGGGTTAGACCCAAAAGGGATAGATAAAATGGGGAAATCTCTCTCAGGGTTTGGGGATTCGAGGATATGAATCCTTTTTATGCCACTCGTGCGATCATCCAGGTTATCGCGAATATAAATTGGCTATTGTTAAAGGGGAGGAAAAAGTATAAAATGGATTTTCTAGCTTATCTTACTCAAAACAGGTAAAAGAATGTAGCCATTATCGAAAGAACAACATCAAAAGACAAACCGATGCATACAAAACCAAAGAACGACACCCATCCCGTGATTTCGATCTCTCATGGGCTATAATAATGTTGTCCGCTTTTGCCAAGATGTGACTCATGTGTATAATGTGTGAGATGTGAAAATAAGTGAAATAAAAGGATTCATTCTACTCAGGTGATGGGAATGATGGAGATGAGTCATCCTGAGTAGTATAAGAAAGAAAGAGAATAAAAGAAAATATGATGTTGGTGTTCATCGAATCATGATTAACTATTAGAAAGTGAATGTGCATGTCAAGTGGGAACACTAATATATAGGCATGTATATACGCGTTGTACTACCACTACACCAAAATGGGAAAATTGGCACCCTTTCAGCGACTAGCCTTGTCACGGTCAATGACCGTGACAAAAAAACACGTGTTTTTTGTCACGATCAATGACCGCGATAATTCTATAAAGTTGTCACGGTCAAATCTGTCAGCAAAAATCCCTTTCCCCTCCTTTTTTCCTCATCCCATTCCCTCTAATTTCTCTCTCTCTCTCTCCCATTTATATATGTGCGTGTGTCTGTGTATATATATGTGTGTGTGTGTATGTGCGTGTGTGGTGGGGGAAGGGGGTGGGGTTGTGTCTGTGTGGTGGGGGGTGGGGCATGGTGTGTGTGCGTATGTGTGTGGTGGGGGGTGGGGAGGGGGGTGGAGTTGTTTGTGTGTGTGTGGTGGGGGTAAGGGGGTGGGGAAAGGGGAAGGGGGAAGGGATGAGGGGGAGGCGGGGGGGCTGCGTGTGTGTGTGTATGTGCGCGTGTGTGTATATGTGTGTGTAGTGTGCGTGTTTGTGCATATTTGTGAGAGAGGAAAATGATGCGGGGGGTGTGACGGGGGTGTGGCTGCATGCGTGTGTGTGTGTGCGCGCGCGTGTGTGTGGGGAGGGGGGCTTGTTAATTTTTTTTATTAAATTTTGATTGGTTTATTAGATATTTTCCCTCATATGCAAGTAGTGTCCCTTGTAAACAATTGATTGATAATTAATTTTTTTAGTAAATTAATATATGAAAGTAGGATTGCCCCTCATTGTAAATTAGTAAATTAATAATTGTATACTTTAATTGTTAGTTTAATTGATGAAAATAATTAATTGAGTAGATGAATTAGAATGAGTACGGGATACACATTTGTTGTTGACATTGTGGTTGGATTATAGTGGATTGATGTTGGGTTGGTTAATTTTAAAAGTGGCATGACCACTGGATTATTGTCCATATGGGGGTGGGATTTTTCAACTTTTTTGAAAATTACTTTTTATAACGAACAATATATATATATAGTATGATAATTAAATGAAACATACTTGAAATTAAATGTAGTGCGCATAGATACTAGCCTTCTAGTTCTTATGCGTATGCATTCAACAACCCTTAGACCCGTTCGAGAGTCATTACCCCTGTAACGAGATCTCTCTAATTGTCCTGTTTGGACAGTTTGGGACTGCATAATTTCTGTATAATAATATTCTTAGTGGCTTAAAGTTGTTACTTTTGGAGGAAATTCTGCAGTCGTATCCTAATGTTCTCTGGGTACATACTAGATTGACAAGTGTGACTGTTATTTCAATTGATCAATTGAAATAACACTCACACTTGCCAATCTACGTCGTGTACTTGGAGAACTACGGGGATATGCTGCCGAATTTTTCTCAAATCGTAACAATGTGCATGAGCTGTTAAGTATATTATAGAAAAATGCGGTCTTGAATGGGATAGGACCACTCACCCTTTAGAGGAGATGGAGGAAATATAAATTTCTATTAAAAATTGAATTTAAATTTGAAATTTAAAAATCAAATATAAATAAGGCATAATTAAATGAAACATACTATAAATCTAAGTTTTATTTATACTAATCCATGATTAATTTTATACATGATTAATTTTTTAATATGCAGAAAATATGAAGCCTGTGAGAACAATAAAAGATGAAAAACAATGGTACAATCAGACAGCGAATTTAGGCTGTGGTTGACACAAGAGGTAATTATAATGAAAATGGTCGCTATATAACGTTACATTACACAAATTTTACAACTATTATAATCAATTTATCTATATTCTCAGCTCTTAAAGACGGGTGATGCGACATCAAGGCTTGCTCGTCTAGCCACTGGACCCTTGTTCGTCGCACAAGAGTACAAAAAGTATCGATTGAACGGTTACGTTTTCGGTGCTAAAGTGTATGAGGAAAGTACAAATGTACAGAACTCAAGCATTTCATACAAGACTCTTACTTTCTTTCGAGCGAGCGTAAAAGATAAAAACCTCGTTGAAGCTGAAATTACTTACTATGGTGTAATCCGAAATATATTTGAATTGGATTATATAAGCTTCAAAGAGGTTGTATTTTACTGTGACTGGGTAAGAGTTGAGGATAAAAATGCTTGGAAAGTTGATCCTGTCACCAATTTGATCATGGTTTACTTGCCAAGTTGAAGAACAACGACCACGTGAGCAATGAGCCATTTGTTTGTGCATTTTAAATGGTTAACCAAGTGTTTTACTCGGAGTATATCAACAACGAGCCGTGGCCAATTGTCCAACACGCGCCAAAGCGTCTAAATAGTAGTGTGGATGACTTGGCTGCTCCTACCGAATATCAATCCATTTTTTATGATAACCCGAATTTTAAACAATTTTTCAATTTATAATAAATATTCCAATTTGTACCAAAACATCCATTTTTAATTCTTTTAATTGATTTGCACTTTATCATTTTCACTCTTGTGTAGTGTGCGTATGTGTGGGCAGTGGGGGTGGGGGTGGGGATGTTTAACAGTATGTGTGCGTGTGTGTGTGTGCGTGTGTGCATGTGTGTGTGTGTGTGTGTGTGTGTGTGTGTGTGTGTGCGTGTGTGTGTGTGGTGGGGGAAGGGGGTGGGGGTGGGGGTGGGGCTGTGTGTGTGGTGGGGCTGGGTGTGTGTGCGTGTGTGTGTGGTGGGGGGTGGGGAGGGGGGTGGGCGCTGTTTGTGTGTGTGTGGTGGGGAAAGGGGGGCGGGGGGGAGGGGGCAGGGATGCTAATAAATATTCCAATTTATACTGAAACATCCATTTTTTATTTTCACTTTATCATTTTCACTCTTGTGTAGTGTGCGTGTGTGTGGGCAGTAGGGGTGGGGGTGGGGATGTTTAACAGTAACAATTCATTTTTATTTGTTGTAATTGTACATATTTGCATGTCTTCTTCTAATTCATTTTGATTTGTACTAATAACATTTTATTACAGCAAATGTCGCCTTCAGGTATTAAGGCAAGGATGATGATGCTGGTTATGATGATGTCGTCTGGGCTCGGTGGTAGCGGAGGCGACGAGGGCTCTTCGGCCCCTAGGCTCCCCAAATATGGCAAATTGGGGATGGCCATCGAGAACAAGTCGGGGCTATTAGCGAGATCCCTTGAGCTGGTAAAGACGATCATCGGCCCGGGGTACATTACTTGGAAGGAGGTGCCATATGAGCTCAAGTTAGCTGTTTGGGTGGCACTACAGGTAATGTATTTATATTTATGTTTATATGAATATTTCAATTTCGATTTCGATTTCGATTTCGATTTCAATTTCAATTTCAATTTCAATTTCAACTCCGATTTCGATTTCAATTTCAATTTCATTTTCATTTTATATTTATATTTATATTTATATTTATATTTATATCTATTTGCAACTAACATTGTATTTGCTGGACAGGAACAATTCATCCTGGATCCAAAGCTACATGATTCTGTCTTGGAGCAGTTGAGGGAGCAACACAAGACATGGAAGGAAAATATGCGGACCCGGTACTTTGGGAAGACACGAGAGTCTGTTATCCAAATGCGTGAATCCGTTCCGTCGAAAGAGCTGATCTCATTGGCACAATGACAAAAGTTCATTGACAATGAGATCGGGGAGCGACAATTGGCATCTCGCCAATCGAGGAGGGAAGATCGAGCAAAAAAGACGGACGTGCACTACTCCGGCCAGACGTCTTACGCCGAGGTGGAGCATAATATGATGGTAAGATTTAATTTTTCTATAACTACAGAAATATATTATTCTGCATTATTTTACTTTGCGGGTCTGATACTAATTTTAGTCTATTTTTTTTCAGGGGACAGGGAGTGGCCCTGGGGGTAGGCAACATAGACTCGATACTTATGTGGCTCTTCGGACGAAGAAGGGGAAGGATAAGGAGGTTTCCCCGAGCGTCGCGGCCACGATTGTAAGTAATCCGGCACTTTACTTTTTATTAATTACGTTATAATTTTTGAATTTACTTATTTTACTAATCATGTGTTTTTTGTCATTTCAGGCAAAGCTTAGGGAAGTGCATGAGTCGCAGTCTGATGCCGACAAGGCATATTTGTCTACTGATGCACTCAGCCAAGTTCTTGGCGCTGATCGCAAGGGGAGGACAAGGGGGTGATCTCACAGGTGGCCAAATCTAGGATCATCGGATTGGAGACGAGCAACACTGGGTTATTTCGAACGGTGGACTCGCATGACGCGAAGCTGTCCCATTTGGAGGCGACGGTCCAAGACATGTTCTCATTCATGAAGCGTTCGTTGGGAGGAAACCGTAAGGGAAAAGGGAAGGAGAAGGATAAGGTGGTATTGGAGGAGGTGCAGGAGGACGAGGATGTGGACCTCGCTACTTCATCGCCGACACGTGCGGACTTTAATGATCCACTTTCCCATTTGGCTCCCTTCGACCGACCGATGTCGACACTTGGTTGGATGAGCGTGTTTGTACTGGACATATTTGATGGCCAGCGGATAGGGCGGGGGTTGAGGGACCCGAATATCGTCCAGGGTGCACTAGTTCATGGACGTGAGCTTCAAGACATCGAGTCCAAGGTGCTCGTCATGCATGTATATTAGTAGGTGTGTCAATTCGTATATCGTGTGGCCTACTCACCTCCTCAGAGCTAACCTTACCCAAGACATGTAGTGACATTAATTGAATTGAATTATTTTTAAGGTGGTACATTTGAATTATATTTGGATTATATCGTGATGCATATTGTCTCTATTTTGAATGTATATTTGAATTATCACTATTTTATTTGGATATATGATGCTTGAACATGTACAACGTTGCTATAACAGGTACAAATATACTGCTGGGTAGTGGCAGTGGCCAAACTTCCCAGCAGATTTTTTTTCAATTCTGCCCAGAATTGTCATGGTCATTGACCGTGACAATTTTTTAACCATTGTCATGGGCTTTTCACGGTCCTTAACCGTGACAAACTTGTCAAGGTCAAGGACCGTGACATGACCGTGACAATTCTAACGAACTTGTCATGGTCAATGACCGTGACAAGTACATGACAAAAAAAGTTGTCACCCCAGGAATTGTCACGGTCATTGACCTTGACAAGTTGAACTTGTCAAGGTCAATGACCGTGATAATTCGGCAGATTTGGTGTAGTGTACTAATTATGAGATGTAAACAAAAAATAGCAGAATGAGTGAAATAGGACTCGAATCCCGATAATGATTCGGGATGCCTACATAGCCATTATAGGCATCAAAGTCCACGCATATCACAAGGGTGGGGTTTCACGCATAAACAAAAATTAATGATTCCTCTTAAATTGTTTTTTAAGGAAACATTCTTGTGTAATATTGTACAAAAAGTTAGGAAATCCTACTTTTGGAGTTTATAAACCTCTTTTTTGTCTTTTTTTGATTTTATAAAAATATATTATGTGAATACTAATAATAAAAAAGGATATTAGTTAATGTGTGATAATTAGGGGTGTGCAAAAAAACCGACCAAACCGACAAAACCGAGTCGAATCGAAAATTTCCGGGCCGGGTTTTTTTGAGGGTCGGTTCGGTTCGGTTTAATCAGGTATAAAACCGACAGGGTCGGTTCGGTTTTCGCATAAAAAAACCGATTTTGAACCGAACCGAACCGATTTAATTTTTATACTTTTTAATTTTATATTTTATATTATATTTATATTAGTCTTGACATATTATATTATATTTTTTAATTTTATATTTATATTAGGTATTAAAAATATATATTTTTTATTAAAATAAAGGAAAAAACCGAACCGACCCTGTCAAAAACCGACAGGCAAACCGAACCGGCCCTGTCAAAAACCGACCCGATTCGGTTCGATTCGGTTCGGTTTTTCAGCATTTTCGGTTCGGTTCGGTTCGGTTCTCCTCCTCCCAAAACCGACATGGTCGGTTCGGTCCAAAAAACCCGGTCAAAACCGAACCGACCGACCCGTGAACACCCCTAGTGATAATGGAGTAAGACTAAAAGATATCAAAAGTGGAAGTAAAGTAAATAAACAACACTAATTAAATGAAATAGAAAAAAGTAGGAGTAGACCTTCTAAAAGATTTTCTAATGATTTTTCTATAGTACTAGGGTGATTTTATCGGGGTGGGATGATGGTGAGGTAGGGTGAGGTAAGGTAAAAGGAATGTTGAAAATCTGGATTATTTGGAGTGTCGGTGCACTAATTTTGAGGAAGGAAGGTTCTGATTATTAAAAAAGGAGTCCTTAGGAATGAGGTCACAACATCTTTAAATAGTATAATTTCGGTTTCAAGGGACTGCCGATCGTCATAGCCCATGGCCTGTCTATCGGAATACCTTTATCTTGATGGAAAAGTAAAGTGAAACCCTGCCGGTATGGGGTGCCTACAGCAGTCTCAAAAAGACTTTTTCGAAAAAATGGGTATAAAATACAAACTGTAAGTCCAAATCATGCACGACCAGGATCGTTCGAAAGTGTATTTAGAGCCTTATGAAAATATATTAGCCACTCCTAATTTTGAGAGTCGACTAAAGTCAAACAGGGTTCAAAGGCACCCGATGGCCTCTAGAGGGGGACTCTTGGAATAAAAAAGGAAGTAAACACGAAAATAAGGTCAATTCGTGCATGGTATGGATCCTTGAAAATGGTTTACAGATTTCTATGAAGGTGAATGAGCTTCACTCGAGTTGGACCTAATGAGGTATTCAATGGTTACTAGGATGGGGTGTGTACATCAATGTTAATATAGAGACTATTAACAACAATAATGAATAAACATTGAGAAAGAGGATCTTCCTATTAGAGGTCCCTAAAAGGGGTAAAACTCTTGTGATTTTTTCCATTAATAAGGACATTCAACGAAAATTAGGAGCACATTCCATAATGATACTAAGCACCTTTTAATTAAAATCAAAAGTAAGTAAGGATTGCTCAAGTAAATCCCATTTAACTATATCATATGCTCCATTCGTATCTAGCTTATGGGAAAAATCCACACAATCACCCCTCTTATTTCTTCTCAGACGGGCAAAGGTTACTTGGGCAGTAATGATGTTGTCCTGAATCAACCTATTTGACACAAATGCCCTTTGGTAGGGGGATATAATTGAGTTAATGATTATGTTTTATTTTATCCACAAGGATTTGTTAGATAACTTTGGAAATGATGTTGATTAGGTTAAAGGGTATGAACTAGGCTAAGTATTTACGACTGGGGTTCTTTAGGATGAGTATGATATTAGTTTTATCCATCTGACTTTACATGTTCCCATAATGAAAAAATTATATGGCTGTCTTAAGGAAATCCCATTTTATGTCCTCCTAAATTTTTGGTAAAATAGCCAGGCATACCATCAGGGTCTAGGGCATTTGAACGCCTTAAGTGAAAGACAACATATTTAACTTCATCAATAAAAATAAAAGAATTGAGAGAGACATTTACATAATCATGAATAAGGCATGGGATGAGAGAGGTTTCCATTCAAGAATCTTAAGGACCAATGTAGGTAAACAAATTATATTGGAATTTATTATGCCAACTCTTCAAGGTTATAAACACCTTCAACCCAAATGCCATACTCATTCTTCACTCTGGATATATGGATTTTTTGTTTTCCCTGTGGAGTCATTGCACGAAAGAATTTAGTGTTCTTATCCCCCCAATTCAATAACTGGACCTTGAACCTAACCCCCGAAACTTATCCTCCCTTAACCATAACGCTTGAATGTTATTAGAAACTGACCTAACCTCACCATTAGAGTAATTAGCTTTTTAACAAGATTCACTCTCTTTCAATTTCTCCTGGAACATAATAATCTCCACTCCGGTACTCTTGAACTTTTTACTTCTCCATCTAGCCAGAGTTGCCTTAGTATTGAAAGTTTTATAAGCTAACTTCAAAAGTCAAACCCAGGCATAAAGAAAACCCATTCCTTCTTTATACTCTCATTACACTCTTTCTCTTCCCGAAAAAATAATTTAAATTTTAAAGTCCTCTTAATATTTCTCATTAGTGTCTTACTTTCTGGCATTATAGGACTGTGATCAGACCCAATGGTCGAAAAAGTAGTGGTCACATAATTTGAATATAAGATAGTTTAAATCAGATTGCTAAATGCCCTATCCAACTTCCCTCAAGATTATCCTCTCTATATCTTATATTGTTCTAAGTGAGATTTCACCCTCACCCCTTACTAGTCAACTCCAAAAGGTGGTAGTTAGAGATAATGATATTAAAACAATCCACCTCCCTAGTAGCTTTGTGCAGGATCCCTTCTTTCTAAATTTTAAGCCATGATATCATTAAATTCCCCAACATATAGCCATGGAGACTTTATAGAAAAGCTATTAGAAGTTAATCTCTCCCATTGAGCCTTTATAATTTTAAAGGAGGTATTTCCATAGACAAAAGTAACTCTTAAGTTTAGATCTCTCCCATTATGGTCATGAATAATGATATCCATAAAGTCTTTGGAACTCTCAAAGAAACAAAGAGTAATATTCTTATTCCAAAAAATCAACTGCCACCAGATAACCAACTAGTTCCACCCACATGGATTCATCAAAAAGAATAAAAAATTAAGAAACAAATTTATTTTTTGGGGCTTTTATTTCAAACAGTCGCACACAATATGGTCTGTCCAAAGCACACAGTTTCTAAAAAGATTAAATTGTCAAAGTCTTGCCAAGCCCTTGATAATTCCACACTAAGAAAATCATTAATACTGAGGGAAACAAAATGGGTACCCTTATGACTTGTTTGATTGTTGCTCTTGGCTAACATCGATAGACACATCAATTAGATCTTCCTCTGTGTACTCGATAATTTCCAACGTCATCATTGTCTTCTTTCTAGTTCCTCTAGCAATAATTTTTCTCTTACTTTTCTTTCTTCTTATTGTTATCTCAGTAAGTACCTCTCCAACTTAGTGGATAAGAGACTCAACCTCATAATCTAAAGCAGGATGTTCATTCAAAAAGGTTGCCTCTCTAGACAATTTTTTAGAATTTCGTGGTAGAACAAAAGAGATGGGGAATTTCCTCTTCTGAATGATGAGGTTGTCAAAGGTGGTGAAAAGGTCAATTATGTTTTCTTCCATTGGGGATGAGGGAGGATTTATGGTGTATATGAGTAGGTCATAGTCTTCACGCAACATTCTTTTTTTCCTTTATCCACGAGTGAGAGAGGGCCAAAGAAAGTGCTTAGTTATAAGGGGGATGGTCTGAGGTTCAACAAATTAGGGTATGGTTGTAGGCTTCGGGGGAGGGATGTTGATTTATTTATCTAGGAAGTTGATTGTATATGACTTAGGGAAAAGTTTGTTGGGTGGTTTGACTGGTAGGTTTTCTTGGTTTTTAATTAATGACTCGATTATGGGGATTTCGTAATGAAAGTGGTGTTTATTTATTTTTTAGGTGGAATTTTTTTTTAATTTTCCATAATTGAGGAGGATAGAGGGTGATTTAGTAAATGGCGAAGAAGTTAGGTGGTTGTTTTTTGGGTTTATTACGTTGGTGTTAGGGTAGGTTAAGGGTGAGGTAATCTAAGGGGATAAATTTTCCTCTAATCTGAAATGACTAATGAAATTATTGGGATGGTGAGTGTCTTCTGTATAATTGTGGAGTGGGGGATTTAGTATGATTTTTTTTATGAGTCTTAGTTTGGGAGGATTTGGAGTGACCTATTATGATTTGACATTCCTCTTTAACAACCCAAACTTGCTTTGAGATAGTATCGTATGAAGGTCCTAGGTCATCAAAGGTATTGGTGTGGGCTGGTATTGAGAGCTCAAAATAAGGGATTGAGTCTGATTTGGATGTACTAATATGTATGGGGATGACTTGACATACTGTGCCTCATAACTATTTTTAGGTTGGCAAGACACCTCATATGAGCTAATGGATGTTGTACTTGGTTATTGGGTAGGTGTGGGAGAGTTAATGTAGAGGTTATAATCCAATGGTGGTGGGGTTACGGTGAAACAAGTAAGTTTTTTAGAGAAAGCTATCCATTTATTCCTTGAATGAGGGGCTTGCTGTTATCCAAGGCCTAAAAGCTACTTCATCATTACCTATTGTATTGCAACTGGACCTATGGTTGTGATGCTCCTTGATATGGTATGTTCTTTCGCAAGAAAAAATGAACCTCTTAATTTTTTTTATAAGAGAAGTATTTCCACTTATCACGTCCACTCTTTGGAATCTTAAAACCTCTAGACAAAGGATCATATATTGGAATAACAGCCTTAATCCTCATATATGAATATTGTCTAGGCCCAATATCAATTTTGATGGTTTTTCCTAGTATTTGCCCAATTAGCATCCCACTTTCATGGTTATACCTATCTTTGGGTAGCCCATATACCCTAACACATTCTTCCAACTTCTCAAATGTGACATAATCTACAAATAAACCCTCATCCCATTGAGAACCAAAATCCAATTAGACAGTGGCTAATGGGATTGGTCCAAAAGTCTCTGTGCTTCATCCTTATAACTAAAGTCAAACATGAAGGAATTAAATTCATTCTTTGAAACCTTTATATTACCTTAAACTCTCTAATTTTTTGGATCAGTCCCTCCACCTGAGCAAAATTGGATTTTTTTAGTGGAGATGACTTTACAAATATGAGAGTTAATAATGCCTTCATAATCTTTAGTGGTTATTGGAAACGAGATGGATTGTATATTAGATGGACCACATATGTTTTCCATTTTTAAAAGATACCAATAAAGAATGATCATTCAGCTGGAGAAGGGAGAGGGATCCCACCTGGACGAAAAGAAAAGAAACATACACAACAGATATGATAAATACCAAAGTTAAAGACAAAGTTTATAGAGAAAAAGAGTAAAATGGAAACTTAGGATATCAGGAAAAGGTGATAATTTACGAGAGGCAACCCACCTTAGTAATAATAGTTAATGGTTAGGATGTTATACAATGAAGAAGAAGAAGAAGAAGAAGAAGAAGAAGAAGAAGAAGAAGAAGAAGAAGAAGGAAACTCTAAAATGAGATTTTAGAGAGAGAAACTCTAAAGGTAGAGAGAAAAGAATATCACCTTGAACTGAGAACAAAATTTTAATTTGATACATTATTCTTGAAGAAAATTTGGTGGGACTTATATCATCAGATTTTGAATTCAAAATTGCGATAAAATTATGGGTCATTTGGCCTTTGCCCCCTCATAATTATAAGGTATATCATTTTGGGCACCAAAACTTAGCATAATATTATTTTTGGTACCATTTTAGATGGAAACCATCCAATCAACTGTTTGGCCATTAATTCATATTTATTTCGGGATTAAAATCCCAAAATGCCATGACATTTATTGATGTAAAAAATTAGATTGTCTCTAATTATTTAATCACAGATAAAAATAAATAAGACAAAAGAATTTTAAAGTGGTTCAGCCTTAAAAGAATGGCCTACGTCCACTATTTTGTTATTGCCGACTATTTGGAATTCTCGATAATAGATTTTACCAAGAAATTCCGAGTCCCCTGCTAATGAGGAGGTTACAATGTATTTATAGCCTTGAGGCTGTACAAATGAAAGGACAACGCGATGTTCCCTAGTAGACATGTACATCTGTATAATAATAGTAAGCATTTAATGCGCAGTCAATCCTCTTAATTATCCGGATATAAATGTTCTGTACGAGATGCAGCTCGGACCGCCTAAGCTCCTCGGACTGCCTAAGTAGCTCGGCATACATGAGTTGCTCGGTACAATAAAGTTCCTAGGAGAACACTTTTGCTCGGAGCGCCTGAGTTGGTCGGGTAGATTGAGCTCCTCGGAGTCAAGGTGTTTGTTCAAAAAATATTGGTGGATACTATGTAAATTGACACGTGTCTCCATATAATTGATCCACGTCAGCAGACTAAATTTAGTATTAACAGAAGCCCCCAATATTTCGTAGTTTGATGTTGAAGAAAAGTATGGAACATTATGCTGCCTAAACTTTATGGATTTTAGACAAACGTTCGTTGTTTATAACCCCTTTTTGAGTGCATAGTATCAGGCTTTTAAAGTATTTTGAATTTCCATAACCGGTTCGTTTTTCGTGCCTTTTTCTTCTTTTTAGCAGCCGAATACGCAATCGTCCGTCCTGGTAATCATTGTTTTTCTCCATTCCCGATGTAAAGTATTTAAACGCTTCAGAACATTCGATCGTCTTTTACTTTTTCAAATCTGCATCTTAGAACTTCTTCACTTCTTCTCTATCTTGTGCGTTCGTTTCTTCCATTATTCGTTGTCAACTGATTCACCCTTTTCCTGTAAGATCTTCTTCCTTCTCTTTTATTTCCTTTGTTTATCATGGTTTACCTTGTTGAGTTGCTTGATAAGTTTCGCTCTGATTTTTTTATTCCTTCATAGGTTATATTGGAAGAACTTTCTGAACCTTTTGACTATTTTTCTTTGGTTGAGGGACATTGGTTTCCCAGTCTCTTTGTTGCTGAGTGTGGCTTTTCTTTTCCTCCAAATCCCCTGTGTTTGGAATTCTGTCAATATTTTGACGTTGTACCTGCAAAAATAGCTCCTAATACCTGGAGAATAGTTAATGGAGTTAATAGGTTAAACCAAATTCATGGAACCCGTTTAGGAATTCTAGAAATTATGTTTTGCTATAGATGGGTTGTCAGCGATAGTACTTTTTATTTAAAAACTAGGTTTTTAAATAGGGCTTTAGTTGTCAATCTCCCAGATGCCAACAGGGATTACTTCGAGCATGGGGTTGTTATGAAAAATTGGCAACATGCTCCATTAAATGGAGATGTTGTATATCAGGGTCCTAGGTGTCCCCCTTATGGAAATGGAATAGGTTGTTTTTATTTTTTGAAATATTGTTTTCTTGGTGTTTGATAAAATGTATCACTGACATTTTGTAATACCCCGCATTTTTATCGATATTTATTTATGGGATTAATTAAATTAAATGTGAATTAATTGAGAATTAATCCGGATAAAATACTAACGAGATGTGAGTTGATATTTGATTATAATGTGTATATATGGCAATATATGAATATTGAAAATATTGAATTTGTCGTGAGATAGAAATACGGCAATTTGGGAAATTTTGTTGGGACGCGCGTGACAGTCGCGTCAGGAATGTAATTATTTAAATTAAAAAGTGAATTTTATTTTTATCAACCGTATGGTCATTTTGAGTGCGCCAACGAGTCCGGAAGGGTCTAAATAGTCAGAAAACACTAGCCGAGGGTTTAGTTTGGGTCCCGGGGCATTTTTGGCCCATACCGGCAACTTAAAAGGGTATTTTGGTAATTTTGAAATTTCAGGATAATTAACCAACGAATTTTGGGAGTTAAATATTAGGAAATTAATGACCCACTAACCCATTACCAGCACTTAGGTGATTAGAGGGCAACGGGAGTTAGAGGAAAAAGTTAGAAAAGTTTCCAAAGAGAGAACCTTAACCTCCATCTTCAACCTTCAACCTTGGGAGAGAAAGAGAAAGACCAACCTTCATCAATTCAACAGCAAATTCAGAGAACAATCCGAGGCAAGTGGTTTAATTACGTTAATTTCAAGCGAATGTTTCTTCCATGCTTAGAAAATTGGTAAATTTGCATTGTATTGGGAAATTTATAAAAACCCATGAAATCGGAGTTATAAATTCAGATTTTGATGTAGGTTTGCATGTAGAGATGTTATTGGGTGATTTGACTAAAAGAATTACTACTTTTTATGTTACAAAAACGAATTTATATATGGAAATTGATGACTTTAAATTCTAGGGTTCATACTCATAAGGTTTGGGGAAAACTTTGGGAGATTTAAATAATTAGGTGTTGTATAGGAGGATTTGATCCCATGAATGTGCTAGATTACGACCTAAGAATGTTTAGGAATGTTGAGGAACCTTAAAATATTGTTGGAATAATTTTTGGAGGAGTTTTGAGGTGAGAAAATTGGTGAAAAAACGTAATAGGAAATTTTTGGGCTTGAAACTGTCACCTCGTTAGAAGACCTACCCAGGTCGTTCGAACGAGCTCGTTCGAACGAGCTTCTAACGAGTTGACAGTTTGACTTCTAACGAGTGGGATGTTCATTCGATGCCTTTCGTTCGAACGAGATCTCGTTAGATGGCCATTTCGTTCGAACGAAGTCTCGTTCGAACGACCTCGTTCGAACGAGACTTCTAACGAGTTGACAGATTGGCCTTTTTGGTCTGGTTTGATTTCTAGTGTCCCGTAACCTTGTTTAATTGTAGAGATAACATTACCTTGATGACTAATTGAGATAGTTGGGATATTCGGGATATATTGGGGAGTAAAATATAGAAGAATGATTTGAACCAAATGGTAATTGTGGGTTAGGACGCGAATAACTAATTACGACGTGAGGATAATGGATGATGTGTATATATAAACCGGGGACACGTGTATTGGTATAAGAATGAGAAGTATACCACTAATAAAATATGATGAGTACTAAGATGTGTGCATGCTTAGTATATGTATATGATTTTATGTGTATGACATACCTACCATACTTGCTATCACGGGAGGTTTACGTTCGCTTAGGGCCATCTAATCCTTGTGTGCCCGGATTTAGATTGGTGCCTAGAGAACATAATGCTAGAATGACTTATTTGTGAGTTAATAAGTCAGCTGACTATGGAGCGTAGGCATGTACGTGACACATGGATATGTTGAATTATGTTCGCCTCCATTTTCGTGTGTTGTGCTTATTCTAACAATTACTTGAGAGATTCGAAATTTGTGATCCTTATGTACGTGATGTACCGGGATGGATAGCAGAGTATGAGTGCACCACAGCTTAGCCTCGGGGTGCTTATATTGTATATTTATGATGTGAATAATATACGGTTAAATGAAAAGAATTGTTATGTTTGAATGTGAGAATCATTATAGTAACGCATTGACAATATTAAATGGGAGATAAACTTTGGTAAATTGTATAACTAATACTTTGAAATTTGAGAATTTAAGTAAAGGTCTCTATTAAATTGATAACGTTGGGACTTATAGTGCGAATCGAGTAGAAAGGACAGTATTTGTTTTGGTCTAGTTAGATATGAGAAACACTTGTATGGGTACGGTACGTTAGGAGTGCACAAATAGCCGAGATGTGAGTATTTCATGTGAGAGCACGTCCTAACATGTACTTTGCATTCATTGTTTTAATGTTATTAAAACACTTGCTATTTTTAAAATACTCTCCACTTTCGGGCTCTGACCCGTTTGCTTTCAAATTTATTTTTTGTAAAAACCTTTTAGGTGCCCAGCCACAAGGACACCATGTATAGGATTTCAATTCAGGTGACGAGCTGTAGTTGTTGTGGAAGTTACAGGGCCTTGCTAGTAGACGCTTCTTTTGTCTTGACTCCATATTCAGTTTTAATATTTGTAGGGCATGTCGTCAATTTCCTTTAGAGACATTTTATATTTCAGTTATTCAGACTTGGGTTTGTAATTAATTCAGGATGCAGACTTGTTTCATTTATTTCCATATTGGGATTGTTGTGACGAGTATTTCCTCCAGACTCATTATTAATTGTTGGTTACTCTATTGAGACTTTATCGTGAATGGTTGTGTTACATTTCTATATTTCATTTATTGCATGTTAATCAGATTTAATTTAAAATTTGGCAACTCACTTTTTAAATACTAGGTGGTTAGTAATCATTAAAAATGTTTTCGACAGTGATGCTATTAACTGGACCAACTTGGCATTTTGTATTGATTTAATAAAGGAGTAGCTACCCGGTATTTAATTAGTCGGGGTGTCACACATTTAACTTTTTATGATTTGCAGTTGATAGTAAAAGAAAATCTCCAAAGGAGACAGAGGTTAATTTGAGACACTTGAAACTTATCTGGGGTTTGCACCAAATCGTTGCTGACGAACACATTAGATCAGCCTCTTATTTACTGCAGTATAAAAGCTATACTTCATCCTTTACTGCTCGTCCAGTGGTAGGTGATATCGACCCAGGATCAGCTTCTGAGGGTTCTTCCCCTGAATCAAATATTCCCCTTAGTGTCAGAATGAAGAAAAGAAAAGCTCCCTCCTTCTTTGACAAATTAGATTCTGTCGATGTGGAGGCAAAGAGAAATAAGCAAGATGTCCTAGAGGAAGGGACGAGGAAAATTGATGTACCCCCTCCACTCATCGCTAAGAAAGTTGCTGAGAAGCAGCCAGTAGCTCCGAGCAAGGTTGTTGCTGTTTTTCCTCCAAGCGAGGTTATCGTTATATCACCAACCAAGACAACATCCTTGGTTGAGAATGTTCCTGCTCCTACGAGGAGGTTAAAGAAGAGTTTGTCAGAGAAACCTACTGAAACTATCCTTCAACCTTCAAATGTTGAAGGTAGTGTTCCATCCTTTATTACTCCGAGCTTCGCTGTGGGCTTGTTACAATCTTGGACTATCCCAGAGGTCCCAGACATTGAAAACACTCTTAGTCGTGAAAGAGTTACTGCTTTGGATGCTCAACATATTGCCTCTGTAAGTATTATTGATTTAAACCTTCTATCTTTAATATTATGTTCATACATTGACTTAGAGTTATTCCTATTTTCAGTTGGTGACGTGTTTCAACAACATCGTGAAGAGAGATGAAGCTATCCAAGCTTCCTGCTCCTCGGACGGAGTAAAAAAGGCTTTTACCGAACTAACCCAGTCTTTAAGAGAATCTCATCAGAAGTACGAGGAGAATAAAGTCGCTTGGGAGAAGCAAGTTAAGTCTATCGAGCAAGAAAGAGACCGTGCTCTGGAGGCCTCCAAATATTTGGATAAGAGGATGAAAGAGTTTGAGAACAAGAATAAAGAGCTTGGGGAGAAGCTCAAGAATGCCTAGAAGCTTGAGAACAAGCTCAAAACTGCTGAAGAGGAGGTCGGTATACTTCATGAAGTTGATCGCCAAAAGATGGAGGTGGAAGGGAAATTGAAAGCTGCCGAGGAACTTCTGGCTGAGAGGATTTCCTCGAAGAAGGCAAAGAGAAAGCTTACAGTTAAAAAGTCCTTTAGCGCTGGCTGGGATAAAGGTTGGAACAAAGGCCTAGCTGCTATGTCCTCTCATATGGAATTTGCTAGCCTTAAATACTTCAGGGACGGATGGGTTGCAGCTCTGCAGGAGCAAAAGGTCTCTGATAGTTATGAGTTGTTTCAGCGTCATATTCATGGTCCTCATCCCTCTTCCAGAGAAGAAGAAGAAGAAGAAGCTGCCTCAAAAGAGTCTTCAATGATAGTTGGAGATCAGGTCCCTACTGTTGAACTTCGCTTTGAGCAGCGCCAACCAACTATTACTCCTAGCGAGCAGCTACTCGTGCCCACCGAGCAACCAGCCTCTTCCTCGAAACCTCTCGAGGAAGTTATAGGAAATAAAGAGAAGGTGTAGAGTAGTTTGGGTGTTTATTTTATCATTTTATTTGATGTAGCCTCAACTTTTGCGTTTCTCTTTTATGATGAAATGAAAATTCAAGCTTTTGGTTGTCCCTCTTGATTTCTTCATCTTCTTGCTCTGTATGCATTCTTATTAATTCTTTCTATCTCTTTTCTTTACTAGTTTATGGCTATAATGGAGCCCTTGTCAGCTCACGATACTGAATTGATGAAAAAATGCAATGACTACTTCAAGGTTGGTCATACTGACCTGAATGAAGCTCAAATCATCGACATCCTCGGCCCAGATACTTCTGAACGAGAAGTTGAATCCTACCAATATTTGAAGTGCCTACTCGACCGTGCAGTTACCAATAATATTGCATATTACGAGATGATTGAAGATCTCCAGGGTACCATTGAGGAACTACAACAATAATATAAGGAATCTTCTACCCTTTTGCATCAGGGGTATGAAAAGAAATACCAGCAACTAAATGCTGACAAATGATATGATAAGTTCATCGCTGCATATGAGAAGAAAGAGAAAATTCTAAGGGTTGAGGTCGAGGAGCATAGGCAAATCGCAAAATTGCTGTAGCAGGAAAATAATATCCTAAGAGAAGAGATATCCCAACTTAAATCTGCAGCATCTACCTCGGGAGCCTTGGTCCCGGTTAATGACGAAGGTTTTTCATTCCTGGAGGTAGAGAATGCCAACTTAAGAGATGAATTGGAGACTTTGAAGAGGACTAGACCTTCTACTTCTTCTCGTGGACGAGCAAGAGCTTCTCGAGGACGAGCAAGAGCTACTCGAGTTACTATTGAAGAAGCTTGAACGCAGGCAGTCTTGGAGAATCAGGCCTTCCAGTTAATGGCGAAGAATCAAGCGTTATCAGAGATGTCCAAGAAGATTCTAACCCTCGACGAGAAACTTTCTGCACAAAGCTCTGCTTTGGAAAATAAAAAAAATCTGGTGAAGAATCTTCACAAGCAGCTAGAGAGGTTGACCTACCAGTTCCATAAATAACTCAGAGAGTTTTGGATGGCTGGTTACAATGAAGCCCTCTACCACCTTGATGATCGAATCCAGCAGTCAAACAACGAGGGGTACAAGTAAGGATGGCTGAATGCCTTGGGTGTGCTACAATTGGAACAGGGTCACTATTTGTGGAACTATTATGATCCTGGGTTGCTTGATTTTCCAGTGCCTCCATTTAAGCTTGACATGAGTTGGATTCCTGCTCGGGTAATTCCTCAGTGCCTGATCTCAAAATACCTCGGCGATTACAGCCTCCATTCTAATTTTGATATATCTCGTCCAGAGCATTTACTTGATAGACCATCAGTGATGAATGTTCGAATGCTTCGAGACATAAATTTTATAAACTCTCCTTATGCCTTAGACGATCCTCCTGTTGGAGTAGAACCTGTTTCAAAGGCAGAAGGGAAAAAACAAATAGAGTAGGGTCTTTAATGTACTGATTTCTCATGTAATATGTATGTTATACTTTATGTAATTTGTTCTAATTTTAATGAAGAGACTTTTAATTTTCTTTGCAATCTTGATTGTCATTGTCTTGGAATTATTTTATAAGACATCTCTTTTATTCACTGATGAATGTGTACGTATATCTGTAAAAGACATTATTTACTGATGCATGTGTATGTATATCTGTAAAAAGAATAAAATGTCATGTGTTCTTTTAAATTTCCGACCAACTGGAGTTGGTGAAAATTCATTGTTGATCAACCGGAGTTGATGATGATTATTTGACGACCAACCGAAGTTGGCGATATTTTGCTTCCCGACCAACTTAGAGTTGGTAGTATTTTGATATGCCATTCTGTTTTGATTATAGTGAATTAGCACTCTTTGATTTCAAGCAATGAAACGACTTACATCTCATGATCCTTCTTAGTTTATTCAACCGAAGTCGATTGTAAATTGATTTGTCGACCAACCGGAGTTGGTGGGTTTTTATTCCCGACCAACCGGAGTTGGTGGGTTTTTATTCTCGACCAATCGGAGTTGGTGGATTTTTATTTCCGACCAACCGGAGTTGGTGGATTTATATTCCCGACCAACCGGAGTTGGTGAATTTTTATTCCCGACCAACCGGAGTTGGTGGATTTATATTCCCGACCAATCGGAGTTCGTGGATTTTTATTTTCGACCAACTGGAGTTGGTGGATTTTTATTCCCGACCAACCGGAGTTGGTGGATTTTTATTTCTGACCAACCGGAGTTGGTGGATGTTTTATTCCCGACCAACCGGAGTTGGTGGATTTTTTATTCCCGACCAACCGGAGTTGGTGGATTTTTATTCCCGACCAACCGGAGTTTTTGGATTTTTATTCCCGACCAATCGGAGTTGGTGGATTTTTATTCTGGAGAGTAGTGTGTAGCACTAGTATTCCGCAAAAAAAATCAACAAAAGGAGAGAATTGGGTCAAACATCCACAACTTTATTCATTTTGAAGAAAACTGCATTACATGGGGATTTAAACTACTGATAATATTTGCGTATATGCTCTGCATTCCATGGGTTCTTAAACTCTTCTCCCTCAAAGGTTTCAATTCGATATGTTCCTGGTCGAACAACCTCTGTTACTCTGTAGGGTCCATGCCAGTTAGTTTCTAATTTATTGTGCTTTTGAATTACTTTCTTCAGTACATAATCCCCTTCTTTCAAATCACATTTCTTTACTCTCTTATTGTAGAACAAAGTTGTTCGTTGTTGGTATGCAGCATTCCTGATTGCTTCTTCTTCTCTAACTTCCTCGAGCATATCTAGATCTAATCGCCTCATCAAATCACTAATAGGAGAATTGAAATTCAGCACCCTGTGTGTGGGGAGGCCCAACTCGGCAGGTATAACAGCTTCACTTCCAAATGCCAGCATGTATGGAGATTCTCCTGTTGCTGCTCGCGGTGTAGTACGATAAGCCCACATCACAGAATGTAGCTCGTTGATCCAATTTTCCTTCGCATCATCCAGTCTTTTCTTTAACCCGTTCAATAGAGTTCTCTTTGTCTCTAATTATTTAATCACAGATAAAAATAAATAAGACAAAAGAATTTTAAAGTGGTTCAGCCTTGAAAGAATGGCCTACGTCCACTATTTTGTTATTGCCGACTGTTTGGAATTATCGATAAAAGATTTTACCAAGAAATTCTGAGTTCCCTGTTAATGAGGAGGTTACAATGTATTTATAGCTTTGAGGATGTACAAATGAAAGGACAACGTGCTGTTCTCTAGTAGACATGTACATTTGTATAAAAATAATAAGCATTTAATGTGCAGTCAATCCTCTTAATTATCCGGATATAAATGCTCTGTACGAGATGAAGCTCGGACCGCCTAAGTAGCTCAGTATACATGAGTTTCTCGGTACAATAAAGTTCCTCGGAGAACACTTGTTGCTCGGAGCGCCTGATTTGGTCGGGTAGATTGAGATCCTCGGAGTCAAGGCGTTTGTTCAAAAAATATTGGTGGATACTATGTAAATTGACACGTGTCGCCACATAATTGATCCACGTCAGCAGACTAAATTTAGTATCAACAACATTATTTAAGAGTCCCTTGACATTTTCCCCCGTGTTTTTATTTTCTAAAGCCATTTATCTTCAATATCTATTTTTCCAAACCACATTTAAGATTATTTTTCATTCAAAAATTTAGTTTTTTCTCACTTTAAAAAGTAATTTTTGAAATTATTTTAAGGGAAAATTTGACCTAGCCCCCTCAACCATCCAGGGATTACGGCTCCAACCCTATAAAAAATACTCGATAAACTCACCCCCTCAATAATCAATCCATTACAATTAAACCCAGAAATAGGGTGTGGTGTTGTGGGCTTCATCCAGGGGTGGGGTGTGTGCTGCGGATAATGCGCTTTGTTTGGCTTTGTTGTGATCCGTATGGATATGCAAGAGTGCTTGTCTTTCAGTCCGTAATTTCTTCCCGATGTTGGGTTTATCGGTTGTGAATGATTGTTCCTGGAATTTTTTCGACATCATATCCAGTTTTTGTCACACACCCCTAGTTTAGGCTCGAGCCAAGATATATTCCGTGCGAAGGGTTGTCGGTTGTTTAGAATACACGCATGTTTTATATAAAAAACAAATAAAAAGATTTAGGTTAGCCCTTTCAAGAAATCCTGAGGAAGGTTTAGGTTTGTGATTATCGAGAGATTCTTATTGTGGGGTTTGGGAACTGGGTTACGAGTGGGGAAGGTATTGGGAACTGCACTTGTTCTTTATGATTCCTTAATTATATGCTTATTTTCGCTCTTTACATTATGTGATTACCTTTTTAGTTTATTTTAAAACACGATTAGAGACCATAGTTTGAGAATCCTTTAAGACATAAATATATGGTTAGGTATGAAAATAATATTAGTGGCAGGTGTATGAACATCACTTCAACTAGCGTGGGTACACAATAATGCTCATGTATGAATCTATAGTCAATTAATTGGTCGTCATTAGTATGTATATAAGTGTGCGAGAAAGTTGGGCTTAGGTAATGGGTAGACGTTAATGCATATAAGGGTATGAGGAAGCTCGACTTGTGTAACAGGTGGGCGTTAAGGTTATGTGTGTGCATTAGAGAGAATTCATGGCTTGATATATTTTGATATCGCATTCAAAATTTGAGGAGAGTTATAGAGGTAAGAGATAAGAGATAGATGCATCTCTGTTATGATAACATATCGAGGGATATATTATCGAGGATTGTGCTCAAGACAATGACTCAGTATTGCGTGTATGTACTCGTATAGCCGCGCGATCAAAGACTAATTATTTCATTTGTATTTGGTGTATACATGTTTGAACATTTTCATAAGGTTGCATGAGAAGTCATAACTTTGAGATATTTTGATATCTCGATTGCAGTATGTGAGAGAGATGATATAAATCTTATGAGATGGGAGCATCTCCGTTGAGATAATTCATACAAAGACATATTGTCAAAGCTTGTGCTCACAATAAGGACTCAGTGTTACGCCTATATACCCATGTAGACACGAGATCAAAGATAAACGTAGTTTGGTTGTGTGTGCATATTCAAACTTTTATATGGATGCGCATGAGTGGTCATAACTTGAGATTCTCATAAAACTCATTTAAGTTTAAATATATAATGGATGAGAGATAAAATATGGATGAATATATATGGGGATATCATATCATGAGACATATTATCGAGGCTTGTGCTCATGAAATGGACTCGGTATTGCTCATACGTACTCATGTAGCCACGAGATTAAAGCCTATGTAGTTCAGTTTGACATGTGTTCCAACGTGATGTCTGCGAGTGTAGGACTTGTCTTAATAGGGGTAAAATATATCTATGGGCCAAAGGGTAGCTTTGGTGGAGGCTCAGAATGGAAGTGGGCCCAAAGATCGCCTATATTGACATATCATATTACGATCGTCGGGTGATCACTAATAAGAAGTTATTGTCCTTCGGGATAGTTTGGAGGTGTAGAGTATGTTTGAAGGATAAGAAATCGTGTCAATTACCACACATTGGTGGTCGATTGGGCCAGAAGTGACCGACAGAGATCTATGTATCCCATATCAACATAGCTAAAATCCCGGAGGTGTCATAGTCCCCAGACTAGTTTTAGTGATGGAGAAAGGGGTTTTGGACTAGATATGGAGGCATACCTAAGAAATAATATGTCAATATTATGAGTCTTGGTATTCATGCATTTAGTTTGGTATAACGCCAACATACCCAATGAGACTTGCGATCAAATCCAATGTAGTTCCAATAAATGGGAAAAATTTGCGGGTGTAGGCAATCAAAAACTGAGTATTCAATATACAAGATCACGGTATTTATAGATCTTAGTACTTAATAGAGAATTTTAGATTTCTTGTATTTATATATTTATATTTTATAAATACACTAAACAAAGGACGACGCTCGATAAGTATTTTTAAGAAAACACATATTCAGGGGTGCCACCGTAGAGACGAGCTTTGTTTTCTCACTTTTGCCCTTAGTATTTTCATTGGGCCTAGGTTGAGGGTATTCTACCAAATGGAATAAATTTCTTGCACCTCAATTTAAAATCGAGGTATCCACAGAGGCGGTCGACTAAGAGGGTGCTCATATGGACACTCTTCGTCAAAATTTTTGGCGATCAAATCAATCTTTAATGGTGTAAGGATTCAGTTGATTTATCAAGGGGGAAATTTGTATGTTCGAGACCCAAAAAGTTCTTTATTAAGTTAGCATAGGAATGTGAATATGCGGTGCAGGACTCGTGATGGGCGCTTAATTTTTCTCCATAGTTTGGAATGTCTCTGTAAAGAGGAACTTTTTTTTATGTCATCTGCTGAACAAAATTCGCGACGGTTAGAGACCTATTTAAAATAAACATGCTCAAATATTCTAAGGAGATGTTTCTCATAGGGACCATAGACGAGAGATAACCTAGAGGTGCGGTTTAGGATCGACGATGGGTGCTCAAATTCACATGTGCACTTTTTAGATGATAATAATAATAATATTGGAGGAAGCTCTCGTGATTTCAAATTTCCCCACGACTGGTTAATATTCCTAGTTAGCGGAAACCTAAGATAGTAGCTTAAGTGTGAATACAAGGTAATTCAAATATCGAGAGGGATAAAGATCCGAGGGGTTTCGAATTACCTCATAACCGATTAAACTTCATGATTTGAGGGAAACAAGGATAAGTAGCTTAAGTTTGATTACACGATAATTCAAACACTGAGAGAGAGAAATCTCTCGGGGGTTTGATATTAACTCACGACTAGTTAAACTTCCTGGTTAGTGGGAATTAAAGGTAGGTAGCTTAAGTGTGAATACACGATAATTTAAACACTAAGTGGGAGAAAGCTTGGAGGGTTTAGGATCAAATCACGAATTATTAACCTTATTAGTAAGAAGGAACATAAGATAGGTAGCTTAAGTGTGAATGTACATTGATTAAAACACCAAGAGGGATAAAGCTTTGGAGGGTGCAGGTTATATCGATTTTTTACTTCGATCTTGGCAAAGATTCCCCATATTCCGACCCCTTCCTATTTTACTTTGCATAAGGGACAAGATATAGAAACACGGGGTTCTGATGGCGTCTATTAGGGTGCATGATTACCTCAAGAATAATTAACCTTCTTAGTTAGAAGGAACCGAAGGTACGTAGTTTAAGTGTGGACATGTGATGATTAAAACAATAAGAGGGAGAAAGCTCCGGGGGTGTAGAGTATCCTGATTTTTTATTTTGGTCTTATCAAAGATTCATAATATTCCAACCAATTCCCATTTTAGGTCGCATAGGGGATCATATGGGTTTAAAGTGCATGGCTTCCTATTTTAGGCCGCATAGGGGCCAATTGAATTTTGAAGCACATAGCTTCCTTTTTTAGGTCGCGTAGGTGACCAAATATGTTTGAGTCATAAGGCTTATTATTTTAGGCCGTGTAGGGGAACAAATTGATTTAAAGCGCAATGCTTCTTATTTTAGGTCGCATGCGGGACCAAATTTGTTTTGAAGCATAACGCTTCCTATTTTAGGTCGTGTAGGGGATAAATTTTATTTAAAGCACAAGGCTTCCTATTTTAAGTCATATAAGAGGCCAAATTTGTTTGTAACGCACGAGATTAAATTTGTTTTCAAGTGCAAGACTTCCTATTTTTGATCCCGTAAGGGATCGATTTGGGTTAAGGCACCGGGCTTATTGTTTAGGTCGCATAGGGGATCGAATTTATTTAAGCATAGGGCTTCTTATTTTAGGTCGCATAGGGGAAACATTTTGTTTAAATCATATGGATTCCTATTTAAAGTCATATAGGGGACTGGTTTTATTTGAAGTACTTGGCTTCCTATTTAAGACCACATTGGGGACTAAATTTGTTTAAAGAGAAGGATTTCGCTTTTAGGTCACATAGGGGATCGTTTTTATTTACAGAACATGGCTTCCTATTTAAGGTCATGTGGGGAACCGTGTTAGAGTAGATGTCTACTTTAGTTTTCACAGAAGATGTTTATTTTTTTTTCTCGAGGGGTGCCCGATGCTATCATGGGTTTCTTCGAGGAGTCTAAGGTTTTCGTGAGATGTTTCATCGAGTTATTTTGTGGGATTTTTCGAGGAATTCCAAAGATTTGGTATAATTTGATTAGACTATTAGGAGGATTTAGTTAAAAAGTTTGACCAGGCAGTGTCCGGGGATTTATGTGACGTGCTTAGTGTAGTGAGGCTTTTAAGAGGTTCTCTCAGGTGATTTTCGAGGCTTTGGAGGGGTTTTCTTAGGCAATGTTTGAGGATTTAAATGAGGTGCTCAGGGTAGTGAGGCTTTTCAGAGGTTCATTCAAGAGGAGTCTGAGGCTTTATAGGGATTTACTCAAGTCATTTTGTGAGATTGATCAAGGAACTCTGAAGATTTGGTGTGGTTTGCTTAGAGAATTATGAGTCTTTGGTTAAAAAGTTGGCCCAAGTAGTGCTCGAGGCTTTTAGTGGGGTGCTTAGGGTAGTGAGCCTTTTTATAGGTCCACTCAAGTGGTGTCTGAGTCTTAGATGGTGTGCTCAGGGTAGTGAGGTTTATGATTTATCAAGTGGAGTCTGATGCTTTAAAGTGGTATGCTTAGAGAAGTTTGAGGTTTAAGTGAGGTGCTCAGATTAGTGAGGATTTTTTTGCTTTAGTGGAGTCTAAGGATTTATAGAGGTATTCTCATAAGAGTCCTAGGATTAGCAGTGGTGCGATTAGAAGGTGTTTGAGGCTTTGAATAGGTTTTCTTAAAGGAGTCAGAGGCAATGTAGTTATTTTATCAGGTAGTGTATAAGGCTTGGGAGTGGTTTGCTCTGGCGGTGTCTAAGTCTTAAGTGAGATGCTTAGGGTAGTGAGGCTTTTGTTCGCTCCAGTGGAGACCGAAAATTTGCAGTGGTTGTCTCA
Source organism: Sambucus nigra (assembly GCA_949130495.1). Classification (NCBI taxonomy): domain Eukaryota; kingdom Viridiplantae; phylum Streptophyta; class Magnoliopsida; order Dipsacales; family Adoxaceae; genus Sambucus; species Sambucus nigra. The sequence continues at coordinate 533,389,546 of OX422218.1, forward strand.
AGCGGTGTCCAAGGATTTAAGTGAGGTTCTCTAAGTAGTGAGGCTTTTTAGAGGTTTTCTAAGGTAGTGTCTGAGGATTTATAAGGTTTTCTCGCGTTGACTTTAAGGATTTGGATAGGTTGTCTCAAAGGAGTCTTAAACTTAGGTTATGAGATTTCTCGAGTGGAGTTTGAAGCTTTGGAGATATTGGCTCATAAGAGTTTAAGGTTGTAGGTGAGGTACTGGAAGCAACGAAGTTTTAGTTTTCTCAAGTGGAGTCCAAGGCTTTAAAGATAATTGCTCAATGGAGTCCAGGGCTTTGCAGGGTTTTTCTCAAATGGTGTCTGAGGCTAATGGTAACTTTTACGGTATGAGTGAGTTTTTATTTTCATGGAGGCCGAGGATTTATAGAGGTTTGCTTAAAGGATTCTGAGGAATTACAAGGGTTTGCTCAGGTAGTGTTCGAGGCTTAAGGCAAGTGCTCAGGGATGAGTGAGGCTTTTGTTTGATCGGGTGGAGTCCGAGGTTTTAAAGAGGTTTGGTTAGAGGAGTTTGAGGCTTTTTTGGGGTTTGATTTGATGGTGTCTGAGCCTTGAGGGAGCCATTCTGGGCAGTGTGAGGCTTTTTTTTCTTAAGTGGAGTCTGAGGCTTTACAGAGGTTTGCTCAAACGATTTTGAGGCTTTGTAGGGGGTTTTCTCTAGTGGTGTTCGAGGCATAATTGGGGTGCTCAGGGATGAGTGAGGGTTTTCTTTAATCGGGTGGAGTCCAAGGCTTTAGATATGTTTTCTCAAAAGAGTCTGAGGCTTTTTACGGGTTTGCTCAGGCAGTGCCCGAGGCCTTAAGTGAGTTGCTTAGGGTAGTGAGGCTTTTTTTCCCCGGGTGGTGTTCGAGGCTTTAAAGCGGTTTTATTAAAGGAGTCTCAGTCTTTAAGTGAGGTTCTCGAGGTAGTGACACTTTTGTTTCCTTGGGTGGGTTCCGAGGCTTTAGAGAGGTTTCCTCAGAGGAATCCGAGGATTTTCAAGGGTTTTTTCTAGCGGTGTTTAAGGCTTAATTGAAGTGCTAAGGATAGTAAGACTTTTGTTTAGAGTTTGCTCCAGTGGAGTCCGAACCTTTTAAGAGTTTGGTTCAAAGGAGTATGAGGATTTAGTTAGGATTTTGCTCGTGTGGCGTCCAAGGCTTTAGATAGGTTTACTCAGAGGAGTCTAAGTATTTTAACACTCGGGTTGAGTTCGAGGTTTTAGAGATCTGGGATAATAATATTTCGAGGCTTTGGATAGGAGTTTTATTGGGTTGAGTATGAAGCTTGAGAGATGTTGGCTCAAAGGATTCTGAGGATTTAGTTCAAAGTTTGATCTAGTGGAGTCTAAGGCTTTAAAGAGGTGCTTGGTATGTGGGTGCATTTTGGTGTGAGGCAATGAGCATTTGTTGTTACCTGAAAGTGAAAGGTAACTTTGAAGATCGTTTTAGATTCGTAGATTAAAGTTAGATTTTTGAAAATTTTCCTATGTTCATTCTCTGACGTGAAATAATTCCCTGGGATTTGAATATTCCTAGGATGGTCGATTTTATCATAAGGTTTGCCTTTGTTTTAAAGGTATTTAAAGAAATAAATAGGATATGTTATATGGTGTGACCGAGTCTTTGGGTGGACTGCCTACATATACCTTAAGGGAATCAGGTCAAATTTTGCTCCAAGGGGTGGGGTGGCTTGTATTGCACCATGACTATATGTTGATACTGTATGATGTTTTGGGGGCTTGTCTTGAGGTCAAGGATTATTATAGTTGAAAGTTGAGGTGAGGGGAATGTTCTATCCCACTATGTCTTATAAGTTGTGATCCAATTGTTCCGTCTTTTTTATCATGTTTTAAATAATGATAATCATGCGAAGTTCTAACACTTTAGATTGCCTTTTATTAGTTGGCATCGTTCATTAGACCATGTAAAATCTTTTTTAATTAAGACACAAAAATCATGCTTTTTAGGAAAGCGAGTTAGGGTTTGTACTTTGTGTTTGATTGGGCGAAAGTGACATCCCGAGTTGCCTATCTATCTCCGTTTCAACGACGTGTATGTATTTGAATGTCTGCGATAATAAAAAAATGTAAAATTAGTTGTATGTTAGTTCTCTTAATTGAAAAATGTTGGGGGATCAAAGCTTTTAGTTGACTTGAAGGGAAAGGTTGGTGGCTCTAGTTGGGCACCTGATTAATAGGTGGGAATGTGTTTGGTTGCAATATTTTCTCTTCTTGGCTCATCCCCATTCTATTCATTTATCACGGCTAGCGAATTTATTGAATTTGAAGCTTCGACCAAGTTCATTTATTTTTCCTTTTGACTCACTTTCCTTTTGTGTTGGACTTAGTAATTTACCGGTCTTTTGAGCTTTTTTCTTTTTCTCTTTTCTTTTTTCACATCGGCTGCTACTCCGCTTAAGGACATAACTGGGAATAATGCATTTTTGAACGATCGAGGTTAAAGTTTTGAGACAATGTGACCTTGTCGAGGTAATCCAAGGTGGTTTCCTCATCTATGTTGATCTTAGGTGAGAAGGTAGAGACCCGATTATTAGGTATGAACATGGCTCTAAAATTCTAAGAGGGATTTAATTTATCCTTTTAGACTAGGTTGTCCTCATAGATGTCTAATTGATTTTTCATCAAAGGTTATGCGAAGCTCGATTTGTAGGGGGAGGGTCCCAAACAAATATTTTTGGGGTGTCAGAGTTTCCCAAGTTATTGATCATTATATCTCTCTTGATAGGAGTTATACGGTCGTTTTGATCTTTGTCCAACTTTTTTAGGTAATTTAAGTCTCTTTAATCAACGGAGTTTCATTATTAGGTGTGTCATTTGATAACGTTCAATTCAATACGCATAATAAATAGTGTCAAGTACTTAGAACCACAACTTATCATGCCATTAAAGGGAGGAAAGACAACTTCAGGGAGCTCAGGGAAGTCTGAATTTTAGGGGGGTATGGGGAGAATTGGTTTTCACCCGAGTAGACTTAATAAGTTATCAATTTTTTAACTGGAGCACTCTTGGTAGTGATGATTTAGGATATTTGTACATTGTCTTGTCGATGGGGTCCATTGAGAAGGGGGTAAGGATTATTGGGTTCTTTTTTCTTTTTCAAATACATTTTCATCTCGAATGAGCATAAGTTTTATTCCCAAAATTTTGAACGTATTATGAGAACACTTTTTCATTTAGTCTAGGCAGGGATGCCTTTACTCATTGAGTGAAGGTTTTACTATTTTAACACTAGAGAAATTCCAATGAGATGAGAAGGATATGGGTGAAGTGGGTTTAGACCTATGAAGTCTCTAAGAAAGTAATTTAAAAGAGATAATTTTTTTAGGGCTTTGAATTGTTGACTCAAAGTTGAAAGAAATGTGTTGGGTCCCCACTAGAGTTGATAAAAATGTTGGGTGGATTTTGTATGACTCCAAAATGTTGTAAGTGATTGTTTTCTTCCATTTTTTTAATCGTCATTTTATCTTTTTTATTAATAGAAAAATGGTCGATTTGACTCTGAGAACATATGTTGGTTTAGAGTAAGACCTAACATGGATAAGGGTTCTGAGAAATTGTTTGATTGGGTGCGGTAATAGAGGAATACCAAGACGTTGGATGCAAATTTGGATAAAGCTCCCAAAAATAGGGGGTGAGTGGGTTAGGAAACCGCTGATTAAATCAGGTATAATAATTATTGCAATTGAAAGGGATTCAGAGCCATATCATAATATGATGGTGACTTTGTAAGTCCAAGGATTGGATTGGACGTAGTAGGCCCTACTTGAGTGTGGGTGTCTGGTAAGAACCTGAAGAGGATATGCGAGCCTTGGATATATGGTCTCTCATAGATGATGATGTATGAGGAGAGATGTAGAATATTAACCCTAGTAAATTTTTTTATTTGAAGGATTCATGCGAGACGACATGTCCATCCCCATAGAGATGTGGGGTGGGTGTCTTCTTCGAAATCTGATTGTAATCTCTTTTGGCTATGTTGGCATGATTTGTAAGTATTTCTTATGAAAAATTCATATGATTCCCATAGCCTTGTGGGGGTGGAAGGAAATGTGTGGGAAGTCAGGTTACTATTGGTAGGGTTCAAAGTAACCATGCGGTGGAAATAGTATTTGAAGTTAGGTGTGTTGACATTAGCAAGGGGTGATGCTAGGGCAAGTATAGGCAAATCCAAGGGGTTAATCTCTACTATCTCAACAGCCTCTGCAAGAGGTGTACCAGTGTTAGGGATAGGGGATGGAGTATGTTCTCTCATGTCCTGGTTGTAGCATTGGCCTCTTATTGGCATACTTATGGTCAGCTCAGTGCCCTGATTTATGATTGCATGGTATTCTGAGAGACGGTGATGTTCTCAAGTTATCTTAAAATCTCATCCATTACGAATGGGGCTTGGTATTCTTTAATAGACATGGATCTTACTACATAGTAAACTTGATAGTCGTAAGTGGGGATTTCGTTGATGAAAACTAGATGAAGACACTGATCGCGTACTCGAATTGTCAGGTTAAGAACTTAGTGTGAATACTTTGCTGAAATTGACACCCTGAGAAAAATTTGGGGCACTTTTGTTTAGGATTTTTAGATATATGGATTGACAGAAGGACAATACATGGGGGGACAAGGACTCACACGTGTATGAATTTTCTTGATGCAATTTTTTTATCTGTATTTAATCACATGTGGATGGTATTTTATTTGTTGTATTTTTTGGTTTGTTAGTATCCATTGAGGGAATAACTGACTAGAGTCCCATTGGATTCGGGAAGACATGGGTGAGTTCTTATTTTTCGTACGAGGAATAAGGAATTAGTAGACTGTGGTTTATTATTTTACTAAAATAAAATCCAGGCAGGTCAATCTGACTTAAGATAATTATGCTATGGCGATGACTTATAGATTCATATTGTTATCTTCCTTAAGAAGGCAATACATTCAGCTGAAACTTGAGGGGGTTTGGACCAGCTTCCAACTGTCTCATTATTTTTAAAAATTTAATCAGAGCGATTGTACCGTAAATATCTATTCTTTTTATGAAATATGATGTTTACCTAAAGTTTTTACTCTATATACGAAAAGTCTATATGATTCTGTGATCGGTGGATCGCTTTTCATTATCGTGGATCATGAGCTACTTGAACTGAACAACCTTTAAGGTACGTTTGCAACCACTTTACTAAATAGCAATGAAAGCATATTTGATACATCCTAGTACTAAAAAACTTCAAACGTAAGTTGTCACCGAGACTTTAGGATAGAGAGTGAAGCTGCCTAATATACCAGACGAGTGACCAAAAAGAGTGAGAATATTCATCGGCAACCAACCTTTAGGTTAATAACTTTTGGCCTCCAGGGTATAGGTTTTAAATAATATAAAAATTAAGATTATAATGTGCGTGATGCAAACAAGTAATCTTTATTTTTACACACTTTGATGTTTATTTTATCGTGAGTCCCTTCACGCGTACCTATACATTTGGTAAAATGTACAATGCTATTTATGGGGATCTAAGCATGCATTTATATTTAGAGTGACTCTAAAAGTAAGTTTGCGAAATAGTTCTAATAATTTGTGTAGCGTAGTCATGTAAGAGAGAGATATTAATCATAGCAGAAAGTAAGCATAAATATGTTCGCTTCTTTTGATTTATCCCCAACGGAGTCACCACTATGGTGTTGAGCCCTGATCGGGGTGTGGGGGGAGGGGGGAGCGGGGTGATACATGCAGCGTGCCTTGTTCGACTTATTCGCTATCCCTACAGGGAAGTAAGAGTTTTGTCTTTTGGTCCACCATTTATCCTCGAGGTCGAGTTTATCAATTATGAGTGATTGTCCCTGGAAGGTGTTGGACACCATATCCCATTTTTATCTCACACCCTTAGTTTAAGCCTAAGCCTATATATATTCCATATGAGGGATTGTCGATTTTTTAGAGTCACCAGTTTATTTTGTATAAATATAATTAAAAGGGTTCATGTTAGACCCTTCTGACTATATATAAGGCAAGTTTAGGTATAGGATTGTCCATATATTATTGTTGTGGGGTTCCGAAACTTGATTACGAGTGGGGAAGGTGTTAGGCCCCCCACTTAGTCTCTATGCTTCCTTAATTGTATGTTTATTATACTTCTTTACATTATGTGATTACTTTATTTATTTATTTTATAATATGTTGAGAGATGTTAGTATGAGAAACCCTTCAACATAGATAAATTCTTAAGTGTGGAAATGATATTACTGGCAGGTTTATGTACTTCACTTAAATCGGTGTGAGTACACAAGAGTGCTCGTATATGACTCTGTACTCGTATGAAGGGTGGAAGTTAGTATGTATGCAAGTCTTCAAGCAAGCTTAGCTTGGGTAATGGGTGGCCATCAGTGTATATGAGGGTGAGAGGAACCCCAACTTAGATAACAAGTGGCCATTAAGGTTATGTGTGTGTCCGCATGAAAATTCACGGCTTGAGATAGTTCGATATCTTATTCAAGCTTTGAGAAGAAATATAAAGGTAGGAGATAAGAGACAGATGCATCTCTGTTGTCACAACATATCGAGGGATATATTATCGAGGCTTATCTTCATGAGAAGGACTCGATATTCCACTTACATACTCGTGTAGCCACGAGATCAAAGCCAAAATAGTTCAGTTGTGACTGGTGTATACGTGTTCGAACATTTGTGTAGGGGTGTGCTAAAAGTCAGGACTTTGAGATATTATAATATTTTGGTTGTAGTACGTGAGAGAGATGACATAAGTGATAGGATATGAGAGCATCTCCTTAGGGATAATACGTCCAGATACATATTGAAGAGGCTTATAACCACGAGAAAGACTCAGTGTTATGCCTATGTCCCAGTGTAGCCACGAGCTCAAAGCCAACATGTTTCATTTATGTGTGCATATTTGAATGCTTGTATGGATGTGCGCAAGTGGTCACAGCTTGAGATATTCGAGTATATAACTTAAGTTGAAAGAGATAATGGATGCGAGATAAAAGATTGATGCATCCCTGTGGGGAGAACATATCATGAGACATGTTGCCGAGGCTTGTGGTCACGAAATGGACTTCGTATTGTGCCTACGTACTTGTGTAGCCACGAGATCAAAGTATATATAGTTCGATTGTACACGTGTTCCAACGTGATGCGTGTCCAAGTGTAGGACTTGGCTTAAGAAGAAGATAAGCTATTTGTGGGCCAAAGGGTAGCTTCGCTGGAGGTTTAGAACGTACGTGGGGTGATGTGGAAATGTGGTTTGGACTAGAGATGGAGGAATCTGTAAGGACACAAATTTCCAATTGAGTCCTTTGTAGTTTTGGCTCATTTTCGAATAAAAATATTTGAGTCATAGGATAGAGTTAATTGATCATCCTTCAAGCCTATAACATGTTTGTTGAAGACGTAGCGGCCAAGTTTAAAGCTTCATCAATATGTCGAGTTTAATGTGCCTCGTTTCTACGTCATCAACATGGTTCCATTGCTCCTAAGGTACGATGCATTTTAATATATATATATATATATATATATATATATATATATATATATATATATATATATATATATATATATAGGAGCTTGGAACATTTTATATTGAGTGTAAGTTTATTTAAAACTGTTGTTTATTTTCAGAAAGATTTTAATAAAAATTTAATATAAAGTATATAAATTTTCTGGGCTAAAAATAGAATTTTTCAAACTTTTTGGAAGTTCGTTCGAAGTGTCGTTCGAACGAGTTTGTCATTCGAACAACAATTTTGTTCGAACGAGTTTGCCAACGAGTTTCCATATAGGCCACTGGAATGTCGTTCGAACGAACCTGATGTTCGAATGAGATTTCCAACGAGATTTCTCATGAGTTCACAGTGGAAGTTCATTAGAACCCTCGTTCGAACGAGATTTCGTTCGAACGAAAATGTCGTTAGAACGAGTTTTGGCGGGAACAGTTTTTTGGCAGTTTTGAGCAGTTTTTGACCCACTTTCCCACTTCTTTTCCCACTATCTTTTGACAGAACTTATTAAATGCGGAAATGAACTTTTTCTAATAAACTTTTTCATGATATTATAACTCCTAGAGAGTGTTTTGAGAGTTCATATTTCTTAAGAAAAAGTTTAAGTTTAAGTGTTCATTTTTCAAAGAAAAATATGTTAAACACTTTGTTTTCGCCCATATTGTTTATCCAAGTTCCATATATATATATATATATATATATATATATATATATATATATATATATATCATTGCTTGGAGTGTTTGGCATCGGGTATTACTCTATCGTTTGAAGAGTTCGTTTGGGTTTGCTTCTACATGCCACAAAGAAGAAGAAGTTTGCGTTGATTTACCCACTTGGAGAAAGGCTCCTTGTTCGGGTGATGGTGACCATATAAAGTCCGATCGGTGGATTCCGAGACCGCGGTGGAGCTCCGTGGTTATTCGCTAGGCAGAGGTGTATATAAGAAGATGCGTCGGGGCTTGAGAGGTATCGAGTCGAGTGTTGTAAGTCATCTTTCTTGTATTTTTAAATTTCATACTTAGTGGATTTGAGGCTAGGACCGTCCGAGGTTTTTTCCCGTTGTGGGTTCTTCCTCGTACATCGCAGCGTAGTGATCTATTGCTTATTTTATCTTTTTCTATACTCACCTATAACGCATGCTTAAATAAGAAAGATAAAATTGGATTTAATCACTACTAAATTTAATTTGGTACCTATTAAATATTGGATAATGTGTAGTTAATTCAAGTTATTAATTTAATGTGTTAAAATTTGGTTTGGCCTAATTTGATTAATTGAAAAATATGACTTAGGCAAATTTCTAGGACTTGGGTTAATTAATTGTGTTTAAGTGAAATTAGCATAAATGTGTGTTTATATTTAATTTCACTTGATTTAATTTTAATTTAAGAAGAAATTAAAATTTGGAATTCGTTTAAGTTGAATCATCATCATTCGCTTCCGCATCTCTATAACAAGGAAATTGATTTTAAAGTATAAGTATTTGTTAAAATCCGGGGCCTATCGTTTTTTTCAAATTGGTATCAGAGCCGGACCGCTAATTTATCGCGTCAAAGATCCATTTTTTGGCTTTTATAATTTTTGTGCTTCTTGTATTTTTAGGTGGTTCAATTTTTACTCACTCTCAATTTTTTTTGTATCTCTCGATGGGACGCCTTAATGAAAATTTGTCCATTTATAATGATAATGAAGTTTTTTCTATTCGATAGGAATTTAATTATCTTAATAAGTGTAATGAAAAATTAAGAGAATTAAATTTGAGATTTGCAAAAAGAATTAAATATCTTGAAGATGAAAATTCTTGTTTTAAAGCTAAAGTTGAATTTTTGCAAACCTCGCTATCTCAAAAAGATATTTTTCGTGAAAAGCTCATGGACATAAATCATAATTATAATATTTTAAAAATGTCCAAGAAAGAGAGTGATAGTCGAGAAAAGACTCTTAAGGACAAGTTTGCTCACATTGAGGGGGAGCGTGATAACCTTCTAGGTATTATAGAAAATTTAAAGAAGGAGTCCCGTAAAATTGAGCAATCTAATTTTTTACTTGAGTCCAATATTTTAAAAATGAAAAATGACTTACAAGACTCGAGTAGTTGTGATAATGGTTCTAGCTCATCTAATTCAAATACTTCCGTTACTAAAGTTAAAACCATTGTTTGTTTTAGAGGATCGCCTTTATCCAAGGACTTTAGAAAAGGTCACACCGTAGGTATCATTCCTCGCGTTTTCACATGCTTGCATTGTGGTAGGAAAGGTCACCTTAGGTCATTTTGTTTTCATCTTAAAAGAAGTCCTAGGAAGTCTATGGCTAGCAATTCATTAGTTTCCAAATCCAATCATTTTAAAGATACATCTATATGGATTCGAAAATCATTATTAGACGCTCTAGATATTAGATTTGTTGATTCTCATTTACTTTCACATGAAACCTCCCTTGCTAAATTTAAAGGTTAAATGTGTTAGTTTTGTTTGCATACTCTTGCTTTTTGTGCTTCATATTATATATCCTTGCTAGGTGTATGCATGTTTAGTCATTTTCTAGTCATTACTTTATTTCATATCTCATGCTAGAAATCATGACTTGTTTATATTTTGTATTTTGTTCTTTCTTTTTTGTTTGCTTTAAATGAAAAATACAAAAAGATGTTTGTTTATCATTTGGATTTTTATCTCTTGGTAATTTAAACTTAATGAAAAATTCAAATGATTTTTATTTGTCTTTTGAGTATATATTTTTATTTTTTGTTAAAAATTTCAAAAACTCAAAAAGATTTTTTTGTGTGTATTTTAGTTTGACACACTTTATGTGGCATACACTTGTGTTAGAATCCCATCTTTTACGCTCTCATGTGGCTAGAACTTTTGGTTTAGATTGTCAATCCTTATTATGTTCTTTACCATGATTACATGGAGTAGTTGGATTTTGTGTTGATTTAATGGATTCTATTTTTATATGCCTCTATTCAAACATACACGAGCTCTTTTGAAATTTAACTTCATATGTATATTTGAGCTTTGTGAGGTGTTCTCCTACCAATTTTGTCATCTACATATTTGTGACCTAGGAGGACTAGTGCATGTCAAAATCCGTTGCACATGAGATTTGTGAGAATAAAAATAAAATATATAAATGTGCATGGAGAAGGTCTCCGAAAGGATTTATTATCCTTTGCGAATAGTAAGCCACCGTTTGCTTGGACCTAAAATAAATGCGTGGTCCAAAGGCCTAAAAGAAAATATGGTATTAAAAAGAAAAATAATTGCCAATGCCTATGTTGAGTTGATTTATCCATTCAAAAGAATAAAATATATGCTTATTGAGGGAGTTTGTATGATATATCAACAGTTTGCACAGTGTCCGTTTATCCTAGTTGTACTTTCAATATCATGACTCTATTGGTTTGTAGAATCATCAACATGCTAGGCTTGTATGCATTGTGTACGATTGTTCATTGAGTTCAATCCATATTGTCACATGAGGCTATATTCAAATGTGATGAAGTTTGCAATCAATTGAGAACTCCGTGAACATGTTTTTAAGTGATTGGGTCTAAATTTAATCGTTACTAGTTCACACCCCAACACTTCCGTTTTCATATGACATATTTTTGCCATACGAGTGTGAAAAGCTTATCTTATTTTGTGTCATTTGTGTGTTTATATCTATATATGTGTACTTGAGTCTATTTGGTATATATTATGTATACATATATTTGATATGTTTTTTATTTGGTCTTTGCCTTGCTTTCTAGTCCATCTATGCTTTAATTCTTAATTGGTATCCATCTTGTTGCATTCGTTGTTGATATCACATGCTTAATATTTATGTATCATATTGGTATCCGTTTCTTTCATCTTAGTTGATATCCATTATTATTTATTGGATTAGTTATGATTTTGTTGCCCGTGTGCTTTAATGTTCTCATCACTTTATGCACAATTGCATGTTTTTAGCTTGATATCCCATTCTATTTATCCCTTGCTTAGTTTAGAGGGTGTATTTGCTTTAATTGGGGAAGATAAGTTAATGTTTATTTCTTTAGCCTTTGTCTATTCCTGGACAAAAAGGGGGAGATTGATAAGGGGAGAAATGGTATATAATCCTATTGTTATCGTATCCTAGTTTAGGGAGAGTTCTATTAGGGGGAGATGTCTTTCTAAGCAGGTCATTTGTTTGACAAAGGGGGAGAATTAATTTAGGGGGAGTAATAATTGCATTTAATATTTTGATATTCACTATGCTTTTAATGTGTTTGCTTAAGTGTGCAGGAATTATATTCTAAGTGGCAACTTTCACCAGCAAAGATTTTGATCCCTGGGTTGTTTGAGTCAAGCTATGTATTTTTATTTTGGGTGGGACATTTTTGTTAGTCTAGTAGAGCTTGACGGGCCTTTAGGATTTTTGTTTATTTTTATCCTGGAATAGCTAAAGGGGGAGATTTGTAAGGAAACAAATTTCCAATTGAGTCCTTTGTAGTTTTGACTCAATTCCGAACAAAAACGTTTGAGTCATAGGATAGAGTTAATTGATCATCCTTCAAGCCTATGACGTGTTTGTTGAAGACGTAGCCGCCAAGTTTAAAGCTTCATCAATATGTCGAGTTTAATGTGCCCCGTTTCTACGCCATCAACATGGTTCCATTGCTCCTAAGGTATGAATGCATTTTAATATATATATATATATATATATATATATATATATATGAGCTTGGAATATTTTATATTGAGTGTACGTTTATTTAAAACTGTTGTTTATTTTCAGAAAGATTTTAATAAAACTTTAATATAAAGTATATAAATTTTCTGGGCTAAAAATAGAATTTTTCAAACTTTCTGGAAGTTCGTTCGAATGAGTTTGTCCTTCGAAAGAGTTTGTCGTTCGAACGAGTTTGCCAACGAGTTCCCATATAGGCCACTGGAATGTCGTTCGAAGTGTCGTTCGAACGAACCTGATGTTCGAACGAGATTTCCAATGAGATTTCTAACGAGTTCACACTGGAACTTCGTTAGAAGCCTCGTTCGAACGAGATTTCGTTCGAACGAAAATTTCGTTCGAACGAGTTTTGACGGGAACAGTTTTTTGCAGTTTTGAGCAGTTTTTGACCCACTTTCCCACTTCTTTTCCCACTATCTTTTGACAGAACTTCTTAAATGCGGAAATGAACTTTTTCCAATAAACTTTTTCATAATATTCTAACTCCTAGAGAGTGTTTTGAGAGTTCATCGTTCCTAAGAAAAAGTTTAAGCTTAAGTGTTCATTTTTCAAAGAAAAATCTGTTAAACACTTTGTTTACACCCATATTGTTTATCCAAGTTCCATATATATATATATATATATATATATATATATATATATATATATATATATATATATATATATATATATATATATATATCATTGCTTGGAGTGTTTGGCACTGGGTATTACTCTACTGTTTGAAGAGTTCGTTTGAGTTTGCTTCTACATCCCACAAAGAAGAAGAAGTTTGCATTGATTTACCCACTTGGAGAAAGGCTCCTTGTTCGGGTGACGGTGACCATATAAAGTCCGATCGGTGGATTCCGAGACCGCGGTGGAGCTCCGTGGTTATTCGCTAGGCAGAGGTGTATACAAGAAGACGCGTCGGGGCTTGAGATGTATCGAGTCGAGTGTTGTAAGTCATCTTTCTTGTATTTTTTAATTTCGTACTTAGTGGATTTGAGGCTAGGGTCGTCCGAGGTTTTTTCCCGTTGTGGGTTCTTCCTCGTACATCGCAGCGTAGTGATCTATTGTTTATTTTATCTTTTTCTATACTCACCTAGAACGCATGCTTAAATAAAAAGATAAAATTGGATTTAATCACCACTAAATTTAATTTGGTACCTATTAAATATTGGATAATGTGTAGTTAATTCAAGTCATTAATTTAATGTGTTAAAATTTGGTTTGGCCTAATTTGATTAATTGGAAAATATGACTTAGGCAAATTTCTAGGACTTGGGTTAATTAATTGTGTTTAAGTGAAATTAACATAAATGTGTGTTTATATTTAATTTCACTTGATTTAATTTTAATTTAAGAAGAAATTAAAATTTGTGAATTCGTTTAAGTTGAACCATCATCATTCGCTTCCACATATCTATGACAAGGAAATTGATTTTAAACTATAAGTATTTGTTAAAATCGGGGCCTATCATTCCAACAACAGAATGCCTAAGAAATAGTAAGCCTAGAGAGTATCATGAGGCATGGGTTTCATGAGTTTAGTTTAATGTAGCTCCTATGTTCCCAAGGAGACTTGGGATTAAAGCCAACATAATTTCAATAAACATGACATATTTACGGATGTAGGAAACGGGGTACTGGGTATGAAACATACAATATTACCGTATTTATGAAGCGTAATCCTTAATATAGCATTTTTGTTTTGTTGGATTGACGTGTTTATATTTTAAAAATACGCTAATTAAAGACCTAAGCTTGAAAAGAATTTTGTTAAAAACAAATATTCTTGGGTGTCGTCGTAGAGATAGGGTTTGTTCACTAGGAGAAGCAATGAGAGTAGTCCAATTTTAGACTTTGGCTTTGCAAAGTGTCAGGTTGACTTGGCTCAGTGACACTTTCATGAGAAGGATTTTAAAAAGTATGTTTTCCTGTTATATCTAGTTTTGGCCTTTGATTTTTATTTAACATATGAGTATGTCATGTCAATAAACAAAGGTGGTGGGTTAAAAACCAGGATTTCAAGTGAATACTTGGTTCCCTAAAAGGGGGTAGTGCTAAATGAGATAAATAAATATGGACAATTTATCATAGTATATATATGGGGTATTTGACTAGAGATTTTTACATAGAATCTTTACCCCTGTAACATGAGCCGAGTTTTTCTCAAGTGAGTGTCCCATATAAGGTGGTGCCTTTCAATCTGGTAGAGCTTCGTTTAGAAGTCTGACTTTTAGGGGATACACGTAGATGTTTTCCTCTATTTTTCGGAGAAAGTGATGTTTAAAAGTATGAACTTCACTCGGGGGAAGTGACTTTTTAGAAGTACGGACTTTTCTCAGGGAAATTCACTTTTATGAAGTATGAACTTCACTCAAAAAATTTCAAAATGAGCTCGAGTACCTCGAGCGCTTGGGATTGAAGAAGTTTGAAAAAAGAATCAATTTTGGATTTTGGGGTCCTTTTCAAGGTTGGTGGGGACCACTTTTTATAAGGTTCGATTGGCCTCTTTTGAACCAACGATAAAAAATCCCTTTAATGTTCGGTTAAAATAATTACACGTATATGGTGAATCTGTGGTGGGGGGACACATATAGGGACATGGGCAAGATTGCATTGATTCAATGATTATTACTTAGGGGGTAACCGTTCAGTTAAATGAAGCTAATCGTATGGTTAAAGGTCATGCGAAGTTTTTTTTGGGTCTTTTCTAGTTTCTAGCATTTCCACTTTTGTTCCTCAAAGTTTTATGCTTGTGGGTTTAAACTTCTTTTTTTTCTTTGGTGTGGTTTCTCACTTTTTTTCTTAGTATTTTTCTTACGTGTAGATTGAGGGTTTTCGACCTAATGGAATAAATATCCCGCATCTTGATTGAAAATTGGGACATTTAGACCGAATTTCCTATATTTTTTTATACAAATTAACTAAAATAACCCTAACCCAATTAATAAACCCAAAACAAACAAAAAACTATGGCCTCTCTCTATCATCATAAAAATTTCAAATTTAAAACCTGACTCGTATCTCTCTCTCTCCTTATGAAACCTCCACCACCACCGCCACCACCACCACCTTCTCTCCAACACACCCACCTCCACCACTACCTCCTCACCAACATATCCCCACCACCACCACCTAAACCTTTAACCTCCATCCACAACCTACTACCCCCACCCCACATTTACTACCATCATAAAACAAAAATAAACACCGAAAAAACAAAATAGCAAAGTACTCTTAGGTCCCTAGCAAATAAATTTTAAACACTAAAGGAATTCTGACATATTTTGAACACTTAGGTCCACTAATTCTCTTCTTTTAAAAGTCCATGCTAGTGACACAATAAGTGGACCTAATAATAAATTTTCTTTAAATCATTAAAAATTGTCAACAAGGGACCTAATTGTAAATTGCCCAGAACAAAATAACCCGCCAGAAAACAAAAAGCCCGGAATAACCCACCAGAAAAAAAAACGTTGGAAAAACAAACACATGAACAACTAGAAAAAACCCATTAGGATACCAAAAACAAAACTCCTTCGCATACCCCTCCCATTTCTCCTTTGGTAGTAGAAACCACCTTCTACCCCCTCTCTTTCCCTCTCCCATTACCCCGACCCTCCACCAAACACATAGAAGACATGTTCTTTGAATATTTATTTGGGTTGAGGGTGAAAGATTAATATATCTGAAATTTCCTGGATGAATGTTTTTTTTATTTCGTCTTTGATTTTTTGTTTGTTTCAATTTGGCCGAATAATGGGTGAGGCTTAGTTGCGCGTTGGTGATCAATTTAATGGTGTGGTGGTGGAATAGTGGTTGCTATAATGTTTTGTGTAGTGTTATGTGTGAAGCTAATGGCGTGGTGGTGGAGGTGTGGTAGTGGTGGTGTGTGTATGTGAGTGTTTTGCCACTAGAGGTGGTGGAGGAAGGGTGTGTGTGTATGTGAGTGTTTTGTGTTGTGTAGTGTTACTGATTAGTCTCGTTTACTAAGTTTATAGTTATATAGGTCATAATATAATTTTTTTACTTTAATAGGTTCCTTGCAAAAGAGTTTTGCTTTAGTACGTCCTATTTATAAATTTATAGTGAATATTTACTATATGTATAAATAAGATCTATTAGGAAAAAAATGTTGTGATATGACCTACTAGGAAATATCTTATGTAAATAGGACCTATTTTTCAAGCTCCCTTAAATTAGGCTAGGGTTATTTTTGTCATTTTGTGTAAAAAATGGAGGGAATCCGGTTTCATGGTTTAATTGCAACAAATTGATAATTGACGGGGTGAGTTTATCGTGTGTATTTTTAAGGGGGTGAACCCATAAACCCGAGATAGTTTAAGAGGACTAAGTACAATTTTCTCTTATTTTAATTTTGAGGATGTTAGTTTCCTATTATACTTAAAATAGGCTAATTATTTGGAGTGATAATGCTCTTTTACAAAAATATGATTTTACAAATAAAACTAGCATGCATGCCACACGATGCATGACCGACTTTAACGAAACTGTACTGTTTTAAATAAAAAGGAAATATTGAGATATCAAAACATTTTAGCCCATATTTTTATATTTAAGGATGAGCATTTTAGTGCATAAAAAAATAATTTTAGTATCTCTACTAAAGAACAACATGGACTCTTATATTGAAGAACATATAAATATATAAATATATAAATATTAATAAACGGAATGAAAAGCAAATTATATTTTGCATAGTAAAAAATTCCACGATCATTCCTTTTTCCCCATCTATCGCTAAATGGGTAGACGTTTGCGGGGCATGTCTCCGAGTATTTTCACATATTGTCAGATTCTTTTAATTCAAAATGAAAAAAAAGTCACATCAAATTAACAAAAGGTACCAGCCATTCATGATAATTCAAAGATTTTAAATGCTAAAAGATAAGTTTTAACAATTTGAGATATATATTACAACCTCTAATGCTTAAAGTAATAGAGTAAAAGAATCATATGACTCACTTCTTTTAAGTCAAGAAAATTGAATTTAAAATGGCTTATGCCAATTTAACACTTCAACAATCAATAATAATATTACAGAAACAAAGCCTCACTTATGTAGAAATAATTTTTTGATATTCAACATAAAAAAACAAAGGCCATGCTTTAGGAATTATGCACCAACACCAAAGCAACAAATTCATATAAACACTAAACTAATTTCCCTGCACAAAAACACTGTACTATCAATACAAAATCAAAACTCCAACTTAAGGTGTGAAATGACTCCCAATGATTAATGACAAAAATTTAGATGGGCCTTTGTGATTGTTACAATGACGATGAATGAGTCTAATAAAACCCATAAAAAATAACTAAGGGTCCGTTTGCTTGTCATGTTTTGCCATGACAAATGCCAAAAAAGTTAGCAAATATAAAAATTTGCTCACTTTTTGGCTGTTTGGTAGCACAATTTGTCGTGGCATTTTTTGCCAGTGTACAATACCCTTTATGCATAAGGTGTTGGCAAACTTTTCTTACCTATTTGTGTGAGAAATATTTCCAACAAATTTACTAACTTCTTACCTGTTTTAATGATTTAAAAAATAATTTTAAAAATAATTTTAAATGATTAAAAAACTATTTCGAATATTTAAAAAACCATTTTATAATGTTTTAAAAAGTGTTTTTAATATTATAAACAATTGTTAAGAAAATGTTTTACAATTTTTTTAAAAAACCCTATTATAAAAATATTGTAAAAACTGTTTTAAACATTTTTATATGGCTGCTTTGAATATAGTATAAAAACTATTTTAAACTTTTAAATTTTTTTTTTTGAAAATGTTATAAAAAATTTGTTTTAAACCATTTCCAACCCATCACAAACTACATACAACATTTGTTTGATCTTCCGAATTCCCAACCCTTGACCAAGAAAATATTGCCAACATACCCTAGTTTTTTCCACCAATATCTACATCAAAGTAGACTTTCCTATCATTATTTCATGTCAACATCAGACTATAAATGGTATATAAACCATGAACTGAAGAAGTAGTTTGATAAAAAAAATTGGTAAGAAAAGAAAGGGTGCATTTTCTCTGTTAAAACCCTAAAAAAATCTTACCTCTCACTAAATGGCAGATTTGATCCCAATCCTTCTTCAGTGTACAGTGCAAAACACAAACCTTTGGGTGAGATATATTTATACCTAAGAAACTCTTTAGATCAAATCTTTTATATAGAGAGAGATAGAAAGAGAGTAAAGGAATAAGAAATTTTTGTTGTCGTAGATGCTGGCTAGTTGGGAGTTTAGGTAGGTCGAATCTTGGTTTATGGTTGGGGCTGTTGGTTCGTGGTTATCAAGTGATTCCGTTGGGTATAGAGGAAATTGAAATGAGTTGTGGTTTTGGTCAAAGTGGTTTTGGTGTTGCTGGTGTTTGGCCGATTTTTGTTGTGGGTATATAACCGGTGGGTATGTTTTGTGTGTTTGGAGGTAGGAGAGAGAGAGAGAGAGAGAGAGAAATCGAGTGGAGGAATAAGAAAAATATTCTCGAAATCTCTTATATAGGATGGATTTGAGTGAAGCACAAATACGGTATACAAAAAGTCAAACATGCCAAAATATAATGCACAGACAAATGACATTTGAAGAGTTGAAACGATATAGGAAAATGAAAAAGTCACGTAATACCTATTTACATAAACGTACGGGAGTTTAAAGAGTTATTTAAGAAACATGCCACGTGTAAGCTTACTACAGATTCAAGCTTCAATTTTATATATACTAGGTGTGTCCACGTACGCTGGACGTGTGATAGAATTCGAGTATTTAATTTAAGCATTAAAAGTAGGGAACAAGTCATTATAAGTATAAAGATCCATTACTACCTCGAAAATGCATAGCAATGTTATCTTTTATTAACAAAGGCGTTAAAATTATTGTAAGCACAATAAATTTATTTGAAGCTGAATAGAAATACAGTTTGAACATGATTTAAATCGAAAACATAAGCAGTGAGTATCAAAGTTCTTTCCCATCTAGGTGAACATAATGATAATAGTAAATCAAATTACATAATCAAATTTATATCGATTCACTTCACCATAAGGCGAATTTACAAATTTGGAGACCAACTACTGATGATATATCAACCTTGAAAGGTGCATATGAGTTTGCAGATGCCAAGTAAGAATTTTCTGTGAGCATGGTAAACATAAATACTTCCCATGAGGTCTATATTGTTGTAAAAAATCAAGAGACAAACTCTTCCAGCTGAAGACATGCTTTATATGAATTGAACGTTGTCATGGTTAGAGTCCTCTATTGTTTTTTACGCTCAGAATAATCATATTATGAAACATTGGAGCCCATTTTCTATGTTGTTCATTTGCTAAACGGGCTAGGTACTGATTTAGCCGATATCTTTGGGTCTCGTTAAATTAAGATGGGAGTTTAATTCATTTGGTTTGTCAATTCCTTCAAAGAAACTTCAGTGCTCAATTTAGTGCATTGTGTTTTGCAGAGTCGATGGCTTTTTCTAGGGCATTTGAATGACACAAAATGGATGTTTGATGACAGACCTCCTTCTATGGGATCTCCTGGACAAGCTGTGAGTTAATGTATTTTTCGAAAGCATCCAGGTTTTAATTACGAAGTTCTTCCCCCAGAAATTGGGATTCAAACGGCCTTTTATGCATAGTTTTTTGCACTCAGTAAGAACTCAAAAATATGTAACCAACCTCAATATAATAATATTGAATGAATTAAAGAGGTCGTCAATGACAAAGTTTACATAAAATAAAAATCATCTTGAATCAATATTCAATCATTAAAACCAATATATTTAAGCATAAAAAAAAAATAAAGACAATAGTAGATGCAACAAAAGAAAGACATTGCTTCGATGAACCTCAAATTATAAGTAAAAGAATAAAAACTGATAAATATTGTGGGAGAAACATCGTAACACCAAAGTCATACAAAATCATTATATCCTCACTGATGATAAAACATGATATTTTACATTGTATTTAATATACAAAATCAATAAAACACACATTTTCACTAAGATCACTAAACTTTTGGGTAAGTGCTTTAGGTGTATGTACTTTTTTTCATTTAAAATCCACAAGTATGATAATGTTGTAATATTTAGTCAGGATGAATCGCCAAAACGATAATTGTTTATATATTTAGTCGAATGGCAACATTCGTATGACCATTGCAACTATCAGTGGAAAAATGAGGAACATGGAAGCGTTAGATCTGCAATTACAACTAAAAATAGCATTCATAAAAATTATACTGGGAGTAATGTCGTGTGACAACCAAAATGACTAAAATTAAGTCACCCTTATATAAAAGGGACGATAAATACTAAAATGACAAAAAAATCCTTATCAAACGCACTACAAATTCCACACCGTCCATAAATTCATAAATTCATCACTGTCATTCCCGTGTCAAAAAGATCTTAAGTTATATAAAAGTAATATTTAATTAATGATCTGTTAGTTTTTATGACAAAAATAGTATTTACCATCTCCTATTTGATTATCAATTCCGATTGGACGACCACATTACACAATAGACATGTATAATTAGTAAGAGATATGAGAAACCACATAAGTCTTTATTAAGCAAATAAATATAATGCAAGAGATAAATATACCTGCTTCCATTCTTCACGCTTCACATATCTTAAAGGTTGGTTTAAGTCCATTGGTAAACTGATTATAGGAGCTGTTGTACATTGACGAATAACTTGTAGACAAACTTTTGTACCAAACACACCAAATTGTAGGCAAATGCCCCATTTGCCAACTTATTTGCCTTTTGCCATGGCAAATAAGGGTAACCAAATGGACCCTAAAGTCTGAATTTGAAATTTAAAGTCTGAATCTGAAGTCTGAAATTCGATTGTGAAAAATATGTTTATATTTATGTCTGAATGAACCTCTGAATGAATGTATTTATACTGATTCAAGCTTTAAAAATACATATACTTTTTAATAATTCAGAAATAAAAATAGGATCAATTATTGAATAGTCCCTACTATAAATATATATTTTTTTAAAAAGGACACATATTTTTACTTTAACTCATTTAGTTCCTCAAGCACTCAATATTTTCTTATTTTTAGAGGTTCGCACCAGTGGCACTCCCTCTCCAAAATATGTGGCAAATGACTTTTTGAACCAAAATAAAAAAACTTGGACTAAATGAGTATTAAAAAATGTTCGAGGGACTATTTGTTATATGTCCCATAAAAATAACCCTCCTAATTATTTTAAAAATAAATAGTATTTTATACATTTTAAATTTAGGCGAAAACAAATACCAATCGAAACCACACACTTAAGCTGCCAGCGAAAGTCACGAACCGCGAGCGGGGATTAGTCGAGGGGCGTATAAGCTGCTCGGACACTTAAAAAAAAAAAAAAAAAAAAAAAAGTGACGTTATCCATAGAAGATTCTGGTTAAAGATATGTTTATCTTGTAGTTTGTACTTCCAACCGACAATTTTGCTGAAATGTTATCTTCTCACACGCACCCGTTAATTTTTCTCTCTTTCTCGGGTATCAAATTCAGAGGTTCCCAAATCAAGAAAATGGGAACCAACTTTTATTTACACCGTGCAGTTGAAAAAGACTCAGAATTTGAGTTTGACCCAGATAAGGCTAGAGAAGCTCTCAGAAAACTTGACCAACAGCTTCAATCTCTCTCTCAGAAAAAAATCGACCCTCCAAAGATTAGAGGTAAAGAATATGGATTTAATTAAATGAAGTTGTTTTTCTAGACATACCCTTAGATGTTCAATTATTGTGTCACACTTTTGCTTCTCTTTTTTGGGTTTGCCTAGTTAGGCCTATCAATGGATTTGATTTTATCCGAATCCGAATCCGATTCATTTAAGCGGATATGGATCATGCCTAAAATTTGATTATCCAATTACCCGATTACCTGATTACCCGTTTATTAAATGGAGCGGATTTGGATTCATATACTCCGATCCGTTAATAATCCGATATATATATATATATATATATAATTAATATATATTGTATTTAATAATATTTCAAATATATATGTTTTAAATATTTATTATAATAGTTATTTATTTCATTATCTATTTTTTGTGGAACATTTGCAAAATAAATTTATGAACAGTTGAAAATAAAAATATTGCAAATAAAGTTTAAGATAAACGGATAATCGAATCGGATCCGAATCCATTTGACATAAAAGGATATGGATTTGGATTTGCCTGATCCGATCCGATCTGATTAATAAACGGATCAGATCCGAATCCGTTTAACATAAACGGATATGGATTTGTCTGATCCAGTCCGAATCCGATTCGTTTACAGGGCTATGCCTAATATTAGATTAAATGCTACATTGATACAAAAGTTCGATGCAATTGACGTGTCGCTCTCGCATTGGCTCGTGTTCGGGTCCAACAATAATGGAGCCAGACACGAGTCAATGCGAATGCGACAAGTCAATTGTGTCGGACTTTTGTATCACTTTTTTGCGTCGGTGTAGCATTACTCTGATTCATGGGAAAGTTCTAGGCCGACATAAAAGGAGATACAAAAGTATGTGACGTAAATGACGTCAAATAGAAGCAAAAAAATATAATTTTCTCTCAAACTCTCTCTAATCAAATCTCATTAAATGGAAGAATGCTTCAAATAAGGCTACATAAGAGGTATTTATAGAAAGAAGGTTGCTTGGCCTCTAAACTAAGAATCTAATTATATTTATGCTCCTAAGAGCCAAAGCCAAATAATCTTCCTTCTTCTAAATACTAAACAAAAGAAAAATTACAATGAATACTAAAAATAAAAGAAAGACTAACACATAACAAAAATACAATAAAACCCTAAAAATACTAAAAATAACCCCTAATTCTTCATTCACATCATTTTCTTTGTCTTCGAAAAAGTTCGTCCTCGAACTTTAAAGTTGAGGTCGAATGCAAAAAATTCTCAAAATTGCAAAAGAGGCAAAACTCGAGGGGTCAAAACGTAATTTGCTGAAAATTTGAGGAAGATTCTTCAAGTATTGCATCAATTTTCGTCTTCTTCCTCTTACCACTTGTGCCAATCATAAAAAATATGTACACCGGGGTCAAAAACCAAGGGTTTAGTGTGAAACCCTAGTTCTTGCATTTGGTTGAGGGTCCCAAACATGACAAAAGATTGTGTGACTGTTTTGGTGCAATTTGATGCCGAATCTTGTTTTTTCGGTTGAATCACTGCCGGCAAGGGGCTGGAGCTAGAGATCGGAGGTCGGTTGGGTTTTCTTGAGGTCGGAAATGGGTCAGGCAGGTTGGGTGGGTCCGGAGGACAGCCGGAAGGCCTGTGTTGAGGTCGGTGGGTCAAGAATGGGGTATTTGGGCCGTCATCGGCCACACCAGGGTGGTGTGACCAGGTGGTGAGATGGTATGACTTAGATCTGTGGTGTTTTGTACTGAAAATCCATCATCCAACGCCGGAATAGGGTCACGGGTTTTGGCCGGTGGTCGGTTGACTCCGGTAGGGAGATCGGAGGCCATTGGGGCTTTGTCGGCCACCACCAAGGTGGTCCGACCAGGGGATTGGTGTTGGGGGCTTCGTTTGAGGATTTCATCTCCTTGGATGGGGCTGTTTGAATTCAGAGCAGGTTCAGAGAGGCTGGTTGGAGGTATGGGTGGGGTTGGACACGGTGGCAACCTGTCACCACCTCCGGTGTGGTAGTTTGACAACTAGGGTTTGATGGGGTTGATTTTTGGGGAGAAATGGGTGTGAAATGTGTTGCGGAAGTGTGGGTAAATGGGTTTTGGGAGCTAGGGTTAGGGTTTTGAAGTATTACCTGGGCGGTGTGAGGGGGTCCGTGGTGGTTGTCAGTGATGGAAGTCGCGCATTAATCACATCCATTTGACCTTTTAATTGGTTGAGGGCTTCCATGATTTGCTCAAAAGGGTTTGCAGCGGAGGTGTTCATCCCTTTTTGAACCCATCTTGACGTTGTTTACGAGTTTTTGTTTTTTTATAACAAAAACAACCGATGGAGCGACTAGGCTCTGATACCAATTGACGTAAATGACGTCAAATGGGAGTAAGAAAAGATAATTCTCTCTCAAACTCTCTCTAATCAAATCTCATAAAATGGAAGAATGCCTCAAATGAGACTATATAAGAGGTATTTATAGGATGGAGGTTGCTTGGTCTCTAAGCTAAGAATCTAATAACATTTATGTCCCTAAAAGCCAATCAACCTTCCTTCTTCTAAATACTAAACAAAAGGAAAATTACAAGGAATACTAAAAATAAAAGAAAGACTAACAAATAATAAAAATACATTAAAACCCAAAAAATAATAAAAATAACCCCTAATTCTTCATTCACATCAGTATGACACAATTAACGTGTCGTACTCAAATTGGCTTGTGTCGGGATTCTATTATTGTTGGACCCTGACACAAACTAATGCGGGTGCGATACGTCAATTGTATCACTTTTTTGTGTCGGTGTAGCATTATTCTAATGTGTAAGGTACGAGAGGGATAATGCACATGCGGGATTAAAGTCTAATTTATAGAAAAGAGGGGAGTTATGTCTAATTACGTCATGATCTTATAGGTAAAGTTAAACTTAAATTAATTACGATTTTTTTTACCTGACCCTCACTTTTTAATGTGTTTTTTGATTTAACCCCCACTTTTCTAATCTCTTTGACATAACGCCCGCACGAGGGGTGGTCTCAATATATTGAATAAAAACAAGGGATTACGTCTAAGGATTTATTTGACTTTGCCCCTTGTTTATAATGCAAAATTAGACTTAACCCCCTGTGTAGGGCACAGTCAAAGAATTATGAAAACGAGGGGTTAAGTCAAATTAGGCATTAAAATTTGGGGGTTAAGTCAATATGACCCAATTAATTATAGTATTATACGTTGGGCGAAATATACTACACATTTTTTTATACTCCGTGTTATATGAACAAAGTCTTGTCGGCACTTTCGTGTCAAAATTATGAGTAGTGTTATTCGTATTGTGTCGTTTATGGTGTCATGTTGCTTTTATTTGAGTGCAAAAATGATAAATTATGCTAATCGTGTTGGATAGAGTTTTAATTGTTATGCTTGCGTCAGGTAGAAAAAACACGATGGCGTATTGTGTCGATCCATACCTTAATAATTCCTCTCATGGCATGTAGTGTTGGGCTAAAACCCAATGTAAAAACACAAATTGTCACCCTGATTAGATTAGAACAAAATTGGCTAATTTTGATCTTACGGGTAAGTGTTGGAATGTACAAAAGTAATTCTGAAGGGGTTATACAATTAATTTTCCACCCTTGTTCTGTATTCCAAGAAAAAAGTGTTCATACATTTTGGGTAACTGTTGGAGAATGCCAAAAGCTCTGAAGCTACGTAGAACTTGGAGCAACTAGTTTTTCTAAAAATACTTGATTTGTGGGTTTGCATCTCTATAGGATACTAATTTCTAGAAATAATGATGAATTGAAGGGCATATTCTCTAAGCACAGTGCTGAAATCGAGATTGATAAATTCTGTACAGATGGATCTTTTTTATCTTGGCTAGAGCTGGGGAATTTGCTTACATCCATTTTTTCACAATATATATGTCATATGAATGACAATTTAAAATATGTTGATGTTGTCAAAGTTTGTGAAACATTGTCTGACATAGATTGTGCTGTCATGTGACCAATAAACCAATATATTGTTTTTCTTGCAAATGCCTTTGATATGGTGTGATTGGAGAGCCATAATGATTTACACAAGGCAATCATGAAGACTGGTTGTGACAAAAACACAATGATTTTAGTTCGGTTAATCCATATTGTGGTTAGAGGTCGTACTTTGGTGCGATGAAAGTACCCTTGTCCAAGCTACGGTTGATCTCGAGTTAGAGAAATGGGAGCAGCCTCTCCATATATGGGGTAAGGACAGCCGACATTCGTCTCTCTCAGACCCTGACCTTTTAATCCATATTGTGGTTATATTCATGGGAATGAGGATTCGAAATAAACAAAATGTTGAGCTACCTGCAGTTCATGATTTAGTTTATTCCCCTTCTTTTGGGTAAGTATATGAGGGACTTCTTTTGGGAGGGGTTTGGAGATAAGCTCAAGTACCTCGCGTGGGATGGGATGAGTGTTGTTGGCCAACTTATGCAGGAGGACTCAGGATTGGGGATTAAGGATATATAGATTTTTATGGACGAGGATAGATTTTGGAGGCGAGTGGTATTAACTAGACTTGGTGTTGCTTATCTTGGATGAAGAGCAGCCGACTCAAATGCGTCCTTTGGGGAGGTTGGGAGAAATTCAGTCAATTTATCTCGAATGAGGTAAGAGATGGTAGCAGCGTGAGGTTTTGGAAGTATGTTTGGTGTGGTAATACAACGTTGGTTAGCCATTCCCGGAGCTTAACAAATAGTCGTGGATGTTAAGAGCACAAAAGTATATTATCGTGGGTGTGATAAGGGAGCATTCAATTTAGAACCATCAGTTTAAACAACATTTCCTGATTACGAGTTGGAGGCAGTCGACACTTTCGCTGCTCGAGAAGGATATTCATGTCAGTGAGGATTGCTTTCTTTTGTTTGTTGTCATGAGGAGTAGGGATCACAATTTGTTTTGTGGCCCAACACAATAAGAACCACCATGACCCTGCACGAAATCGTGTTTTTTTTCCTAACACAACCACGACCCCTTTTAACACGACACGAATAACACTATCACTAATTTTACACCCAATTGAATACAACAGTACACAAGTAAAAACACGAATAACGCGAGTCACAATTTCCACCTTAGTGAGGAGTGCCATTTTGACGTGTGAGGGGACAGTAAAACATTTTTTATCGCATTTTCAGGTAGTCAGGGAACTGTAAGATGTTTTGCTAGTCCTTTTTGGGATGGGCTATGGGTAATGCCTGAGTTGGTTTATTGTCGTGCGAGCAAAAAGATAGAAAAGTAGCTTTGTTTTGCATTGTGCGAACTATTTGGCGAGAGAGGAACATCCGATGTTTAAAGGTGTATACGAAGTCCGCGATTACATTACATTATGTTGATATCACTAATTTTTCCATTTCGTTACACTCACATTAGGGGTCTGAGATCTTCATTTTGTGGGTAGTTGAGCTTTTTTTATATTTGGATTAATATACAGTGTATGCTTGGGTTTAAAATACTTATGAAACAATATTTGCAGTAAATATATAAAAGAGATTGTTTTTTATGGGAATGAGAGTTTATTTTAGTATTTTCTTGTTTTTATTGTAATTTTCCTTTATTTTAGAGCTTTATTAGTTTCCAAGTATGTTTGGGACTAATATCTCAGAAAAAAAATCAACCCTCCAAAGATTAGAGGTAAAGAATATGGAATTTAATTAAATGAAGTTGTTTTTCTAGACATACCCTTAGATGTTCAATTATTGTGTCACACTTTTGTGTCTCTTTAGGCATTAGATTAATGCTACATCCATACAAAAGTCGGATGCAATTGACGTGTCGCACTCGCATTAGCTCGTGTTTGGATCCAACAATAATGGAGCCAGACACGAGCCAATGCGAGTGCGACAAGTCAATTGTGTCGGACCTTTGTATCACTTATTTGCGTTGGTGTAGCATTACTCTAATGCAGAGGAAAATGCTAGGCCGACACAAAAAGGGATACAAAAGTATGTGACGTAAATGACGTCAAATGGGAGCAAGAAAAAAGATAATTTTCTCTCAAACTCTTTATAATCAAATCGCATCAAATGGAAGAATACCTCAAATGAGGCTACATAAGAGGTATTTATAGAAAGGAGGTTGCTTGACCTCTAAACTAAGAATCTAATTACATTTATGTTCCTAACAGCCAATTAACCTTCCTTCTTCTAAATACTAAACAAAAGGAAAATTACAATGAATACTAAAAATAAGAGAAAGGCTAACAAATAACAAAAATACAATAAAATACTAAAAATAACCCCTAATTCTTCATTCACATCATTCTCTCCGCCTTCGAAAAGTTCGTCCTCTAACTTTAAAGTTGAGTTCGAATGCAAAAAATTCCCAAAATTGCGGAAGAGGCAAAACTTGAGGGGTCAAAACGTAATTTGCTGAAAATTTGAGGAAGATTCTTCAAGTATTGCATCAATCTTCGTCTTCTTCCTCTTGCCACTTGTGCCAATCATAAAAAATATGTACCACCGGGGTCAAAAACCAAGGGTTCGGTGTGAAACCCTAGTCTTTGCATTTGGTTGAGGGTCCCAAACATGGTAGAAGATTGTGTGATTGTTATGGTGCAATTTAATGCCGAATCTTGGTTTTTCGGTTGAATCACTACCGGCGAGGGGCTGGAGCCAGAGATCGGAGGTCGGTTGGGTTTTCTTGAGGTTGGAAATGGGTTAGGCAGGTTGGGTGGGTCCGGAGGACAACCGGAAGGCCTGTGATGAGGTCGGTGGGTCAAGAATGGGGTATTTGGGCTGTCATTAGCCACTACCAGGGTGGTGCGACCAGGTGGTGAGATGGTATGACCCAGATCCGTGGTGTTTTGTACTGAAAATCCATCATCCGATGCCGGAATAGGGTCACGGGGTTTGGCTGGTGGTCGATTGTCTTCTGTAGGGAGATCGGAGGCCATTGGGGCTTCGTCGGCCACCACCAGGGTGGTCCGACCAGGGGATTGGTGCTGGGGGATTCGTTTGAGGGTTTCATCTCCTTGGATGGCGTTGTTTGACGTCGGAGCAGGTCCGGAGAGGCTGGTTGGAGGTATGGGCTGAGGCTGGACACGGTGGCAACCTGTCACCACCTCCGGTGTGGTGGTTTAGCAACTAGGGTTTGATGGGGTTGATTTTTTGGGGGAAAGGGGTGTGAACTGTGTTGCGGAAGCGTGGGTAGATGGGTTTTGGGGGCTAGGGTTAGAGTTTTGAGGTATTACCGGGGTGGTGTGAGGGGGGTCCGTGGTGGTTGCCGGTGATGAAGTCGCGCATTCATCACATCCATCTGAACCTTCAATTGGTTGAGGGCTTCCATGATTGGCTCGAAAGGGTTTGCCGCGGAGGTGTTCATCCTTTCTTGAATCCACCTTGACGTTGTTTACAAGTTTTTGATTTTTTTACAACAACAACAACAACCGATGGAGCGACTAGGCTCTGATACCAATTGACGTAAATGGCATCAAATGGGAGAAAGAAAAGATAATTCTCTCTCAAACTCTCCCTAATCAAATCTCATAAAATGGAAGAATGCCTCAAATGAGGCTACATAAGAGGTATTTATAGGAAGGAGGTTACTTGGCCTCTAAGCTAAGAATCTAATAACATTTATGTCCCTAAGAGCCAATTAACCTTCCTTCTTCTAAATACTAAACAAAATGAAAATTACAATGAATACTAACAATAAAAGAAAGACTAACAAATAATAAAAATACAATAAAACCATAAAAATACTAAAAATAACCCCTAATTCTTCATTCACATCAGTATGACACAATTAACATGTCGTACTCAAATTGGCTTGTGTCGGGATTCCATTATTGTTGGACCCGAACACAAACTAATGCGGGTGCGATACGTCAAATGTATCACTTTTTTGTGTCGGTGTTGCATTATTCTATGTGTAAGGTACGAGAGGGATAATGCAAATGCGGGATTAAAGTCTAATTTATAGAATAGAGGGGAGTTATGCCTAATTACGTCATGATCTTATAGGTAAAGTTAAACTTAAATTAATTACGATTTTTTTAACCTGACCCCACTTTTTAATGTGATTTTTGATTCAACCCCCACTTTTCTAATCTCTTTGACATAACGCCTGCACGGGGGATGGTCTCAATATATTGAATAAAAATAAGGGATTAAATCTAAGGATTTATTTGACCTTGCCCCTTGTTTATAACGCAAAATTAGACTTAACCCCCTGTGTAGGGCAAAGTTAGAGAATTATGAAAACGAGGGGTTAAGTCAAATTAGGCATTAAAATTTGGGGGTTAAGTCAAAATGACCCAATAAGTTATAGTATTATACTTTGGGCGAAATATACTACACTTTTTTATACTCCATGTAATATATATGAAGAACAAAGTCTTGTCAGCACTTTCGTGTTAAAATTATGAGTAGTGTTATTCGTATTGTGTCGTTTTATTGGTGTCATGTTGCTTTTATTTGAGTGCAAAAATGATAAATTATGCTAGTCGTGTTGTCTAGAGTTTTAATTGTTGTGCTTGCGTCAGGTAGAAAAAACACGATGGCGTGTTGTGTCGATCCATACCTTAATAATTCCTCTCATGTTATGTAGTGTCGGGCTAAAACCCGATGTAAAAACACAAATTGTCACCCTGATTAGATTAGAACAAAACTGGCAAATTTTGATCTTATGGGTAAGTGTTGGAATGTACAAAAGTAATTCTGAAGGGGTTATACAAATAATTTTCCACCCTGGTTCTGTATTCCAAGAAAAAAGTGTTTATACATTTTGGGGAACTGTTGGAGAATGCCAAAAGCTCTGAAGCTATGTAGAACTTGGAGCAACTAGTTTTTCTAAAAATACTTGATTTGTGGGTTTGCATCTCTATAGGATACTAATTTCTAGAAATAATGATGAATTGAAGGGCATATTCTCTAAGCACAGTGCTGAAATCGAGATTGATAAATTCTGTACAGATGGTTCTTTTTTATCTTGGCTAGAGCTGGGGAATTTGCTTACATCCATTTTTTCACAATATATATGTCATATGAATGACAATTTAAAATATGTTGATGTTGTCAAAGTTTGTGAAACATTGTCTGAAATAGATTGTGCTGTCATGTGACCAATAAACCAATATATTGTTTTTCTTGCAAATGCCTTTGATATGGCATGATTGGAGACCCATAATTATTTACACAAGGCAATCTTGGCTGTGACAAGAACACAATGTTTTTAGCTCGGTTAATCCATATTGTGGTTAGAGGTTGTACCTTGGTGCGATGACAAGTGTCCTCGTCCAAGCTACGGTTGATCTTGGTTTAATACATGGGACAAACCTCTCCATATATGGGGGTACGGCCAGCTAACATCAGCGTCTCCTAGACCTGCAGTTAAGCGGAAGCCTTGTGCACTGAGTATGACTTTTTAATCCATATTGTGGTTATATTCACGGGAATGAAGATTCCAAATAAATAAAATGCTGAGCTACCAACCGTTCATGAATTAGTTTACTCCACCTCTTTTGGGAAGTATATAAGGGGCTTCTTTTCGTAGGGGTTTGGAGATAAGTTCAAGTACCCCCGCGTGGGATGGGATGAGTGTTGTTGGCCAACTAATAAAGGAGGAATGAGGATTGGGGATTAAGGATATATAGATTTTTATGGATGAGGATACATTTTGGAGGCGAGTGGTATTAGCTAGACTTGGTGTTGCTTATCTTGAATGTAGAGCAGCCGACTCAAATGCGTCTTTTGGGGAGGTTGGGAGAAATTCAGTCAAGTTATCTCGAATGAGGTAAGAGATGGTAGCAAGCAGCGTGAGGTTTTGGAAGGATGTTTGGTGTGGGAATACAACGTTGGTTAGCCATCTCCCGGAGCTTAACAATTAGCCGTGGATGTTAAGAGCACGATAGTATATTATGGTGGGTGTGATAAGAGGGCATTCAATTTACAACCATCAGTTTAAACAACATTTCCTGATTACGAGTTGGAGGCAGTCGACACTTTCGTTGCTCGACAAGGATATTCATGTCAGTGAGGATTGCTTTCTTTTGTTTGTTGTCATGAGGAGTAGGGATCGCAATTTGTTTTGTGGCCCAACACAATAAGAACCACCATGACCCTGCACGAAATCGTGTTTTTTTTCCTAACACAACCACAACCCCTTTTAACACGACACGAATAACACTATCACTAATTTTACACCCAATTAAATACAACAGTACAGTAAAAACACGAATAACGCGAGTCACAATTTCCACCTTAGTGAGGAGTGCCATTTTGACGTGTGAGGGGACAGTAAAACATTTGTTATCGCATTTTCAGGTTGTCAGGGAACTGTAAGATGTTTTGCTAGAACTTTTTGGGATGGCCTATGGGTAATGCCTGAGTTGGTTTATTGTCGTGCGAGCAAAAAGATAGAAAAGTAGCTTCGTTTTGCATTGTGCGAACTATTTGGCGAGAGAGTAACATCCGATGTTTAAAGGTGTATACGGAGTCCGCGATTACATTACATTACGTTGATATCACTATTTTTTCCATTTCGTTACATTCACATTAGGGGTCTGAGATCTTCATTTTGTGGGTAGTTGAGCTCTTTTTTATATTTGGATTAATATACAGTGTATGCTTGGGTTTAAAATACTTATGAAACAATATTTGCAGTAAATATATAAAAGAGATTGTTTTTTATGGGAATGAGAGTTTATTTTAGTATTTTCTTGCTTTTATTGTAATTTTCCTTTATTTTAGAGCTTTATAAGTTTCCAAGTATGTTTGGGACTAATATGTCATTTTTAGATATTAGTTGCCTTCTTTTGTCTTTTGGGTAATAACTTGTTTAGCAAACTAACTCTTCCTATAAATAGGCCGCTTGACCCTCATTTGTACTCAACTTTTAATATGGAGAATAGAGAATAGAGAGAGAAAGAAACCCATTTCATTTCTTTAGTTGTTGTTGTTGTGTAGTATAGTTGTGTAGAATAACTTCTTCTTTTTATGCTTCCGCACCCTAATTCACATCAAATTGGTATCAAAGCTGCGTTTGTTCTTGGCGCGAGGATGATTATCAAATACAATTCAGATTCAGATTGGGATCATTCCGATTTCATTCTACGTACAACAAGTCCCACCATCGAAACCCTAATTCCCCAAGAACCACCCATTCTACATCTTTGCCCCCCAAAAAACCCTAGTTTCACAAACCCTAACCCTACCCACAACCAAGAAAGTACCACCACCGTGGATGGTGCCCCACCACCACCACTTGCTGACCGTCTCCCCCCCAAAAAAGCCCCTGCCACCCCAACCAACCCCCAAACCCACCGCCCCTGCCTCAAAATGCAATCCCAACCCTCCTCCAACCCAAAAAAACCCTAATCGACTTGCCCCAGCACCTTCGGCCACCCCAAAACAACCCATATGCTGTCCAGAGGAACACAACCGGAGCTCCAGGCAATCGCTATTCCTTACTCACTGTCGAACAGTGCCAACGGGTCAACCATACCCTTCGACGGTGCAAACCGACCCGAACCAGAGTACCAGGCTGCCGAATGAACCCACCGAAGGTGGCCTAGGGGCGGCCGACCTATTCCGCCCTTCTCCGAGGCAGCACACCCCAAACCGGAGTCACTACAGCCCTCCGATGACTAGCCAGCCCACTCCGACCATTGTTCACCATGTACGAAGCCTCCAGAATTTCAAGAATCAACATTCACCAGAAATTCAAGAATGCCTTAATCTCAACCAAGATTCATGGCCTACTACTTCCACCCAATCCAAGATCATTTCTAATGCAAACCCTAGCCAAATTCAACAAAAAAAATTAATTCCAAACCCTATTTACCCCATTTTCAAGAAACCCCAAAACCCACTCCATTTCAAAACCCTAACCCATTGGCATTCATATTCAACCCCGGCAACCTCCCACCACATCACAAACCCTAATCAAACTTTCCCACCACCCGAACCTCTTCACCACATTAATCCCCCACCAATTTCTGAAAATTACAATTCAGCCCCTGCATTTTCCAATAATTACAAATTTGCTCCAAATCTATCAAGGTCCTACGATTTAATCCCTCCCTCACCCGAAGAATACATTTCTTACAAATTCTCGTGGGATGGTACCCAATACGGTCTCGATATGAATGCAAGTGCCGATTTTGACACGGTTAGTTGTGCCATCATCAAGGAACTCCAAAGTCTTCAAAATTCTTGGACCGAGACGGATTCATATCTCTCTCAAAAGCTTCACACATTGACAAATAGTGCTTATTCTATCGAAGAGTATGAGATGTACCATCAACACCTACATAGATGTCGGGCCGAGTATTATGAGATGGAGATGGCACGTGAACAATGGATACGTGCATGAGCGAGGTATTTGGTCCCATATTTGGAGTACTTGTCCACCGGTGTACCTCCTCCTACATCCGATGTCATTCCCACGCACACCGATGCTATTATCTCTTCAGATATGCTTCACGAGGATGTCTCCGAGGTTGTTGAGACCGAGACCATGCTTGATAGTGACTACGTGTTCCTTCCTTGTGATTTTTTCACCATATTCGAGGAGGGATGGATCACTCGCACCCGATATAGAGATTTGGAGGCATTTGCGATTTTGAACTTCTTTCCTATCTTTGGGGTAGAAGATGAGGGGTACTTCCTATGTGATTTTTTTGATTTATTTGTTGAAGATGTTTGGGAGATTCGCACTCATTTTCATGAGGTGACAATATTTGATTTGATGGATTTTTTTCCATTTTTGGTCACGATGATGAGCTTTGTGATGATGGTTTGGTGGTTATTTCCTTTGAGGAGCATATGTTGCATGAGGAGAACACAATTGGTGTGGGATTTGTGGATCCTTTTTGGGTTCCTTATGAGCCGCGCTCCATGACGCATTTACATGCTTCGATGTTACGGAGGCTCATCATGAGCAATTTGGATGAAATTTGGCACAATGGCCTTCTCCACGTCGGTCTTATGTTGACTCTTCATGTGGACGGATTAGAGGCCGCCTTCATATTCATCGGCCATGGCGTCAATTTGTGGTTTCCCTTCAAGGTTATTTTGCGAGTCGTTATACGGGACGCTTTATAGGACGCCTTCCTTTTCAAGTAGGGAGCCCCCGGATGATGCCCTCACCCACACGTTTATCGCTCGGGACGAGCTCTCTCAAGTAGGGGAGAATGATGGGAATGAGAGTTTATTTTAGTATTTTCTTGCTTTTATTGTAATTTTTCTTTATTTTAGAGCTTTATTAGTTTCCAAGTATGTTTGGGACTAATATGTCATTTTTAGATATTAGTTGCCTTCTTTAGTCTTTTGGATAATAGCTTGTTTAGCAAGCTAACTCTTCCTATAAATAGGCCACTTAGCTCTCATTTGTACTCAACTTTTAATATGGAGAATAAAGAATAAAGAGAGAAAGAAACCCATTTCATTTCTTTAGTTGTTGTTATTGTTGTGTATAGATGTTGTGTAGATTAGTTGTTGTGTAGAATTTTTTTTATTTTTTCATATCTAAGAGGGATAAACCCCCCACACATTTATTTATTCAAGGAGAAAAAGCCTCCAGAGTGGCTTACAAGCAAAAGGATAACTTCATACTAAGAAAAAGATAAGAAAATTCCCAAAACAGAAGAACCACCTAAGAAATCTCAAATGAAGATCTAAGATAATGGCATCCCATCTTGTCTAGCCTAACAGCCCCCTTAACCACAGCAGGCAGATCCAAATCAGAATTAAAGATCCTAGAAGAAGTAGAATAGACGCCAAAGTTAGCTAGAGCATCAACAACCATGTTAGACTCCCTGTAGCAATGGGTTAAAGAAAAATTGAGAGCTTTAAGTTCTTTAATTTCCTTCACCAAGCTCTGCAATTTCCAAGGGGGTTTCCAGTTTCTATTAATAAGGTTCACCACAAATAAAGAATCAGCCTCAATTTGAATACCTTTGATATGGTGATCAATGCACAATTTAATGCCCAATCTGAGACCATATAATTCAGCATATGAATTAGAAGCATTATCAGTAGAATGAGCATAAGCAAGAATAACATCACCCCTATCATTTCTCACAATGCCACCACAACCACTAACTCCAGGGTTACCCTTAGAAGCACCATCAATGTTGAGTTTAAGGCCTTTTGAGGGGGGAAAAGACCATTTAATAGCCTTGAATTTAGGGGTTTTTCTCCTTGTTTGAATGTGGAAAGTCTCTATAAAACCTCCATCAAATTCAGATAGGGGGCTATTGAAAGAAAAGCCTGAGCAGATATCTGAGATAAAGGAAATTGAATGGGAGATGATTAAATGAGGATCCATGCAAATATCTTCAAAAGTAGAGAGATTTCTACTTTTCCATATCTCCCAGCAAACAATTACTGGAATGCACTTGCAAAGAAATGTATAATAATCTTTAGTGCCTAATTTAATCCACCAGCTATGCAAAATAGATGAAATAGAAGATCTGTCCATCGAAATGCCCATTAAATCAGCAAAGAAAGTCCAGACTGGAAGGATGGAAGGGCATTGAATGAAGGAATGATTTTTAGATTCTACTTCCTTCTTGCAAGCTTTACATCTGGAACATAACCTTATTCCCACCTCTTGGATACAATCATCAATAGGAACACAGTTATTAAGCAGCTTCCAAATAAGGATAGAGCATTTTATAGGAATTTTAGGGTCTCATATCTGATCAAAGACTCTAGAAGAAGGAAAATGATCTTTATAAATAGAATAAGCAGAAGAAAAGTTGAATTCCCCAGAACAATGAGGTTTCCATATCCAAGAATCCTCTGCCTTGTCCATATTATCCAAGCAGACCTGTTTCACAACTTGGATTCTTTTCCAAGTTTGAGATCCACCTGTAGATGAAGCACTCCAATTCTTGTACTTATTAGACATGAATGAAGACCAAAGAGATTGCCGAGTATATAGATTCCGGAAGAGTTTCATAGCTGATGCCTTAGAAATAAGATTGAAGTCTTTGAATCCCATGCCCCCTTCAATAGGATCTCTACATTGAAGCTGCCAATTTTTCCATTGAAATTTCCATCCTTGCTCAGCATTGCCACCCCACCAGAAAAATTGTTGAAGAGGGTATGAATTCTCTGAATTATAGTTTTGGGAGGGGACAAAGAAGCCAAAAGAAACTGAGGAATAGAAGACAAAACATGTTTTATAAGAATAAGTCTCCCACCTGGAGATAAAAGCTTAGATTTCCACCCAGCCAGTTTAGTTCTCAAAGAATTCAGCAAACTGTCATAGTATTTAAGCTTGTTCCTCCCTTTGAAGATAGGGCAACCAAGATATTTAATAGGAAGATCTTTAAATTGCAGCCCTAAACCATCAGCAACTTTAGATTTTAACTGAGGAGAACATTTAGAATCCACTGTAAATCTGCTTTTAGCGAAGTTGATATTTTGTCCAGAAATAGAAGAGTAATGGTTAAAGAATACCATAAGATTTCTTAGACTTCTTTTGTCTCCCCTACAAAAGATAATAATATCATCTGCAAAGGCCAGGTGAGAAATAAGGGGGTTGCCACTAGGAAGAGAGAAAGACTTAACTTTTCCAATTTCCATAAGCTAGTTGAGACCTCTACTTAGTAGATAATCTGCTGCTAAAATGAATAAACTAGGGGAAATAGGGTCCCCTTGTCTCAATCCTCTAGTGGATTGAAAAAAACCACAGCTTTGACCATTGAAAATGATAGAGAACCAATTAGAAGAGATGGTTCTCCATATAAAGTCTATCCATCTTTCACCAAAGCCAAAACTTCTGAGCACTGAAATCAATGAACTCTATCATAGGCTTTTTCCATGTCTAATTTAATTAAGACATTACCACCATGAATCTTCTTGCCCAAGCTTTCCACCATCTCTTTAGCAAGCAAAATGTTGTCTTGAATGGCTCTTCCTTGAATAAAACCACTCTGGGTTGAGGAAATAATAGAAGGAAGCACTTTAGCCAATCTGTTTGACAGCACCTTTGTAATAATCTTCATAGAAAAATTGCAGAGACTAATAGGTCTTAGATCTGCACAAGACTTTGGACATTTAATTTTTGGGACAAGAACAACTGAGGTACTAGTCCAGCTTTGAGGAAGAGAGCAACCTGCAAAAAAAGAGGTAATGGCAGATAATAGGTCAGCTTTAATAATAGTCCAGCATTGTTTGTAGAATATACCACTAAAGCCATCTGGACCAGGGGCTGCATCATCATTAAGCTCTGTTATAGCGTTATAAACCGCCATTTCAGAAGGGAAATCCTCTAGGAGCAGCATTCATCTCATCAGTTATCATGGAGGGAATAATATCAGAAATATCCTCTTGGACATTAGTTTGAGCAGGGGACCACAAGTCCATGAAGTAATCAAGGATATGGTTCTTCAAGATAGGATGATCCTCCATATGAGTGCCATCATTATCTTTAAGAGAGTGAATAAAAAGTTTCTTATGCTTGGCCTTCACCGAAGCATTAAAAAATTTTGAATTACAGTCTCCCAATTTTAGCCATCTAATAGCAGACTTCTGCCTCCAGTATTCCTCTTCTGTTCTCATAGCTTCCAAAAGCTGAGCTTAAGCATTATTTAAAGATTCCCTGTTGGTATCTGAGCTGTCCATCTCATAGCTAATTTCCAGCTGGGCTATGTCATCCTCCAAATTTCTCAAATTTTGAAAAATATCAATCTCTTCAGCTTCTGATAAAATTTCTTCAATTCAGTACCATGAGCTTCTTCTTCCCAAGACTGCTTAACAGTAGCAAGGAAAGAGGGGTGAGAGCACCACATGCTTTGGAATTTAAATGGTTTAGGGCAGTCATCTAACCCAGTTTTAACTGACAGTAACAGAGGGGCATGGTCAGAAGAGGATTTATTAAGATGCTGAATTCTAGAGTTAGGATAAAAGGCTTCCCAAGTTGAATTAAATAGGCACCTATCCAATCTAGCCATGATCAGATCTTCTTCCGTCCTTTTGTTACACCAGGTATACCTAGAACCAATATAACCCAAGTCTCTTAATCCACAGTCATGAATCGCTTGATTAAAGTCATCAACATCTAGGTGGTTGATATCATTTCCTCCCACTTTTTCAGTTTGAGAAGACACCACATTGAAGTCACCAATAACTAAATGAGGACCTTGAAACATCAACAAGATGATCCCATAATTCTCTTCTCTCTTCAACTATGCACTTAGCATAGATAATGGAAAGGACAATGGGAGATTTTAAAGCAGGATGATCTATTTGAATAGTAATATGCTCGTGGTGATCCTCAATTACCTTTATAGAGATGTTGAACCTCCAAAAAAACCAAAATTTACCACTGATATTAGCCCCACCTCCTTCAAAACCCCACTTGAACTTTAACTTATCAATTTTCTGAGACTCAACTTTAGGCTCTAGCAGAGCAAGAAAGGGAATTTTGTGCATTTTCATAAGAAATTTAATTCTTCTACTTGAGGACTTTTTAGCAACCCCTCTGATATTCCAAACAATGATGTTAATCATTTAGAAATATAGAGGTGAGAGTGTTTGATACCTTTGGTTCTAGATCGAGTTAATCTCCTAAAGAGGGGTCTGACATCTTGATTTTCTTGACATGAGTGAGCTGATCTGTAATGCAGCTTGATAGATTTTCTTCCACCTGCTGCTTTGCATGAAGTTTCTTTAATTTTCTGTCAAACATTCTAGCCATTTGGTGTAGGTCTTCCCCAGGCACCTGTTTCTGAACTATCCCTTCTTCATTATCTGAGATGTATAAAGACAGTGAGTCTTTATTGATCTCATAATCTGGTAAGTCAGTAGCTCTTGGTGACAAAGAGCATTTATCCACCACGGATACTTCATCTACATTTAACTTGAGACTGTGAATTTTGTGAATGTGATCTTGAATCTTTTCTTGAGCAACCTTGGGAATTTTTTGTGAGGGAGGTGTTGTGATGGCCCTATTATATCTGATTACCTCCTCAACCATATCAACTGCAGCCTCTTGACTTGCCCCAACTGGAGCAATAACATGAGTTAAAGTATCTTCCACACTAGCTTTTCCTATGTCTGCTTCCAACTCGGATATAATTTCCTTCCCTTTGTTACTCTGCTGAACCTGGTCATTACTATCCATGTTCGGCTCTTCACCTTCTGCTACAGCATCAGCTATATCAGAATTCTCTACTTCCAAATTCACAATTTTTCCTTGCACTGCTTCTTCATTGGTTACCTTGTTGTCAGCTGCTGCATTCTTGATCTGGTAAACTTGAATTGATATATTCTTAAATTGAATCTGCCTCTGATCTATTTTCTTGACTGGTTAACTTTGTCTTTTGTGATTACTCCTCCTTGATTTGATATATTGAACATACAGTTATTTTCATTGTGGCCGTTCTTTAAACATCTACTGCAATACTTTGGCATATTTTTCACTAACACTTCTTGCCAAAATCCACTATCTCCACACCCTATCCAAACTCTTTTGGGGATCTTTCGAGTCAAATCCGCTTCAACACAAACACGAGCCATACTAGGTCTGTTCATCTCTACTGTAGATGCATCCAATTTTAATGGTTGCCCAATCAACTGGGCAATTGAAAAGAGTGAGGATTTAGGGAAAAAATCAATTGGAAGATTTGGAAAGGATACCCAAATAGGGGATATGCTGCTCTCAATATCTGGCCTGAAACCAGGGGACCATTTGAACACCCTCATAGGATATTTGCCTATAAACCAAGAGTCCCTCATCCACATTCTTGAAAAATCCTCTTCACAATTTAATCTAATCAATATATGTTTATGATCAATTAGACCAATAGAGAACGCAGTTTTGAGCGAGAGAGCTTGAAATACCTTTCGTATTATCTCCATAGAGGGTTGGCCATGTGAGAACTTACCTATTAGAGCATTTTTGAAAGGAATAGACAGTGTATCAATGTCTTCATTAGAGAATAAAACGGCAGGTTCACCTTTAAAAGAAGTTGACGGTTTCAAAAGAAGCTCATGAGAATTAGAGGATGAGTTTGCAACTACAGAGGCAAATGATCGATTCCATACAGATTTTGGGTCACGTGGCTTAGGTTCCACGTGAAAGTTGGGCGTTTGGGCTGCCATGCAAACCCTAATTAGGGTTTACGAGAGAGAGAGAGAGAGAGAGAGAGTTGAACCTTAGGTTCCACAGTGATGACTTATGTTGTTTAGAATAACTTCTTCTTTTTACGCTTCCGCACCCTAATTCACATTAGTTTTTATGATATATTTTTTAATAAATCTCTGTTAGGCCATAATTAGTCATCGGCTTATGTTCCTCTGTTTGTGTTTATTCTTTTTCCATTCTGGAACCAAATATATGTCTGAATCAATGCCTAATAGCTCAGTGTACGCACACATAGTAATGATGACTTTCTACTTTCTTGTATGTGTGATCTTCTTTACAATATTATTGTTATGATGCATAATTTTATTAGATTTTTTATCTCAATTTTTTATATTGGTTGTTCTGAAGATTGTCAGAGAAATATTGATCTAGTGTCCAAAAGTTGGAGTTCATTTTTATCTTGGCTAGAGCGGAAGAAGTTGCTCTTACATCCCTTTTGAACATTATATATGTCATCAATTTAAAATATGTTGATGTTTTAAAAGTTTGTGAAACATTGTTTGAAAGAGATTGTGCTGTCTTGTGACCAGTAAACCAATATATTGTTTTTCTTGTAAATGCCTTTGATATAGCATGATTGGAGAGCCATAGTTATTTACACAAGGCAATCATGAAGATTGGTTGTGACAAAAACACAATGATTTTAGCTCGGTTAATTCATATTGTGGTTAGAGGTCGTGCCTTGGTGCGATGTCAAGTGCCCTCATCCAAGCTACGGTTGGTCTCGGTTCGATACATGGGAGCAACCTCTCCATATATGGGGATAATGCTAGTTGACATCCACTAACATCCGCCTCTCCCAGAGCTGCTGTTAAGCGGGAGCCTTGTGCACTGGGTACGACCTTTTATTCCATATTGTGGTGGTTATATTCATGGGAATGAAGATTCCAAATAAATAAAATATTGAGCTACCGACCGTTCATGAATTAGTTTATTCCGCCTCTTTTCGGTAAGTATATGAAGGACTTCTTTTGGGAGGGGTTTGAAGATAAGCTCAAGTACCCCCGCGTGGAATGGGATGAGTGTTGTTGGCCAACTAATAAAGGAGGACTGAGGATTGGGGATTAAGGATATATAGATTTTTACGGACAAGGATAGATTTTGGAGGCGGGTGGTATTAGCTAGACTTAATGTTGCTTATCTTTTGGATGAAGAGCAGCCGACTCAAATGCGTCTTTTGGGGAGGTTGGGAGAAATTCAGTCAATTTATCTCGAATGAGGTAAGAGATGGTAGCAATGTTGGGTTTTGAAAGGATGTTTGGTGTGGGAATACAACGTTGGTTTGCCATTTCCAGGAGCTTAACAATTAGCCGTGGATGTTAAGAGCACGATAGTATATTATTCAATTTAAAACCATTGGTTTAATCAACATTTCCTGATTAGGAGTTGGAGGCAGTTGATGCTTTTGTCGCCCTAGAAGGATAGAATGAAATGGGATGAGAATCGGGATAAAAAGTTCACAGGGGAGGAGCCTTCCTCGGGAGGCTTGTGGAGGATATTCATGTCAGTGAGGATTGCTTTATTTGTTTGTTGTCGTGAGGAGTAGGGATGGCAATCAATGTTTAAAAAGGCGTTTGAGGCTTACGTCTCGAGGCGAGGCGGGAAAAAATGCCTCGAGGCTTAAGTTTCAGGGTTGAATTTGAGGCATACGCCTCAATGCGCCTCGAGGCTTACGCCTCGGTGCGCCTCACGCCTTTTAGCTGAGGCGCGGAAAAAAAAAACTCTTGTTCTTTTTTGTTGTTTTAAAACTGCACTTAACTTAATTTACAATTGTAACTTGAGAGAAATTTTGAAAAAATAACCAGTATGTTAATGAAACTTAAAATACTGATATTGTCAATTTGATTTTGTTTGAAATAAATGTACTAAATTAACTTCAATATGACTTTTTTTAAAAAACTTTTTTGTTTTTTTGTTTTCAACTTAGATTAATATGTTATCTTTAACTAAACTAAATATATATTGAGAAACTAATATATTTTAAAGGTTGGTGTCTTTTTTAATAAACTTAGGTTGATATGTTTTATTATTTTTTTAATAAAATTGCTGTTTTTTAATCTTAGCTTGAAAATTAATGTTTTTTAATAAATTTGCTTGTTAAGTTGCATTGATTAATTTACTGTCATATTATAAAATAACCAATATGTGAATGAAGCTAAAAAAATGATTTTTCCAATATGATTTTGCATTGATTAATTTATTGTCATATTGTAAAATAACCAATATGTTAAAATTGATTTTCTCAACTTACTTTTTTTTTAAAAGTTATCTCGGGGGAACAAAAGAATGTCAAACTATGTGAGAAAGTCCTCAAGGTTTTTTTTTTTTTTTTTTGTAGTTTTATTTTATATTTCTTTGTTATTTTATTTTTATGGTTTTATTAGTATTTTTTTAATATTATTTTACTCTTTTTTTTTTCTTTTTGGTGAGGCTTACGCCTCACCTATCCGCGATTAAAACGCCTCCCCTCGCCTTTCGCCTTTTCAAACATTGATGGCAATTTATTTTGTGGCCCAACACAACAA
The DNA here is from genome assembly GCA_949130495.1 of Sambucus nigra. Taxonomy (NCBI): domain Eukaryota; kingdom Viridiplantae; phylum Streptophyta; class Magnoliopsida; order Dipsacales; family Adoxaceae; genus Sambucus; species Sambucus nigra. The sequence continues at coordinate 533,433,130 of OX422218.1, forward strand.
GAACCACCATGGCACTGTACGAAATCGTGTTTTTTATCCTAACACAGCCACAACCCCTTTTAACACCACACGAATAACACTATTACTAATTTTTACACACAATTAAATACCGCACTACAAGAGCGAAAACACGAATAACGTGCGTCACAATTTCCACCGTAGTGAGCAGTGTCATTTTGACGTATGAGGAGACAGTAAAGCATTTGTTATTGCATTTTCAGGTAGCCAGGGAACTGTCAGATGTTTGGCTAGTCCTTTTCGGGATGGCATATGTGTATTGCCTGAGTCGGTTTATTGTTGTGCGAGCCAAGAGGCTAGAAAAGTTTTGAAAGTAGCTTCGTTTTGAATTGTACGATCTATTTGGCGAGAGAGGAACATCCGGTGTTTAAAGGCGTATAAGAAGTCCACAATTATATTACGTTATGTTGATATTACTATTTATTTCCATTCGGTCACGCTCACATTAGGGGTCTGAGATCTTCATTTTGTGGGTAGTTGAGCTTTTTTCATTTTTGGAATAATATACATTATGTTCAAGAATTTGCAATTTATCATCAAAGAGACAAAATCGCAACATCCGCACTGTTAAAAAAGCTTGTGGGGTTACGAACCCGGAAATATAAATCTTCCCCTATGGAAAGTAATGCAGAAGCCTTTCCTCTTTTTTTCTCTTGAAAGAATATTTGCAGTAAATATGTAAAAGAGAGTGTTTTTTATGATGTATTTTTGTATGCATCTTATTGGATAAATTCTGTTAGGCCATAATTAGTCATAGGCTTAAGTTCTGTGTTTATGTTTATTCTTTTTTCATTCAGGAACCAAATATATGTCTGAATCAATGCCTAATAGCTCACTGTACCCACAGATAGTAATGATGACTTTCTACTTTCTAGTATGTGTGATCTTCTTTACAATCTTATTGTTATAATGCATAATTTTATTAAATTTTTCATCTCAATTATTAATATTTTTGTTGTGTTGGAGATTGTGAAAGAAATATTGATCTAGTGTCCAAAAATTAGAGTTCATTTTTATCTTGGCTAGAGCTGGAGAAGTTGCTCTTACATCCATTTTTTTACATTATATATGTCATATGAATGACAATTTAAAATTTGTTGATGTTTTCAAAGTTTGTGAAACATTGTTTGAGAAAGATTGTGCTGTCTTGTGACCAACAAACCAATATATTGTTTTTCTTGCAAATGCCTTTGATATGGCATGATTGGAGAACCATAATCATTTACACAAGGCAGTCGTGAAGATTGGCTGTGAAAAAAACACGATGATTTTAGCTCGGTTAATCCATATTGTGGTTAGAGGTCGTACCTTGGTTCGACAGCAATTGTCCTTGTCCATGCTACGGTTAGTCTCGGGTTTGAGACATGAGAACAACCTCCCTATATATGGAGGTAAGGCCAACTGATATCCGCCTCTTCCAGACCTGCAGTTAAGCGGGAGCCTTGTGCACTGGGTACATCCTTTTAATCCATATTGTGGTTATAATCATGGAATGAGGATTCCAAATAAATAAAATGTTGAGCTACTGACCGTTCATGATTTAGTTTATTCCACCCCTTTTGGGCAAGTATATGAGGGACTTCTTTTGGGAGGGGTTTGGAGATAAGCTCAAGAACCTCCGCGTGGAATGGGACGAGTGTTGTTGGCCGACTAATAAAGGAGGGCTGAGGATTGGGGATCAAGGATATATAGATTTTTACGGACGAGGATAGATTATGGAGGCCAGTGGTATTAGCTAGACTTGGTGTTGCTTATCTTGGATGAAGAGCAGCCTACTCAAACGCGTCTTTTGGGGTGGTATCTTAAAAGGTAATTAGTAAAGGTTGAGAGAAATTCAGTCAATTTATCTCGAATGAGGTAAGAGATGGTAGCAGCGTAAGGTTTTGGAATGATGTTTGGTGTGGGAATACAACGTTGGTTGGCCATTTCCCGGAGCTTAACAATTAGCCGTGAATGTTAAGAGCACGATAGTATATTATGGTGGGTGCGATAAGAAGGCATTCAATGTAGAACCATCGGTTTAAACAACATTTCCTCATTACGAGTTGGATGCAGTTGACGCTTTCGTTGCCCGAGATGGATAGAATGAAGTGGGATGGGCATCGGAATGGAAAGTTCACGGTGAAGGGTAGAATATTCATGTTAGTGAGGATTGCTTTCTTAGTTTGTTGTCGTGAGGAGTAGGGATGGCAATTCGTTTTGTGGCCGTACACAACAAGAACCACCATGACACTGCACGAAATCGTGTTTTTTATCCTAACACAGCCACAACCCCTTTTAACACCACACGAATAACACTATTACTAATTTTTACACCCAATTAAATACCACAGTACACGAGTGAAACACAAATAACGCGCGTCACAATTTCCACCTTAGTGAGGAGTGCCATTTTGACGTATGATCACTTGAAGAGAACGACTTCACATCGACAGTAAAGCATTTGTTATTGCATTTTCAGGTAGTCAGGGAACTGTAAGGTGTTTTGCTAGTCCTTTTTGGGATGGCATATGTGTAATGTCCGAGTCGATTTATTTTCGTGTGAGCAAAAGTTTGGAAAGTAGCTTCATTTTGCATTGTGCGATCTATTTGGCAAGAGAGGAACATCCGATGTTTAAAGGTGTATAAGAAGTCCGCGATTACATTACATTATGTTGATATCACTATTTTTTTCCATTTCGTTACACTCACATTAGGGGTCTGAGATCTTCAATTTTTTCTATTTCGTTACACTCACATTAGGGGTCTGAGATCTTCATTTTGTGGGTAGTTGACCTTTTTTTATATTCGGAATAATATACAGTGTATGCTTGGATTTAAAATACTTATGAAACAATATTTGCGGGAAATATGTAAAAGAGACTGTTTTTTATGATATATTTTTTAATGCCCTTTGTATGCATCTTGTTGGATAAATCTCTGTTAGGCCATAATTAGTCATAGGCTTAAGTTCCTCTGTGTGTGTTTATTCTTTTTTCATTCAGGAACCAAATATAGTCTGAATCAATGCCTAATAGCTCACTGTGCCCACACATAGTAATGATGGCTTTCTACTTTCTAGTATGTGTGATCTTCTTCACAATATTATTGTTATAATACATAATTTTCATAATTTTTTTTGATTTTTCATCTCAATTATTAAAATTTGTTGTTCTGTTGGAGATTGTGAAAGAAATATTGATATCGTGTCCAAGAATAAGAGTTCATTCGTTAAATTATGAACAGCGTTTTAGTGTATTCGCTAAGTATATGATACATATTCAACACAATTACTTCTCTTTTTTTAACAGTTAACTTTCTTAAACTTTACCCCTGAGATAATTGAATTATTATGCTTACCCCCCCCCCCCCCCCCCCCCCACACACACACACACACCAAAAAAAAAGGTACAAGTAGGTTAATGTGTAAGGTACAGATATAAAATGTATTATGGCAAGCATGTTTGGATGTGTATTAAATTGATTTTCAAGTATATGATTGCATGATATTATATTGACATAATCTATTAATCTGTTTATAAACAACAGCAGCTCCACCTGACCTGAGTCGCGCAAGAGTTGAAATGACAGAAGTACCCCCTGAATTTTCGGGATCTTTTTTGGCGTATTCAGCTTTTGTTCTCCTCGTCTTCACCATCTTTTATAATGTACTGTTTTTTACAGTAATACAACCATCTGTAGATACACCACAACAAGGTCCAGTAACAACTTCCATACAAGAAGCTTCAGAAACAATGCTTTCACAGAATTTGCCAAAATTACAAGAATAGCTGCAGCCGTCCTCAATAAATGTTAATAGTAAATACACAATTCCTTTCTTGTTTTAGTTTTAGGGTTATTTGTATTTTTGGGTCTAGTATTTATGCGTACGGCGTAAATTTAGTCAAGGGTCCAAAGTTTTGTATACTTTCACTTTGGGGTCCATTTTCAATTTTTTTATGCTTTTGAGAGAAATAATTGTCGCAAAACATATTAAAAAGTGTCGGCAGTGAACCCTAAAGTGCAATATGTAAAACTTTGGAACCTAGATATTTTAGGGTTGTTTGCATTTCGGAGTCCAGCAGTTATGCCTACTTTAGTTTGGTGCCCAAAGTTTTGCATATTTGCACTTTGGGATCCATTTCCATTTACTTGCAACGCTTTTGGGTAAAAAAGTGTCACAAAAGGTGAAAATGGACCTGAAAGTGCAAATATGCAAAATTCTGAACCCCAGAGTAAAAATACAATGACTTTGGACCCCAAAGTGCTTATAAGCCAAATTTATTGGAGTATTTGTACTTTGGGGTCCAATAGTACTTCCTGTTACATTTTAGGGTCCTTATTCTTCACCTTTTACTAGTTGTGGTCCATTTTACTTCTTGCGAAATGTCGCAAAATATCTTACGAAGTGTCACGGAAAGTGAAATTGGACCTTATACTGTAAATAGTGAGAACTCTTGGACCCCAAAGTACCGATAACCCTATTTTATTTCATACATCTAGTTTAGTTTCTATGACATTTATTAATCCTTTCATTGTTTTCTGTTTTTTTCTTTTCTTTTCTATCTTTTAGATTATAACGTTCCATTGGAAAAGGCAACAATGAAATAGTACATTCAAAGGATTTGTATGGTTGGTTGAAGTTACTCATCTTCGAGGTACTAGCAAACACTTATTATATGGGTGCCTAAGAAATCCATTATGATGAAAATGGAAGTTCCAAGAGCAATTATTTCTTCGTAATGTGATTGGATCATATGATATATTCATTTTTCTTTTTCTCCAAATCTTTAACATTTACTGCATATATTGTTGGATTTCATGTTATTTTGTATTTCTCCTTTTATATTTGGATCCGATATTTGTTGCTTTAGGTGTTTTTTAGGCTTCTTTATTTCATTATTTCAACATCATGTATGTTCTAGAACCATCCATATACTAGTATAAATACATATATTTAGCCCCCCTTTTTTGGGTAAGTTATTACATCATAAAAATCTTCTTAGTAACAATGACAAACTAAATAAAATCCTAACCCTACCTTTCTTTTCATTCTCTTCAACCATCTCACCCTAACAAACCCTAACTCAAGATCTAACCCAAACCCTAAGTCTAGATCAAACCCAAACCCTAAATCACCTTTCTTCTTCACCTAATAGGCCGAAACCCTAGCCCCATCAACCCTAACAAGGTCACAACCTTTCTCTCTCCAAAACCCCCAGATCGCGAATCCTATAGTTTGGTACTGTTCAGTTTGTGAACCCTCTTTGGTAGGGTTCCGACCTATATATCCTCACTAGTGTTTTTTCCTTTTGACATAAGGTGTTAAACTTGCACATTTGTTGGTGATTTGGGGTTGTTGGTGTTTTCGGCGGCATTCTTTGGTGTTTACAGTGGCATTTTGTGGTTGGTTGCCATTCTTTTGGCCTTTTGGGGTGATTTTATGATAATTTCATGTTTTGGGGATATTGTTAGTGGTGGTTCTTGATTGAAAGTTGATATACCAAGGGTCAATTTTTTAGTAATTTAGGGTTTGAATGACAGATTTGAGTAGAAGATAAAAACTTTTTTATTAGCAAAATGTAACCGCTTCAATTGGGTACAAGTCCTCGTATGAATGGGTAAAAAATTTGCTTTGAAATCTTGTCTTGGTAATGGGAGGATTGATTGTAGACATCGTTCGAGATCCTGAATGACCAAAATTCTTGATACCACTAGCCCTTGGGTGGATCCTCCGTCGTGTGCAGCTGAATCTTCTTATACAACCGTCGCTTGCCATGTTACTTTCTCAAAGAATACTTGAATTTTGGATTCTTGAGCCACTAATCACATGATAGGGGAATTCCCTATCATTGCCTCACTCGTCGTTCTTATTTGTCAGTATGTTCGTGTTGCGAACGACTCCCGTGCGCTTATCCGTAATAAATCATCTCAGTTGTGTTGTCGTGTTCTTTCCTACCCATTGCCTCTTACAAGACTTGATCTCGAAGAGGATTCTTGGCAGGTAAGCCTGTCAACGGGTCGGGTTCGGACCAGATCTAGGGAGATTTAGATCCATTTAATGGGCCGCTAATCGGATTTGGATCTGGATCGGGTCTTAATAGGATCTATAATATTGGATCCAGATCCAGATCCGTATCGGATTGGATCGGGTCCGGGTTCGGGTTTGGCCCGATATATACATATATTTTTATATTTATTTTTATTTTATCCCCCTTTTTTATTTTTTAATCTTAGATTAAAATATTTTGTAATGTATTATAGTATATGATTAGTATAAATAAAACATATATTACTTATATTTATTATACACATAAATATATATTTTTATATATAATACTTGCATGTTATATTAATAAAGATATATATATTTAAAAAATAATAACGTACAAGGTGGGTCAGGTCTTCAGGTTCGGGTTTTGTACAAACCCTACCGTGTAATAAACGGGTTTTCGGTTCTAAAAAAATATGCTCAGATCTTATTATAAATCCTGGGTTAGGATAGGATCGGGTCCTGGCCTAAACCTTACCCTTTGACAGGCCTATTAGCAGGAGTTATGGGCTGTAAAATTTCGGTGACCCACCACTACTCACCTCTAGTCTTAGTGCTTCTGTCTTGCCGAGTTCCATTTCTTACAAGGTTTCCCTTCGTACCTTGCATTTATGACATGCTCTTTTAGGGCATGTCAATTTTCAATACCCATGTTTGTTATTTCCTTTTGTTTTTAAAGATTGTAAGAAAATAAAGTTCTTATGTGAAGTTTGTGATCTCTCTAAGCATATTAGGACTAACTACATACCACATATGAGTCGATCTCCGGGTATGTTTGATTTGATTCATCCTGATGTGTGGGGACCACTCCTTGTTACTGCCTTTTTTGGTCATCGTTATTATGTGACATTTATTGATGATCATACTCGGTATACGTGGGTGTATTTTCTTAAAAAGAAATCGTAAGTCCTCCCATTGTTTGTACAATTCTTTCAAATGGTTAAGGCTCAATTCCAAAGAGTGATCTGTAACATTCGACCCGATAATAGGTGTACGTATGTTTCTAATGGATTTTGGTCCCAACTTAATCAGAAAGTGATCCTTCACCAAATCACTTGACTATATACACCCGAGCAAAATGGTATTGTCGAACTAAAAAATCGTCATCTAGTAGGAATTGTTGGGTATTTGTTGAGTGGTATGAAGTTGCCCAAGTCTTATTGGTACCTTGTTGCCCTTATTTTCACTTCCATCATACATTGCACCCCGAGTTGGATTTTGAGGGGTAAGGTGTCCCTTCAGTGTCTTCGGACCGATAGTCCCTTATTTCACATCCTCCCTCAAATATTTGGGTATACTTATTTTATTCATAACCGTAGCCCCTCTCGACACAGACTTGATGATAAATTTATTTGGTGCATTTTTGTTGGGTACTTCTTGATGTCTAAGGGATATCAGTGTTTTGACTCGGTGTCCAAACACATTAATTACTCTCTTCATGAGGATATCCATTTTTATGAGGGGTTGGGATTGACTACTCCAGAATTACTTATTCTCATGTCACTCGAGGATGAGGCTCCACCGCTTGCCTGATCTATTCCTTTATTTGATGAGACTTCTTCCCCCTCATTTTCGGAGCCCTCCCTGCAGATGTATTCCTGTCGCCCTCGGCCACCTCCACCAGCTCCTTCTCCAGACTCGGGTAGCTCAACCTATCCCTTACCATTACGTATTGATTTTCAATCTCATTATCCTTCTTATATTCTTCACCCCCTTCCCGATATGGCCATGCTTGTATTACTAATCATTACATTTCACAACATCTTTTCTATAATAATTTTTATGGTCCCTATCGAGCATATCTAGGCCAACTTGACTCCATTTCTATTCCTCGATATATGGGTGAGGCTTTCGTGAATCTTAAGTGGGTAGAAACGATGAAGTGGAAATGGATGCTTTCGATCGAAATGGTACATGTAACTTATGTCGTTATCTCCTGGGGAGAAGACAGTTGGACGCAAATGAATTTTTAGTGTGAAATATCTGGTTGATGGATCCGTTGATCGCTATAAGGCGTGGTTAGTGACTAAGGGATTTACTCAAGTCTGGAGGAATGGTGCTATCTTTGCCCCTGTGGCTAAAGATTACTTCAGTTCAATTTTACTTTCACTTCGCAACCTCTCATTCTTGGTCTTTACTTTAGTTGGATGTTAAGAATCTTTTTTTACTTGTTGATCTATTCGAGACCATCTACATGGACCCTCCTCCGTATTTTTGGGTTGAGGGGGAGTATACCAGGAAAGTGTGCCATTTTCGGAAGTCGCTTTACGGCATTTACCAATCACCTCGGGCTTGGTTTAGCCGTTTCAGTGAGGAAGTTATCTCCACGGATTTTACTCGGGGCCATTTTGATCATACATGTCTCATCCGCCGTCATCCCAATGATGGATTCCTTATCTAATTGCACTATACCAAAAATGCAGATCTGGCACGCTTGCACAAGGAGATTTTGGCACAGCTTATTCCTCATTTGACACAATTTAAAACCGTGTCTAAATCTAGCACGGTTTAAAACCGTGCCAAATGTGAGCACGTTTCTTTAAAACAACAAAAACAAGAACCTAAACCTAATCTCTCATTTTACAAAACAAACTCTCTCTTCCCCCTCGACCCCCAAAAGAGGCCTTGTCTCACCCTCATTGAACCCCGATCATCTTCCTCCCCAACCCCGGTCATCTTCCTCACCAAGCGTTGCCTTCTTCTTCTTCTTCTTCTTCTTCTTCTTCTTCTTCACATCATTTTAAGACCTTAGGTTCTTTCAATACGAGGTGACGAAGATGCGGTTTTGGAGAGGAGTACAAAATTGGTTCTTTTGGTGTAGGGTGTAGTTTCTAAATTACAAAAGTAGACGGTGATTATAATTTCTGAACGTACTAGTATTACGAGTAACACGTATCTTGGATTCTGGAACAATCTGCGTGGCCGGAAATGGTGAATTTGGTGCCTGTCCACATAGTAATATCTTCTAGTACGATATTGACTCTGTTTCACAACAAATTCAGAAGCTAGCTTTTGATAAGCCGGAGGAGTAAACCTTGAAATGGGTTGTCGAAATGGGTATTTGGATACTCTCTTTGATGCTAAGTTGTGGAGTGCATCCAAAGCAATCTTTGAGGTTCTGTACCATCCCATGACATTGGTGTAGGATTAAAGTCGGCAGAATGTTTGAGACAGAATCCAAAATCAAGAGATGAATGGTGGGATTTAGATATCATAGCTGTGTGTTAATGGCGGGATTTACTCGAAATTCCTGGGATGTTTGGGGGAAAAATACAGTGGCATTGGTAAAGAGGGGAAAAATACAGTGGCATAAGTTTTAACAACGTCAATTCCAAACACTGCCTTCCTCAGTTGGCTATAGATTTGGGTGAGGTTTTTGACGACCCATTTCTTTTGATCCACGTCAATTTTCTTGAAATTTTATTTTAATTGTGAATTTGATTATATCCTAGCTATCAATTTGTACAAGTATTTTGTATATATTTTCACTGTGAATTTGAAGTTTTTGGCTTTTCACCTTGTTAGGCATAACCTGGACATAATATAATACTGGTCCATTTAGGTACTTTATTCAACATGACAAACCAAAAGAATAGGCTCGCACAGTGAATAAAATTTATGTTTCTAAACTTGTTATGTATTTTTGCCAAGGACTTAAAGTTAATTAGGCGGATTGATGCATCTTTAATGTTAATAGGGAGGATTCAAATTATAATACTAGTGTTATTTCTCTTAAAATAGGGTGGGGGAAAATTATGTATCATTACCCATTTAGATTGATATTTCGTTTGTTGTGTTTTAAATTATGTATCGTCAACCAAATTATGATATATATTTAGCGTAGTCAAGTAGGTTCATTCATGTTCTGTTTGTGCATTCAAATTGAAAGTTTTGTTGTTTTAGATGTTTCACAAATCAATGTCATATATATTATAATAATTCATTTATGTATTGAGTTTTCAACAGTAAATAATGGAAGGAAACATTTTTCTATTGCTATGATATCTCTAAATGTTATCTATATTTATCTATTTGTATGTTATTTGCACTGTTTAAGAGGGTTTGAAAACATGGTGCATGATAACATTATATATAGAGAATGTATTCTTTTTCAACACCAGTGTTTATAGCTCAACAAACTTAATACATTGAAACCCGTAACATATTCTTTCGTAACGTTTTTTTACTATACTGAGCCACCCATTATATTTAGATTTTTAGCTCCACTTTCTTATAATGGAATCGTAAGTTTGGATGAGTAATTATTCTTGTTAAAATTGCATACACTATCAAAAGAAATGGAGTAGCTAAAGTTTCATTCTAGCACGATACATGTTGACATTGCTGCATTAAAAATTGTTCCCATGTAGATACAAAGTTCTTTTGGTGCTGATGGCTTTACTTATGTTTATGTTTTTGCTTCTGCATATAAAATTGCCCTCCATGTAAATACCAAGGTTGATGATATGGGTGGTCTATCTTGTTAAGGTTTTCCCTTCGTGAATGGAAAATCATATTTGCCGTCTACGTCAGAGACAATTCGAGATACCTTAGGAAGACTAATGAGAGGTGGACTGCTCTATTTGGCTCTGTTTGACTTTGTGCGATTTTTCGCTTTATGTTTTTGAATTTTCCTTATAGGATTGCTCAGTGGTTGCAGTTCAGATTTTAATGTTATAACCCACATTGTCATACTCAGCAGTCTAAGCTTTTATCATCATATCAAGCTACAGTTTTCCACAATGATTCTTTGGATGATTTTTGTAGTGTTGAACCAAAAGTTGGTTAGACCGACACTTCAAATATTATTTTTCAATCACGTGTTGCTTGTGCCTAATTATGCATTGACATACTTGGCCACTGAAACCATCAGTGTTACGAGTCAGTCATAGTATACCGATAGGTATTGTATGTGTGTGTGCATTAATTTTAGGTAAAAATAGTGGTGTGATTGTTGTCAAGGACTACATCTTCTCACTTCGTAAGGAGTCTTAATGTTTATGATATTAGTAATTACACATGTAACCAAAGTTTTAATTTTCCCATAGTGGGTGCTCATTATCTCAATAATATCTAGTGTGTAATGTAGGCTCGTCCTTGTTTTGGTCGTGTGTTTTTATGTTTATTGTTTTCCTCTCGTTGGGCTGGGATATATTTCTCTGTTCTTAGTGATATAGTGACTTTTCCCCTAAAAATTAAGACTTGTGGTACATAAAGATAAATTTACGAGATTTGGGGAGTCAAAAGATATTGAAAGTACTTGTTGAAAGCTTCTATTGTTTTAGACAGTAACTCATCATGTTTGGCAAGCGACAAGAAGTTTCAAGTTATATATATGCAGTGGCGGATCCAGGAATTTGAGTCAAGTGGGGAGAAATTTTTTGATGAAGCTCGGAGGTTCAGGAGCAGGAGCCCCCGAGCCGATTTTTTTGGGTTGTTTTTACTTTTTTTTTTTTTGCAATTTTTAACCTTAAAAATATTTGAGATAGTAATTAACGAAATTTGGATTCCTACTTTATTCGTGGATTTTTTTTATAATATTTCAACATAATATAACCCTAACGGGTTGTATGTTGTCTCCTTTTTTTCGTTTAAATTTTTTTTTTCATTACTTTCTATATTTACAAGAATTTCAGACTAGTTTAAACACGAATTTTAAACTCTTTTAAACACGAATTTCAAACTCTTTTAACACAACTTTCCCATGAATACACAAATTTAAACAGAAATTTCAACACAATTTAAACTCAAAATATCCCTATTTTTAAAAAAAATTGAACTTGGGTGGCTGTCCCACCTCGGCCTATGGTGGGTCCACCCCTATATATATGGACATGTTGAACAAAAAACTAAATTCAATCGATTTGGGAATCACAATTACCAAATGGGGAATCAGAATATGAGGGTTTCTGATGATAGAAATGTCAGTTTCAAAGGTTGAAATTGTACGACTTTAGAAAAGATAACTAAATATTGTTAAATATTATCAAGGGAATGATGACAATTTTAGAATTGAAATTATTGTTACAATGTTACCAAAATATTATTTTTCTTTCTTACAAAGGTGATCATTACAAGTCTATTCACATCTGTTTTATGCATTTTGTTCCATGGTGGTTCTGTTTTATAAATTTTATTGAATGCATTTTGTTCGATCCAGTCGTATCCTATATATATATATATATATTTCATGCCTTATTAGGTTCATATCAGGGTCATTGAATTTTAAGGTGGTCAGGGTAATTTTTAAGTATAAAGGTTTAATAATAATTGTACCATAATCACTAATCTAACTAGCATGCAAGCCTCGCGATGTGGAACCTTTTTTTTAACGAAATTATTAAAATATATATTAAAAAAGTGATCCTAAAATCATAAACAAAAGTATTCAGTGAACGTGAAGAAATTTGCGAAACATAACCCTAAATGATATGCTTTTAAAAAAATAATAATAATTTTTTATCAAAAATATTTTCAAAATTTCAATTTGTTTTTAAATAAAATAAATTTTTTAACTGTTTTATGACGAAACAATTTTTAGGAAAAAAATTGTTTTTAGACTCTTTCCATAAATAAATGTTCTAATGTCAAAAAATCGTTTTCTATAAATTTTTTCACGAAAAACTATTTTATATGTTCATAAAAAATTATTGCATAAAAAAAGGTTTTATAAACACCAACAAATGGCCATAATAGAATTAAAACAACTTGATGTTACCTTTGATACAATGGCGGGTCTCAAGGTAAATGACCCTAATAAAAGTAAAATTTTACAAATAGTGTAATTTAAGCAAAATAGAGATGACGTATATAAATATCTTTCACAAATGCATAAAATTTTCAAACTAATGTTTTTCTCAAGGCAGCTGGACAAAAAAATAAACCATGAAAAAATTGGCCCTCTTTGCGGTAAAAGCTAGACAGAGATGATTGATAATGTAGATACTTAGACACGGATCAATGATATTCATATTTCTTCTCATCTACTCAACACCATCAAATTTACCTTAAAAAATCTAACTAAAATTTAGTAAAGAACAACAAAAATACTTGACCAAAGTTCTCAATTTTTTTAAAAGATCATGAAAGAAGATCAAAATTATCAATGACGTATTTTGAAAAGAAAAAGAATTATACATTAATCTGTGTCGAAGAAAACTTGATTCATGTAAAAAAAAACTTGATTAAAGGAACACGAATTTCATATAAAAGACCACAATCAATCCCACATAAATGAAAGATGGTAAATTGAAAAAAAAGCATGTCTTGAATTACAAAAAAAAATGGTTTTAAAAAAAATTCCTAGTAAAATTATAAAAGGATGTCTCATAAATATGACATTTTTTTTTGGTAGCATATCATGAAGTGTTCGCCCCAGCTTATGCGCACCTCGATTAATTCCCATTCGCGGTTCGTGACTTTCGTTGACCAAGCATTATTTTGACAGTGCCAGGGATCGAACTGGGGACCAAACCCAATCCACCCCTAAGACTGTCACTGTGTCACTGGGCCAAGAGCAATATGGCATATAAATGAAAGAGAGAAATAACATCCAGGACCCGGATGCTCAAACCACGCTCAAAAGCACCTATCATAAGAAAGGAGCTTAATCAATCAAAATTTCCCATCCAACACCCTCTCAACCACAACCATAACCGCATAATCATCCGTTGGGAAGCAAATATATTTATCTATATATAGGAATTGCAATGGTAAAAAAGTATAAAACAGAAGAAATAATTACATAACTAATAATGAATTGCACTCTGACCTTATCACATTTAGATATTCTCATATATCTTGTTGAAATTACAAAATCAATCAATAATGATATGGAGAAAACAACAATAGCAACAACACGACGATAAATACATTGTTTTTGGAAGTGAAACCCATTACATTATCTATATATATATGGGATAAATCTAGGAAGACCCACAAATTGTACCCATTTCGTAGACCCTCTACATTAAAAGCTTATGACTTATTATTTTGGATCCCGTCAGGACATCAACCAATGCATTAAAAACTTCTACTTATTTTTATCATATTCAAGGGTCCCAAAACTGGGTACAATTAGGGGGTCTCCCTAGTCTTACTCATATATATATATATATATATATGCTTGACCCACGTTTTATTAGCTTACAACTATTTTGTGTAAATGCTTTTATCACGCTGTTTAAGGCTTCATATATAGCAACCCCACATGACGTTATTTAATGAGCCATAATATGTTTCTATCCCTCGGGCCCCGTAATGGCTGACCTGGTCAGCTTTCCATCTTTTATATATATATATATATATATATATATATATATATATATATATATATATATATATATATATATATATATATATATATAGAGAGAGAGAGAGAGAGAGAGAGAGAGAGAGAGAGAGTCTGGCTCCTATGTGGATTTTTCTATGCGGATTAACTAACGTCCAAATGAGTCTTAGGACCGCGTTTGTCTTTTATGGACCACCTAGGGACCGCTTTCTCTTTCTAAGGTTTTTGGGAATATAAGTTTTTACCCCAATGATTTCTATAGTCTTTTAAGTTAATTTAATGCCTAATTAATCTGGAAGTCTAAGTGTAGAAGTTTCAGGACTACTGCTACTTCTCAAGCTTCTTCCGTCACTATCGTACTGGAATTCTGAATAGCGAGGATTGTCTATATAAACAGTTTCTTTAGGGAGTCTAGAAATTGCAAGCGGTTTTGCAGAAAAATATTCTAGTCTTAAATACCTTATACGGTATTGCGGTTTTATCAGTCTAGTTTCTTTATATATTTGATTAACAATATCAATTATATCATTATTTATAAATTCGTCTAAATTATTATCACCATATGATGACAAAAATCTGCGATATGTTCTAGGGGCAGCTATTTCTACGTTTTTAAGGAGATGGCGGATTCCTCCGGCTCTAATTAAAATAACTCTTGTTTCAGCTAACCTTTTACGTCTAATATATTTTAATACGTCTATACTATCTTCAAGTATTCTAGTGTATTCTTGATATTTTTCTGGTCTTGAAAGTTCTTCTACGAGTTCTACAGTTCTTATCTTTTGTCTAAAGAGATCTCTGATCCTTGTTCTAATTATTTCTATTCCAAGTACTTCACGTGCTAACCACTCAATAACCTGGTCTATATATTTAAAAGTACCACCTGCGTATGTTAAAGAAGTTTCTATAAGTTGTTTATCTTTAGAGTCTGTAAGAGTCCAATCTTGGATTTCTCTAGTTAAGTCTAAATTTGTTTGATTAACAAATGCTAAAAAGTCTTCAGTGATTTGTAGGCTCATACAAGATTCTTTTTTAAAACAATAATATGTAAAA
Organism: Sambucus nigra; assembly: GCA_949130495.1. Taxonomy (NCBI): domain Eukaryota; kingdom Viridiplantae; phylum Streptophyta; class Magnoliopsida; order Dipsacales; family Adoxaceae; genus Sambucus; species Sambucus nigra. The sequence goes on from OX422218.1 coordinate 533,448,522, forward strand.
TAGTTAAGGGTTTTGTTCGAGTTATACCTTTCTTCTGGTCTGCAATATCTTTATCTTCATTACTTCTCTTCTCTTCAGCTTTGTTACTATTCTTCTTCGGTCTCGGCCTCCTACAACTCCCTTTTTATGTGTCGCACCTCAATCCACTATTTTGGCGTTGTGCCCGTTTCCTGCCTGTACGCCTTCACGCCTAACGCCCACCTGGCTAACGGCTCACGGCTAATCGACACCTGATGGCGGTTCAACAGTATAACACCTTGTGTGCTACACTAGAGGTTCCACACAATAGTCCTCTATGAACAGAAAGTTGGAGACAATTTGAAAAATAATAACAATTTAACATAAGAGATTTCTGGAAAAAAAAATACTTTTATTGCATTGCATTAGTAATTACAACTCTCACCATTTCCCTAACTATATGGGAATTACTCACTCACATACATATTACTCTCTACAAGCTTACACACTCTTTCTCACTTCTAACTTCGATATCTATTCCAACTCCCTATCTCTCATTTTATAGCATAAGGAGGCTTACAGATGACTGGTAACAGGTTACAAAAAGTGATCCGGTTGAAAGCATACAATTTAATAAAGAGAAATACAATAATTAAAAGTCTAAAGTTTTGGAATCTTTTGAGTCTTCACGTTTTTTCCTTTTTCAAAAGAAATCTTGGCGTCTTGCAATTATCGTGAACCTAACGTTTTCAGCTGTCTCTTTGATCTTTATGAAAGGAGGATGTCTGGGGAACGTATGGGGCAGGTCTGAGTTGTCTTCCTCTTTATACTGCAAAGGAATCATCAGTCTAAATAATGGAGTCTTCGATCTTTAATAATTCATTGAGTAGGGTAGTGCCCTTCTCTGTTCTATCCTTGTCTTCTTTTGCCTCGTCTTCGGCTTCACCTGGTAGAGCATTATTGTTGAAGAACTCATCAATGAGGCCTACCACTCTAAGGCTGGCTGGCAAAGCAATCTCCACCATTTTCTTAGATTCTTTCTTGAGTCTTCCATTAAATGGCTCATCAGCCTGGATAACGAGGTCTTCTTTATGGTATGCAGTATACCATCGGTCTTCACCTGTTAACAGTTCCATGATTTCTATCGTCTCCATAGCTTGGGCAATCTGGAGCTTGGAATTATTAACAATTAAGTCTTTCGTTTCGTCTTCAGCTAGAATCTCTACATCTTCAAAAGAATAATTAGAAAATCTAACAAGTCTAAACCCCTCAACTCTCATTCCTCTGCAAGGAATTGGAGCAATCTGGTAGATTCTGGCGAACAGGGGAAGGAAGTCTTATACCTTTTTAACATACTCATGGACTATTTTTCCAAGAGCAATAATGTCTTCTACCGTCTTTATCTAGATGAGTCCAACGAACCCATAGTCTGCTAAGGTGATCTGGGATATGTCTGCCTTTCCAAAAAGATAAATTTTTAGAACATCTTTGAAGAAACCTCTAAACATTAAGGCATCTCCATTAATGTTGGATAATAACATTTTAAAATATTCAATAACGTTATTACTGTATTTCTGATAGTCTTATGATATATGAAGATTATTATGACCAAAAGGTATAACAATCTTAGTCTTAAAGGCCTTTTTCTGATAACAAAAATCAACAGGTCTAGTTTTGGAGGATTCTCCAAGAGTCTGAGCATAAGTCTGGGTCTATGGTCGAGGCATAGCATTACCACTGAATTGGATAACTGCAAGTCTTTGAGTCCTCATGAATCTGGCAATGGCTACCTAATTTTATTTGAACTCAATTCATACTCTATTCTTCACGTTCCACCATATAGCTTTTATAAGAGTATTTTCATAATTTGAAAATTCTCGTCTAAATTTTATTAAGTCTGGATATCTTTGATCGGGTCTATATTGGGGGAAATACATCTTCCCAATGAGTCTATTTTGAGAAACAATCTCATGTCTAGATTTTTCAGGAGGAACTAAGATATCATCAAAGTTCTCTAGGATCGGTCTTTCTTGAGAGTCTTGAATATGAGTCTGTTTTTGTGTTACACCAGTATTTGGCCTTACGTGTCTAAAATAGTCTGCAACGTCTTCTTTGTTTAGTCTATTCGTTCCAGAGGAACTCATGTTGTCTAGGTCTTCTGTTTTCAACATAAAACATGAAATCATATTAGCGTTAGCAAACATTGGTTCTCTTGATATAATGTCTGGAATGGTATTTCTACTTCCCTTAATATGTATAATAGAGAAGTCATAACCATTAAGCAATTGTTGCCATCTAACAAGTCTATTAGTCCTTGATTTGGACAAGTCTAAGTCTCTGAATTTTACTGCATAAGAAGAGTCAGTATAAACACTAAAATTTTTAGGTCTAAGAAAAAGCCTATATTTTTCTATTGCCCTTACTATGGCTAAAACTTCTTTTTCATGGGAAATGTATCTTGTTTCTGGGTCTGTGAAGGTTCCAGAACTATATCTACAAAGTTTCTTCTTTTTTATCTGGTGATCAATGGCAAAATATAATGCTCCCCATTGTTTATCAGATGCATCTGTTACTACTATAAACTGGTATTCTGCATTAGGTAGTTCAAGTAAAGGAATATTCTTGACTGCGTCTTTGATTTGTCTTATGACTTCAAAATCATCTTTAGTCCAATAAAAAGGCTTAATTTTGTCTGTTCCTTTTAATTTGGTAGTTAATCTTTGTCTTTTTGAAGCAAGGTCTTTAATAAAGTCTAAAGCACAATTAAGCAATCCTAAAAATGATTGTAATTGTTTTCTATCTTTAAGTTGGTCTGCAAAATTCAAGAATCTTTTCAGTTATGTGTTATGCTAAGGATAATTTTCCTTTATTAATATGCATTCCCACAAAGTCTATCTCAGTCTGAAATAATTGCATTTTCCTTTCGGAAATAACAATACCATATTTATTTAATTCTAAAATAATCTTTTTAAAATGGTCTACATGATCTATCTCAGTCTTACTAGCTACAAGAATGTCATCTGTGTAAATAAGACAAAATTTAGAATAAGGTCTAAATATATTATCCATTCTTCTTTGGAATACTTGAGGAGCGTTCAAGTATCCAAATGGCATTACTAGCCATTTGTATTTTCCTTGGGGCACACTAAACGCTATCCAAGTAATACTGTCTGGATGCATCTTAATTTGACAGAAGCCTGATTTGCAATCAAACTTACTGAATATAATTGTCTTCAATTAAATTAATTAAATTATTCTTGTCTGGTATCTTACAAGAATCAAATTCACAATTCTTATTTAATTGACTATAATCTATAACCATACGTCTTTTTCCTCTTTTACGTTCAGAGTCATTTTGAACATAGAAGGCAAGGCTATTATGTCTACTTGTACTTTCTCTAATAATGACTAACTTAAGCATTTCATCTATGTCTTTTTTGAATTCTTCTCTGTCTTCTTGTGAATATCCTTTCTTATAGGTTCCACCGTTAATAGTGGCGTCTGGGTTAATAGGGATAATTTCACAATAACTTTGGTCTTTATCCCACTTAGCGATGGGATTTTCTCCTAAAGTAGGCTCTTATAGTTGCCTAATATTTTCCTTTTCTACTTCTATATCCATTTTCTTCTGTTTGGATATAGCTTGAACCTGTAATAAGGTGTGCTGGGCTTGATCTAAATGTCTTGTTGTATAAGCGCTATTTGCTTATAACACTTTTGGTCTGGACACTTACATTCTGTTTGTAAGGTTTTAGTAATTTCTAGGGCTTCTTGTTTGTTTGTAGGTCTAGGTCCACCATGCTCAGCTGAAGAACTCTGATGTTTTATGGGTCTATAATTGGGTTTGACCTGCATAAGGTCAAAGGCAGTCTTGAGATTTATTAGAGGGGCTTTAATATTAAATTCCTCTTTATCACTAATTAATATCTTATCATTATACTGAGTATAATGATGATATTTACTAATAAAGCCTTGTCCTAAAATAATGTTTCATGGGAAACTAGGACGAGGATCCATTATCCAAAACCGATGATTAACGGTTTTGTTGGTCTGATTTCCTAATTTAAAATAAATAGGAATAGTCTAGAAATATAAGGTAAATGGATCTCCATTAGCTACCTTACCATATATCTCTTGCTTACTGTCTAGAAAATAATCTTCATGAAAGGCATTAACCTTACAAATACTCTAAGAGCATCCTGTATCTATAAAAGCTGAAAGTCTTTTAGGATAATCTTTATGTTGTATAAACATTTCTACAAAACAAGCATGTGGTTTAGTAGAAATTCATAAATTATTCTTTTCTAAAATATATATTCCTTTCTGGGGTTTATCTATAAATTCTATGGGTGTTAGGTCTTCTGAACTACTATCAGAATGGTATCCTTCTAAATTATAAGAAATTCCTTTTCCTTTTAAGTCTTCATTTTCTTGTAATCTTTTGGCTATATTTCAATCAATGTCTTGATAATACGTTTTAGTATCTAAGTCTATTTGAGCGTCATACTGGCTAGTATAAATTGCTCTAAATCTAGTTCTCCAACAATTTTCATGGTAGTGTAATTGACAAATAACACAAACCATAAATAATTATGTTTGTATAGTCTCAAAGAATTTTACACATCTAAAGTCTTCCTTGCTACATTTCATTTCAAATGTGCAATAATGTCTTTCATCAAAGTAACATCTAGGTATATATGTTAGTAACTCAGGATTATTGATTGTCCATCTTTTCTTTAAAAATGGGCTTAATATACACTTATACCAAGCTTCTTCAAAGTCTATATATTCATTATCTAAATCGTCTTGATTAGTTTGCATCATATATAAGTCTAGGGTATCCTGAGAGTTTTCATACTCATCAGTATCACTATTATAGTCTTCTGACTCACTATCTGTATACGCACTATAGATACTAGTATTATCATCATCTTTTATATCTGATATTTCTATGGCATATAGGATATTTAAATCTTCTTGATATGCATAGTCTAATATTGTATTAATGATCTTAATACCTTATTTATCTTATTTATTAGGGCAATCTTTAGCAAAGTGTCCTTCTTTGACACAAGTCCAACATTCTTTGATAGCAGTTTTAGATTGAGCTATATCTTTTTCTTTCCTATAATTAGGAACTTTCTTATACTTACTAGTGTTCTTCTTAAAATATCTTCTTTGGTTAAATTTATTTTTCTTAGTCTTAGAGTTCTTTTCCCTAAAGGTAGTAGAAGGTCTAAATCTATACTTCTTTGGAAATCCTAAAGGTTTAGTCTTAAACTTCCTATGTTTCCATTCTAATTTCTTTTTGAATTTCTTAGATTCACTACCACATCCCCATTTATCTTATCTAGTTTTCAAATGCTAAGGAGGGATAACTTAGTTTTTTTCAGGTCTTATTCATTGATTTGAGCTAAATGTCCAGCTCCAATAGAATTCTGATGTAAACAATTGAATGTATTCTTCAATTGATCTTTCTTTTAGGTTCTCTTTCATCTTTTCAATCTTAGCTAAGGAGTCTTCATCTGTAGCCTTTCTTAAACTATCTAAATAATATTTTTCAATACGTCTAATGGATTGCTCAGCGTATTGTTTACATGAACTTGCATCCCACTGTTTATTAGATGCAAAACACATGTTCATCTGATTACGCCATTCGTCTTAGGCGACATTATCTAAGTTAAGGTATATCCCTACTGGATTTATGGCTTGACTTACCATGGTCTTAATGTGACACCCCGCTTAAAACAATAACGAGTGGCCAGCCCTATACTTCATTTAATCAGGAATCTCAGATTGATCATTCTCAGCATCTATTGACGAAATCAAAATAAATAAGGCTAACTACTCGAAACTATAAAAGTTGGTGCCAAAATTAAATAAAACATACAAAAGGCAACAACCAACAATATAGAACTAACGGAAAAGATAGACAACACACAAGTACTATAATAAAAGAAAGTGCTAGAATTTAAATAAAATGAGTACACAACATGAATTATACCCAAATAAGCTGTCGAGTCACAGACAGTATAACAATCAGAATAAAAAGTATACACAACTACAGATGACTCGTGGGTATAAACCCGATATACAACATGAATCATATCTAGATTTCATAAGAATGGAAATCGACTACCATCTAAATCCCGCCACAGTCTGCAATGACTACGGCTCCCACGACTCTAGATAGAAAGCATCCGGTATCCATGCGGTAGGACACTTGTGTTAAACAGTATATATATATAGCAAAAGAGAAATATAAATGGGTCAGAGCCCGTGGTGTAAAAATGTTTAGCAAGTGTGTTAACCGTGCATAATAAATCTAAATGCACTATTTCATAATTAAAGTGGAGTCGCACTCTCATAAAACCCCAAACTCACCTCTCATCTACTTCGCGCACATAACGCGTTCCCTGGAACCTTAATTAATTTACCCTTAAGTTACCCGACACATCTAAGGACAACTTATCAAACTATACGCATGGCATATACCCACATGACCTGCCATCCTACTATAACCCACGAATCCTTTCCATCCTACCCCACATAATTATATCTACACATATATGCCTTACTAGGCTTAGGTTCCAATTATTAACTTAAACCAGTTATAAGTCTTAATACATTTCACATTAACATTTAAGCTTCAATATAATAGTTTATTCTCTAATTAACATACACACAAGCATTAAGGATAAAACTTCTCTCCACTCTCAACATTGCATTACGTTTCGTGCGTGGGGCATCTCGTAAAGCGAAATCCAAACAAGGAACCCCCCCTCGATACACTACTCCTTGACAATGTCGATCATAGGGATCCATTATGTCATCTACACATAACATATTTTACTACAACTACTTAAATAATGAGTATTAACTAAGAACATAACTAAAATCTCTATCTACTCCTTAGGGTCGATATAACCGCAATTGTCTCTAAATACGATTTGTCGACCTGGATAAATTAGTACACCGAAATCACCCAAGATGTACATACTAGAAGATCCATATCACCTTCATCTCTCTCTCTCTCTCTCTCTCTCTATATATATATATATATATATATATATATATACACACACACACACACACACATATACATATATACTCTCAATATATCTATACAATCATTCGTTTCTATAACCACGTATACATAACACACATAATGCATACTTGCCATCAATGGCATTTCACTTTAATATGAATAGTTATATTACACACATATAATGATTCTAAGACCGCCCTTTCGGGTTTTCCCACTGTGCGCGCCCCTAAATAGCAATCATCTTCCAGGGCCTATCACACACAAGACAACCTGGGTAACCTACATCGCATCACGTCGGGAAGCGTCCATATACCTTCGACAGTGAGTCATAACCACACCCGGAATTACCTCACTTCGAACAATAATCACACAATATATAATAACTGGTCGTATGGACGAGGAATATATTCACCCTGCATTCACTAGCCAGGGGACTTCACCTCATGCACGTAACTTCCCCTATGATAGCATTTAGAGAGGTGTGTATATACATATATATTCATCATTCACATAGTATATATGTACAAGCAATCTCATCATATGTATAAATCATCACACAAGAAATATACATTTGCTCCATATTCGTATAACCATTCAAGTATATATAAATCTCTATAGATATATACATATTCGAATCTCCAATAATTAATCATCAAGTAAAATAAGCTAGCAATATTTATACAACTCTCGTAATACTCACCCTTGTTACGATGTATACTTATTCAAAGCATTCTCCCTTATATAGTGCCTCACTTGACACATATTTATCCATTTCCCCTTATGATAGGAATAGTCTCCCATTATATATAACAATGAGGTTACAATCTCCAAGTTTAGCATTTATAAAAAAAAAATCACTATATATTCCATCTATATCCGAATACACTTCGATACATTTAATATTAATCCCGACTATAGGTGAGCACACCCCTAATAGTCTACAAACCTCAAGCTCAATTATAAGTTCATTCCAAGATCCCCTCAATTATTAGAATTCCCGTTGTTAATGATACACAGATATAGAACAGCTATGCCGACTAGATGTACAACACACCTTATTCTAGTTGATAGTATGGTCGAATCTCTCTCGATTCCGACTATGGTTCAATTGCTCTTATGAACCCTTAAACATTACCACATTTACGATTTATTCCTTAAGTCTATTATCGCTAAGGATACGAGACATCTACCTCTCATTGGTCCCCAAATCATATCTTAAATAGAATCCTATCACTATAGGGATTCGACGCAAAAGTCGGCATCTAAGTCTCAAGTTATGCCCTTTTAACTTCCTCGAAAATCCTCAACTTTACCTCAGGTATTGACTTACTTCTAATTTCCCAACATGACTCTCATCCTTAAGGAAATTCCCCCATTACACCCTTGCAACAAACTCCAATACATACGTATATATACTCCTAAAGTGGCTCAATATTACCCCACTATCAATTTGATATGAGAAACCCCTTAAAAATCTCCAACACATATCTCTTGCTTCATATAGGAAGGCCCCTTAGAATAAAACCCAAAGGAAAAAGGGCTACAAGAAAAATCCCATTCTTGGGCTAAAAACAGAGGACCGGTCGACCGGTCCCAGACCCCCGGTAGACCGCGGGTCAAAATTTTGCCTTATGAAGAAAGCAGTAGGCTTTTCCTTCAGGGCGCGTTCGACCGGCCATACCAGATATCTTGGCCCTTTTCCATTTTTGAACGAAACCAAACTCTCCAAACACCCAAATCTCATCATCTAACCCCCTAATCTTTACTCAATAATATTCTTAACATGTAAACTCATCCTACATCTCATCCCAACAATTTATGTGCCCTCAATCCCATATATAAACATCAAATCCCAATTTCAGTACCCAAAATCTAAGTTTTAATATTCCTATTGATTTACTAAAAATTCTAGGAGCATCTTCTAGCCTACTAATACTTCCTATCTCTTGTTTATTAGCTTCTACTTGTGTAGCTAGCATTAGTCTATCTTTTTCTTTTTTATTAGTCTTAAGTTTCTAAAAAGTTCTTTAGTATTCTTAGATTCTTTTAATTTTAATATATGGTCTTGAGTTATCATATTAAATCTTTCTCTTTCTTGAAATCTATAAGAATGAATTTCTTAAGGTGATCTTTAAATGTCTTCATGTCCAATTCTGAGGGTCCAAAGTTTTGGCTCCTAGATTTTTCTTTAACTAAGTCTTTTTGTTTAAATGATCTTCTAGGTCTAATTACAGGGGCTTGTCTTAGTAAACTAGAACTAATCTTACTACTACATTCTCCTTCTGAAGGACCATTGGTTATGGCTTCTCCCATATTCCTAAATCTAACTTCTTCAGTCTGGATATTCTTATTGATAATCTTAGGAGGGCCAAACTGGATAATAACATTTTCAGTGACATCGTCTTGATTAATAAACAAAGGTTTATTCTGTATAGTCTTAGTTTCTTAGAATTTTGACAATTGCCAAAGGGTCTTAGATTTTTTTTTTCATAGGCTAGTATTCCTAATACTGTAAGTATGATGGTAGTCTGAAACATTGGTTCTAACTAAGATTTCTTCATTAAGTCTACCGCTAGGAATTCCCGATTGCATTCCTTCATAAGGAAATTGGGAGAACTTCACATAGCTTTGGAATTCTATATTTACATTAGCGTCTGGGATAATATAGTCTTCATAGCCACTAGCATATGAGATTAACTTAAATTGTTTGGCTGTGTCTACTGTTACTGTAAATTCCAGAATGACATTAAAGTGTCCTATGTTATTTGACATTTCTAATTGGGCTATCCCAATAAGGCTTTTATCAAAATCTTTGCATCTTTTATCTACTAAGCAACATAATATGTTGATATTATTCTGAGTTCTATGTAATCCTTGGATTCTTGCTTGAAAGAGTCCAAAGGTTAGGAATTGGAACTTCCTATCAGTTCCTCTAGATCTAAGCCATTCTGAGTCAAAAACTTGGAGCTCAGTATAAGATTTGTCTAACACCTGATTCCTACAATGGTAAGTCATGTTATAATTAGGAGTGTTAGGAGTGGCACCTTCTTTAAACAAGTCTATGTATCTAACGACTGGAAGTTGTCCATTATGAATGGAATCTTCAACAATCTTCCAGTCAACTTCACCCCATTCTTTTCATTGGAGAGGATTGGTGAAATTTCTCTCCTTCCACCATGTCCTAATATTGGAGGATGAATCTTTAAGTCTTTGGAGCATATGATTACTCTGTCCAATATTTGGGATAGAGCTAACTATCTTACTAGTCTTATCTAATTCGTCATTTATGACTCTTCTACCTATGGTCTTCCTTTCAAGTCTTTTTTTAATTCTTTCTAAGAAGTCTGAATAATCTTTTTGTCTTTTTATCTGACTAAGGATTTCTTCTTTAAAAATCTTATTCTCTTTTCTTGTCTTATTAGAAATTTCTTCACTATGTCTGGCTGGAGAATTAACAAGGGATTTAACAACATTTGTAATATAGTCTTTTACTTCATTATCTTTTTATTGATGTTGCATAGATCTAATTTCTATAGATTCTACAGTTTTTTCTATTTTATCTAAACGAGTTAGAATAAAAGGAGAGTCCATTTTTGCTTGGGAATGTTTGTTATATACAACCTTTATTTCGTGAATAATTTCTTAATATTTATCTTTTCTTGGGCCATGTTTAGTCGAAGTTCATTAATAATACCATCCATTCTAGATTGGTTATGGCCTTCTATGTTGTTAAGATAATTTGCTAAATTTTGTTGGAAATTTAACAAAGTCTGTGTAGAAGGTGGTTAATCCTTTTGTCTTAGCTTTTTAATCTAAATGTAAGCCTTTAACAAAGCTACTGTTATAGTCTTGGGTAGCTGCTATGGATGTAGAAATTAAATTTAATCTTTCTAATATGAGTCTAGTTGCCTTAGCAGCGTTGGCAATCTCATTTTCATTTATCTTATAATAAAATCTATCATTATTTATCTTTTTTAAAATTCTTTGGTAAAAATCTGCTAAGGTCTGAATGGAGAGGTCTCTTGGTACCTCATTCCAGTCTGATCTAACTATCTCCATTAGGAAGATAACTATCTAATCTGGGGATAAGCTTAGTTTGTTCTTTAGTAAGTTTAATCAACTCACTGTCTTGATTTTTAGTTAAAGTTTTAATTTCTAAAATGTCTTTGTTAACGACTTCTATATGATTAGTCTTAATATTTATTTCTTGTAGAACATGTACTAGGTCTATTGGGATTTGATTATCTATTTCTAGTAGTCTTTTAGAGATATTTTTTTTATCTCTGTTTATAAGGTTTGAGTGTCTTTTATTAATTGTCTTAATATAAGGAGTATACACTTATTTTGGTCTATTATGCTATTAATAACACTAGCAGTAACTTGTCTACTATTTGCGTGTTTGGCTGGGATGTGTTCAATATGTGAACAGCCGTCTATGCGAGAGGTTAAACAACCTTCTTGGTCTAAATCAATTATGGGTATAGGTTGATACTCTGGGTTGGTTCCAAAAATATCTTTGTAAATGCGAGAGATAAATCTCAAGGGCATTAAAGTCTTTTTATTATAAGTCTAAAAGGAGCGTCTTATGGCTCTCATACCAGAATTAGGGTTTTGGTCAGAATTTAGTGAGTTTCTAAAGTCTTTAAGGCCTTGATACCAATTTGGGTCTAATCTATAAATCTTTTAAATATATAGTCTTAAAATAAGGTTTTAATATAAGACAAGAGGGGGACCATCTAAGGAAAATAACAAAATATCTTAGGGACCACGAGGGGACCACGTGAGTAAGAGGACAAAGTCTGCACCGAGTGCGCACGGTTTGGTCCGCACAAGAGAATCTCTCTCTCTCTCTAAGAGATAGATATATACTGAGGCAATGTTCCATTTTAATTACCCCCCTTTTTTTAGATTTTGGGGGTGTGGATGGTTTTATATGATGAGTTTCTTCAGATGTGAAGTTTTCTTTTGATTTGAACATCATTGGTTTCCTGATCTTAGCATTTGCATATCTTTATGTCCGTGTGGTTTGGGGTTTTGGATTCACTGTCATGTTGAGTTCCCATCCCTTGTTTGGTTTATTCTTCAAGATTTTGGGTTTGTAGAGGCCAGATCTGCTCAGATGTACTTCACCGTAGATCTTGGGTTTGGGTAATTGGATTTTTATGGGTTTATTAGTTTGTCTCTCTCTTTTGGTATCGTTTTTTTTCCTGGATGATGAATGGATGGTTTGATTTCTTCCTTTTCTCATTAATTCTTGATGATCATCGTTCATCTCCATGTGCTTTTGGAAATGTTTTGCTTTGGTTCAAAGGCTTCTCACTCTCTCTTTTGTCTGGCAGATGGGAAGTGGTAGGCTACTATGAGTTGCGTTGTAGATGTTGATGTATAAATAGACGACAAATTGGGGGGAAATGGGTGGCCGTGAAGATGAAAGATGGAAGGAGAAGGGAACATATTTCGTTAATGAGAGAGAAAGAGAGAGGGATGTACATGAGATAGAGTGAGAGAGGAACTGTAAAGCTTCCAAATTAATAAATTGGTTAATGTTTGTGACCTTTCCAATTATGTTTATATACGTATGATATTGTTTAATTAAAGCACTTGATACGTGGCAATCATATGTAAATTGAGGCTACAGTTTTTATATAGTTATATAGATTTCTCTTAATATTTGAAATTCTACCATATTATATAAAGGTTATATCTCAATATACAATGCTCAAAATTAAGAACTAGTTCGTTACATTATCGAAACATTAGTATCAGACATATACTCAAGAGGATTTTTAAAGTATCCATATCCAATGCATATCCGACATAGACATGCCTCCTACGTTGAAGTATATGCGCTTATTAACTGGGTAAAAAGAACAAAGGTATGTAAATTTATTCAAGCGGAGTCTGTAAGATATAATCCTCAAGTGTATTAAATCACAATAGATTTATCGTTGTAGGTTTCTTATGCATATAAAAGAGTCGCATATATGAGACCAATTTTGGATTCTCTGCTAGAGGCCCGTCCATCACTACTCTATATGATTATCAGGCACCACTTGATGAATATGGTGAGAACAACAATAATTTTCTCTCATTTTCATGTTGTATTCTTGATTAGCCAGGGGAGATGAAAAACATGCTCATTGTTTTTGGATTTTATATTATTTATGAGTGTCGAGAATGATATCTATAGATGCATATGGTCTATTATTTTTAAAGCTTAAGCAACCATTAGATCGGGGATAAAATGAACCTTATAATGCACCCTTATAATAATGTTTTTCTTTGTTTATGCAAGTATTCTGATAAATTGGACATGTCCTAGCGTAATTCTGCATGTGGCCAAACACGACTATATCAACATTGTACTTATGCCAAAGTTTTTGTCAGCTCTCCCTCCCCATTGGTTCTCTAAATGATCCTTTATCATCATAAAAAGAATTCGAGGAATATTCGAGTCCCCGATGTGAAACTGATGTGAATGAAGAATAGGGGTTATTTTTAGTATTTATTTTATTTTTGGTATTCATTGTAATTTTCCTTTTGTTTAGTATTTAAAAGAATGAAGGTTAATTAGCTCTTAGGGGCATAAATGCAATTAGATTCTTAGCTTAAAGGTCAATCAACCTCTTTCCTATAAATACCCCTTATGTAGACTCATTTGAGTCATTCTTCCATTTTAAGATATTGATTAGAGAGAGTTTGAGAGAGAATTATCTTTTCTTGCTCCCAATTGACGTCACATATTTTATATATGTGAGAAGTACGACAAAAAGTGTTTAAAATAATTAATTTTGATATGTTATTAATAACAACATAAAGTGGGATGGTGATGTGTAATTATACCTAAATGAAGGAAACGGGGTTATGAGTAAAAATAAGCCAAAGTGGTTTCATTTATATAATGTATCTTTGTGTTCTTAAGGATGATATGGTTAAGGAAACAAAAGAGAGGCTTGGAGATATATTAAAAAGGAAAGTTATCAAAGTTAGGTTTTACTACAAAAGAAAAATCCTATAAATTTCAGATTAATTTATAAGGTAATTCTTCCTTACTTGAAGTTGTGTAGATCATTTTTATCGGTTTAGATTTTAATTATGGGTTTATTCTGTGTTAATGGATTTTAGGGGCCCTATTAATTCGTGTATGTTTTATAGGACTATCTAAGTAAAACTACATGACTCTTAAAACCAAGTTTTTGTCACAATACAATAGGAACGCGATTATGTAATTTTTTTTTAATATATTGATATGTCACTCATTAAGGCCCATATTAACCAAATACTGACTTTATAGGGTTATCTGTTTAGAATTTTAAAGTTGACGAGAACTGAAGTTGTTTTACTTAATTTATAGAGTATTTGGTATGGGTTTCTATATTAATTTCATAATTAGTATTACGTAATGAGTAGTGTAAGATTTAAATTAATTAGTGACATATTAACCTGACTACAAGAAAAATGGTTATTAGGGACGACAAAAATCTGTCCCTAAAAGTGTTTTGACCAACCCAAAATTGTACGTAGGATAGATTTTGCAACGGTTAAAACTTTCCTCTATAGTCAGCATTTTGTCATACTAAATTCTAATTCATGGACGCTTTACATTTGACATTAAGAGCGAACTTTTCCATCCCAAAAGGTATTCCAGAGAAAAAATTCTTGCGCTAGCACAAAGAAGATGGGTGGTTTATCCGTCCCTAATACTTCTCATATTCTAGAAAAAAAAAACAATTTGGACGGTTTATAACCGTCCCAATTGATAAACCCATTTGGACGAAAAAAACGTCCCAAAAGGTATTCCCAATTGATTTAAAAATAAGGAGGGCGATTTATAGCCGTCCCAATTGATAAAAAAAACTTGGCATAAAAAATTATATTATTGTATGTTGTATGTTGAGATGATAAATGACATGTAATTTGTATTAAGTTAAGTCAACCAATCACAAATGTAATATATCTTCTTAATTAATTGAAACAAGTATCAAACAATAAATTATTCCTTTAAACTACATCCAACAACCCAAAATAAACCTTTATATCAAAAAGTACCAATAATTGTTGCATCCAAGTCGAAATTCGTAGATGATTGCAAAATCATACTAATTAATAAGAAATTAAATTGTCAAAAGAAAAGTCGTCCATAAAATTAAGATGATAAATATAGTAGTCACGCTAAAAAATTTCTTTTACTATAAAAAATATAGTAGACACGCTCTAAAACCTGTCTATTCAATTGCCTGTACATAACCTGCAATAAAAAATTAATGAGTTATCAAAATAAGATTGTAGTAAAATAATTTTTTTTATCATAAACTAAGATTATATTAAAATAAAATATCTAAATATTTTAGTTAATTCTATCGACAACTCTTTACAATTTAAAAAAAAAATTGATAGTCTCCTTTGTTTATACATGAAAACTAACCCGTTCAATCATCA
The DNA here is from genome assembly GCA_949130495.1 of Sambucus nigra. NCBI lineage: Eukaryota > Viridiplantae > Streptophyta > Magnoliopsida > Dipsacales > Adoxaceae > Sambucus > Sambucus nigra. Next base: position 533,463,967 of record OX422218.1, read on the forward strand.
CAAAAACCCGCACGACCATAAAAAACAAAAACAACAATCTGAATGTCAATAAAAATAATAAATAAACAATCCACTTGGTGTAAACGCTTGACTTATTCATGTGTTCCACATGGATAAAAGGTAACACTGAAATGCCTACAAAAAAGATAAGGCACAAAACAGAGAAGATATCAGTAATCAAATAATGTTTTAAAAGTTCAATTCAAGCGGAAAAATTACGTATACTTATCTTCATATTAATGTCAAAGTCTTGAGATTTGAAAATTTGTATCATATTCTAAAATCAGAATTTTCGTCTCACGGTCTATTCCTACAAGTTACATTGGCCACGTGCGAGGTATTCGTGCCTCTTACAGGGCCGTTTGGGAGTTGTTTTACGTTTTCTCCATTGGACGGCATGTTTTTAAGCCTGAGTCTAGAGATTTTCACCATATTCTCAACTCGGGAGTCCTCTTACTATGCAGTCAGTTCCTATGAGTTACATCGATTCCGTGTGAGATGTTCGTTCCTTTTACGGGGCCGTTTGGTGGTTGTTTTGCATATTCTCCCTTTAACAGTATGTTTTTAATCCCAAGTCTAGATATTTGTAAATTTTCATCATATTTTCAAACTGGGTGTCCTTTAACTACGTAGTCAGTTCCTACGAGTTACATTAATCATGTGCGAGGTGTGCATGCCTCTTACGGGGTTGTTTGATGGTTGTTTTGCATTTTATCCCTTTAATAACATGTGTTAAAGCCGAAGTCTAGATATTTGTAAATTCTCGTCATATTCTCAAACCGGGAGTCTCGTGACTACGCTTCAGTTGCTACGAGTTACGTTGGTCTTATGCGAAGTGTTAGTGTCTCTTACGAGGTCGTTTTATGGTTGTTTTGCATTTTTGACCTTTAACGGCATGTTTTTAAGCCTAAGTTTAGAGAGTGGAAATTTTTTTCATATTCTCAAATTGGGAATCCTGTGACTATGCGATCAGTTTTTATGAGTTACATTGGCCCCGTGCGAAGTGTCCATGCCTCTTACGAGGTCGTTTAGGAGATTTTTTTACATTTTGGCCCTTAACGATATGTTTTTAAGCCTAAGTCTAGAGATTAAGATTTTTTTGTCATATTCTCAAACCAGGAGTTCCGTGACTATACAGTCAGTTCCTATGAGTTACATTGGCCTCGTTCGAGGTGTTTGCACCTCTTACGGGGCCGTTTGGGGGTTGTTTTACATTTTCGAACTTTGATGACATGTTTTTAAGCCTAAGCATATATGTTTACAAATTTTGTCATATTCTCAAACTGGTACTCTTGTGACTACGCGGTCAATTCTTACGTGTTGCATTAGTCCCGTGCGAGGTGTTCATGCCTCTTACAGGGCTGTTTGGGGATTGTTTTGCTTTTTCGACCTATGCACTTTTTAAGCCTAAGTCTAGGGGTTTGCAAATTTTCATCATATTCTCAAACCGGGAGTCCCGTGACTATGCGATTAGTTCTTATAAGTTATATTGGTCCCGTGTGAGGTGTCCGTGCCTCTTACGAGGCCGTTTGGGGGCTATTTTGGGTTTTCGACCTCTAACGGCGTGTTTTTAAGCGTAAATCTAGAAGTCTCCTATAATGTTTCTACTGAAAGCTTTAGTTTCAATAGACGGGAACTGAATATGAGTCTCCTATAATGTTTTTTGTGTTTGATAGATGATTGAGAGACCAGAATCACCTACTACTAATTTTTTTTGTTATTTCATGGATCATTCGTTGAACATTATAACTGCATGGGTTAGATCCACTAAAAACATCAAATACAATCACAAAAAATTAAGCACTTTTGAAAATGCAATAATATGTAATTCCAGCAACTGAAACTATACTGGTAAACATATTATAAACAAAAAGGTAAAATGAAACTATCATCTTAATGCTAAAATAACCTTAAAGCTAAGCAAATGATGCAAATCCTACCATTATGTGTTGCTAAAAATTTGTATCTTCGAACGCAAGAACCCCTCTTTGGGGGGATCTATGACAAATGTATAGTTTCATGGGTAGTCATTTAGTTGATGAGTTATTTTGCAACTTCATGCATAATACAGGTCTTTTAGGTGCAAACAAAGGGGGAACACATAAAACTTACATTGTTTCGAATGCAACCCCGCACGTCGAGCGAGGAGATGAAAGGGAAGGGAATTAAAATAAAGAAACATGTCCTTTCTTTTTAATCTGATTTTTAGTATTTTTCATAACAATGGCAAGGAAAAGAAAAAGTAAAGTTAAAGTTAACCTGCTCATAGAGATCAAGTACATCCCGACCCTTTGGTTCGAGAAAAATTTTGTGAGACTCTTTATCTTGAAACCTAACAATTTAAAACAACAGAATCATGGCACATTAGGAAAAATGCAAAGGCAAGTATAAAAGGAAAATGAAACTTCATGACTATCGATCAAGGCATTGAAAGAAAGTCACCCTATTATTTTGTACAATTCATGTTATATGGAGTAAATTGTATTAAACTCATCGAACTCTCAGCCCAATTGAAAATACACTCTGAATGAACAAGAAGAACAAATAATGATCTAAAATCTTATAATTAAAGGCAATCCATTTGTTGATAGTTAGTCTTAATTATGCCTAAAAAGTTCATTTTTTAAACTTCAAACACATCCTAAAATTCATTTCCATACATATACATACACAAAGATGCCTTGACTACGCAATTACAGATCACCATTGTAACCAAGTTTTTAAGTACTTAAGTGACCCCCAAAATCAAAACTCACAAAATCAAAATTGGATGGGGGAGAAGTTGATTTGAAATGATCTGAACATACTTTCAAATTTAAAACGTGCATTTACTTGTAAAGAATGCCACCGAAGTGAGTAAAACTATGATTTGGTCGCCTTCTGTTGCCGACGTTAGTCTCTAGTACACCATCCAAAATATATAGTAGACTTTTCTTCTTCCATAAATTAAAGCAAGTGAATGGAATTAACATATCCAAATGTTCGAAAACAAAGCTTATGAGTTTAAGTTCAAAAATGAAAACCTTCCCAAAAGTTAACCAACACTAAAAGTATCCCTTAACTTGGGTCTAACCAAATTAGGAACAAAATGAGCCGAGACGAACTTCCATAAAGGATTCCATGAATCATACGAACATATATTAACTAGAAAAATCGATCATCCTCACAGTTTTGATATTAACAAGCAAGACAACATTTATACTGTAATATGTCTCGTTTATCATCAAAACCTCATATTACCATGATGTATCATGTTCAGAAAACAAATAGAAAAGAGCAAAAAAAAACAAAAGAACAAAATGCAGTTTTATTTCGCATTTTACCCAACTTTGTTTTACCGAAATGACTAAAGTAGGCCCTAGTACATGCCAATATCATCATTTTTAGTTACTAGGTTGAAAGTCGAATTACTGTTAAAATTTTATTTTGTTCGTTGTCTATACGTTCATTTATTTTGATATACTGTTTCTCCCATGTTCACTTTAGGAAATGGGGTAGTTAAGCAAGATAAATATGTACCTGTAACTCCTACAAATCCATCATTCCAAAGTAAGATCCTGAGGAGAGCCAGGTAGTGGTTTCGTCTATAACTGTGAGCTAAGCAGAGAGGGTGCGATGGCCATGGAAACCCTTTGTACAGGCCCCACGACATTATGGACGTAGTTACAGACCATAGTAGCCACATTATCACGAAAGTGGATTTTGAAGGTGAACTGAAACGCAATAGTTAGACTAGACGTTAGTTTATAACTGCCCAAATCAGCTTCTCCAGGTGGACGTGCTCCGCCAGATATCAGTTCAAGCGTAGAAGACAAATCCACTATTCGAGTTCCATTAGGCCTATCCTACAATACGAAAAGACAAAATTTACCAACCTGATCTTGATTATCAGAGGTTATGCTCATAGTAATGTTTTCTACAATAATAATATATGGGAGAATTATAGTGACATGCCTTGAAATTTAGGGTTTATTAAAATTACAAACACCAATCCTGTGTTTTGGGTAATTATTGTGATCTCCCCTATGTTCAGAATATCTTAATTTTTGCATCATTTTCAATCAAATTTGGCAGCTCCCTTTGTAAGGAAAACAATTATAAAGTATAAAGAATTGTGCATAAAGACAAAATAAAGGATAAGTCATTGTCATTGTCCCATTACATGTTTTATAAATACATATAGTATTATCAATAATAAAACATCAATAGATGTACTAAATTGATTTAGGGTCCAACAGTATAACAAGAAAACCAAATGGTAGGAAATGAGCATCATCGACATATGATTCATCAATAGGAGCAAAAACTACTTATAATTGTTAATAAAAGATACTCAAGCCTATAGAAGGTTTGCTTTCTACTTGATCAATACAAGCTTTGATTCATTGGTGTTTGCCTTGAAAGCATATGAAAGTGCAAAAAATGAAATGTATAAAGCACCTCGAAAATTGATGTAGACTATGCAAGTAATGAACAACTAATCAAAAAATTAATAAAGAGGGTTTAGAGAATACAATATGAAACTTAAGTAATGTGACACCCCGCCTAATAAAATACCGGGTGATCAATCCAATACCAAATTAAAACAGGAGTCTCATATGGTTCATTCTCAGCATCACTGTTGAAAACCAATTTAATTACAAATAACCTATGAGGTTGGCGTCAAAATTTTATATTAACTAATATTTTTAACCAAACCATTCCAATAAAACATCCACACAGTTTATATATGCGAAACTGAAATGAAATAATATAACCGAAACACTTAGTTTAACGTAATACAACCAAATCGAATCCCAAACTAAAAGGCGGTAAAAGAATAAATACATACAGTTGGTCTATCGGCCCGAATATTTCTACAATACCTCCTATCTAGATCTCAAGGTTAGAAGCATCTAAAATAAACCTGCATGCATCCATAGCTGCTGCAGCAAACGTCTGACTCGAAGGAATCATCATCCAGGCGTCCCTGTGTTTGGACACCTAATATATATATATATACATATATAGCAAGAGAGGAAAATAGAGAAACGGGTCAGAGCCCGAGTTTGAAAATATTTAGAAAGTGCATAAATGCCATATTTTAAAATATGAAATCTCTCATATTTAAATTGGTATCGCACTCTCATGAGATACCCCTCACCCCTCTTCTAATAGTGCACACCTATCGCATACCTTTTAGACAACCTAGTTAAGCTACCCTGGCTAACTAATCTGTACGCCCGTCTACTAAAAGTCCTCGTAAACTCAAGTACTAAGGACTAAACTTCTCCCCATTCCCAACATTGCGCTACGTTTCGTGCGTGGGGTGTCTCGCGAAGCAAAATCTAAACAAGAAACCCCCCGATACACTACTACCTGGCAATGTTGATAGTCAAGATTCATTAGGCCCTCAGCACATAACGTATATATATATATATATATATATATATATATATATATATATATATATAGTTCTCACAAGAACCTATGATTCATATTCACATAAATCTGGATATAAATTTATCGAAAGGGGAATACACTTTATCATTCTTTCCATTCTTATATACATTTATTTTATATGATATCTCATCTTCATATACAAGCAATATACTATACGCAACAAGTATAATTATACCTATCACAATCATAAGTATAATAACCATCCCTCCGAGATATAACTCGAGGATGCAGTCTCATAGTGCCTATCCAAATCCGGGTTTACTCACTCAACCATGGCACCAAGCCAGATTCACTCATGGTTATGGTAAAAATATACAACGGTGGAGGCGTTCATGTTCCCTAATGCGAGTGGAATACACACATCGCACTCGGACACGGGACGGTATGACCTGGGATATACTCTCCTTACTCCTCAAGTCAGGGGATTCACCCACATCGCGCAGCCTCCATGGATCGCACTAGAGAAAATATATAATCTGTCTGCCTAACCCTACGCCCGGGGAAGCCCGTGAAACCAGCCTCTAAGATATAAATATACCAATCACAAACAGATATATATATATATTTCCGTATCATATTATATATACTGTAACAACGTCGTATATATAATCTATATCACCTCTCAATACATATGGCTATAATTGTCAAACTCTCATAGCGATAACCAATAACCCCGAATGTTCCCATTCGTAATAGTATCTAAGTATTCGTGCACTTACGGTACTAAACTTATAAGTATTCTCTTACTTAATATATAACTCGCACCTTAATGTAATAACCCTTATTTTTGAGAAATTGTTTTTATATAAATTTGCCATGTGAGGTAATTATATAAAATAATGGAAGTTGGAGTAAATATTATTTTAAGTGATTTAAAAGATAATGTTTACTAAATTTTGCATATTTACTGTTAAGAGAATGTAAATAGCATCATGTTATGCTTTATTTCGTCGTTGTGCTTTAGGAGACTGTTATGGTTTAAAATGATGTTGGATCATGAAATAATTTATGTTATCCCGAATGCCAATTTAGAGGGCGCGATTAGTCCTGAAATGATTGAGATAGTCAAAATAAGTGCCATGTGGTATTTTTGGGTTCCGGGCACTTTTGACCGGTTATGACTTAATTATGTAGTTATGAGTCATTTTAATGGTGTAATAACATTTAAAGATGGAATTTAGTGTTAAATGAATGTTTAATTCTTCCAAACCCTTTTATCCTCAATTATATGTTCCTAAACCTAGAGCGTAAGAGAGAGAAAGAGAATTTGGGGATAAAGGAGAGAAAGAAGGATAAGTGAAGAGATTGAGCTTGATCTTGTAACTACCTAGGGGTGCAATCGGTACGGGTTTTTACCGTACCGTACCGTTTTGGTCCGAAAAAAATGGTTTTGGTTTCATATTATGAAATACCGAAAATCGATTTTACCGAAACCGAAAATACCGTAAAAAATTTCGTTGGTTTTGGTGTTTAGATACAAAAAACCGATTTACCGAATTTACCGTACCGATATCGTACCAAAATTACCGTACCGAAATACCGTACCAAACTTTTTGTGCAGTGTCAAATTATTTTGGTTATCATACTACTTTTATTTATTTTATTTCTCATGAGTGAGTTTTTATATTCTCTTTGAATTTAAATTTATTTATTTGAGTATTTGGTTTAAGTATTAAAAGCAAATCGGTTAGTTTGGTCTCGTATCTGTTTAAATATATTGTTCCAAATGCTAGAAATTGTACCTGTTTGTGTATGTTTCTAATTGTTCCAAACAACTAGAAATGCTAGAAATTTTAATAGCTAGAAATGCTAGAAATTTTAACAGCTAGAAATGGGTATATCGAAATATATACCAGATTTACCGAATGCATAAACCGATTTGAAATTCTGGTATTTACCGGGAAAAAACCGAACTTACCGAAACCAAAAAAATCCAAAAATACCGAAAATACCGAAAAACCGGTCGGTTTGGTTTTGGTTTTGGTTTTGATGTACCGGTCGGTAAATTGGTACGGTACGGTTTTACCTTATAGAATGTGGTTTTGGTATTGGTAAGGGGTCGTTACCGACCATACCGTACCGGTTGCAGCCTTGTAACTACCGGAAGAGAATCTGAGATTTCGGCCTTAAGGCAAGTTTTTAACGTGCAAATATATGATTTTATGTGGATAAATTATAGTGATAGTTATGTATTTGAAAGAATTGAACAAATAGTAGGTTTTGATGAATTTTAGTGTTTAACCCTTAGATTTTGTTGCTTAGATGATTTAAGTTGGGTATATTAGTTTTTTGTTGTGTAAAAGTGTTGTGGTTATGTTGTTGGTTGATGAGATTGAAGGAAGTGTAAGAGAATAGGGTTTAGGTTTTGGGTTTGGTATTTAAGAAGAAAGTTTAGTTGTGGGTCTATTAAGCGCGGTCGACCGCGGTCCTACGCCCGGTCGACCGGGCGTAAAGGGAAAAGCACACTGCTTTTCTCGATAGGATTATTTTTAAAGTGCGATCTACCGCGGTCCAATGGCCGGTCGATCGGTCCTTCAGATTTGAGCTCACTGCATTTCTTAGTAGACAAAACCTCATAGGTGTTGTCGACCTGGGGGGCCAGGGGCCGGTCGACCGGTCCCCTATTTTCCCCCCGAAATCTTTAGTTTGCTTTAGCTCCTTTCTTTTAAGGTATAAGCCTAGGAACCTTCTTGAATGAAGTAAAACTAGAGTATTAGAGTCTAGTATTAAGGTATTGAAGAACCTAGGTTAGAAACTAGAGTTGGGGCTTAGATCGGGAATAAAGTTAGTTAGTTGTTAGAAGATGGTAAAGGATTCTTTTTACATAATGAGCTAGTCTAGGTATAGGTGGAAATAGAGTGATGTAATTGTGGATATTTGGACTTGGGTTGAAGTAATATCATACATGATGGTTAGAAGGATTATCGTAATTCATGGAGATTATTATGGAATTAGTCAAACGTTGAGGTTTATAATTATCCTATTAAACGCTTGGCTCCGGATAAAATGCAATGCACATTTTAATTTGGCATATTTCTTGAATGATGAATTGCATACACATACCTCTCTAAATGCTATCATAAGGGAAGTTACGCTCATGAGGTGAAGTCCCCTGGCTAGTGAATGCAGGGTGAATATAGTCCTCGGCCATAGGACCGGTTGTTATATATTGTGTTGTTATTTTTCGAAGTGAGGTAATTCTGGGTATGGTTATGACTCACTATCGAAGGTATATGTCCTCTTCCCAACATCACGCAATTTAGGAAGCCCAGGTTGTCTTTGTGATAGGATCTGGAAGATTATAGCTATTTAGGGGTGCATCCAGTGGGGTGACTCCCGTAAGGATGGTCTTAGAATCGTTATATGTTGTGATTATAACTATTCTTATAAAAGTGGTATTTTATAAATGGCGAAGCATTTTATGAAATAAACTGTTTTGGGAATAAGTTTCCTAATGAGGAATAGACTTGTAAAGTCATAATAAGTAAACCTGAAATGGAATCTTATTAAGTGAAATTGAGTTATATTCTTATGCATAAATGAATATTCATCATTGAAATTGATATTGCGTTAGGTTGTGCATTTAGATTGAGAGGTGAGGATTATTATTATTATTATTATTATTATTATTATTATTATTATTATTATTATTATTATTATTATTATTATTATTATTATTATTATTATTATTATTATTATTTATTTATTTATTTATTTATTTATTATTATTTTTATTTTTATTATTATTATTATTATTATTACTATTATTATTATTATTATTATTATTATTATTATTTGTGAAGAGCGAGATAAGCTTATTCGTGATGACTTGATATTCATAACTGCCATGCATTTTATTCAATTGGCTATCTTATAAACTCGGGCCCTGACCCTTTATATCTCTTGTTTTTGCATGAATTCTCTTCACGCCCAGGTGCTCCGCCGCAAGGACGCCCGTAATGACCCTCCCATCCAAGTGTCATGGAGCTATAACATTTTGCGGATGTTGTAGGATATTTGTTATAGACACTTCTATATTTTTGTACTCTAGCTATGATCAGTCTACACATCTGGGTGTGTTGCCCAAGTTTTGTACTTGTTTAATATATTGTGATATTCATTTTAATACTCAGTGTAACCTGCTTGTAATGGTTTGTTAACCGACATCATATTCGGTTATTACATGGTAAATAAATGTAATTGTTATTTATCTTTTATCCACCATCTCTTTAAATTGGATTGTCTAAAGGATTTTCTTAAAACTTACAAATAATTTGACATTCGTTTTCTAAAATAATTAGTGGTTATCTCGTATATTTATTTTAACGACAGTGATGCTAAGAATTGACCATCTATGATTCCTGTATTAATTGGAATATCGGGTTGGCCACATCTTTTTTTAATAAGCGGTGTGTCACACTTAATCACTTTTAAGGATTCATTTTTAAACCCGAATATACTAATTCATACCAACTAGATAAGTATACTATCCACTTATCTTAATTTCATAGGTATCGCATCACCTATGATAATAGTCATCAACTGACACCAAATAGTCACTCAAGCATCTCTAGCCCCTATCCTAAATTCCATCCTACTCACATCTAAGATTTACTCAAACATATAGGCGGTATTTGAGAATGCGTGATAATTGATTAACTTCGCAAGTTTCCAAGTAACCCTTATTTAACTAGCGTCTACTTTTAAACCAAATAAATTCAACCCTTAAACATGCATCTAAATCAACCCATCAAATATAAAGCATGCGACACAAAGTTAAGGAAAAATCCCCGAAGGGCAAAACCTTTTATTTCTAGAACTTTAAAGAATTTACAAGACCATTGACTTACATACAACCTGATAATCGCCCACAAGTGTAACGCACGGTGTCTTAGGTAAACCTTCAAAGCAACGGCTAGAAACAGTGTGACACAGAAATACCCGCAGGTGTCGGTTCCTATGTCGGCGGCTGGAATTTTCCCTTTCCAGGAGGGCAGCAATGAAGAGGAAGAAGCGGTCCACTTCACAAGGGTTGAACAACAGTAATGGTGTTCTTGGGTTACCAAACTTTGATTCACATAGATATGGAAGATGTGTGAATCTAAAAACCTAGAATCATAGGACTCAATAGGTGAAGACTTTAGGGTTGATATGCTCTGATAATCGTGGGAAAGTCTTGTGAAAACCAACTGCTGATCGTGGTTTAAATAAGGGATCGAAACCCTTCAAAATCGGCTGCACGATCTGGCAGTGATTATCCTCGCCGGATCGGTCCGGTCGATTAGGCGGATCGGTCCGGGTAAGTCGGATCGGTTCTTTTTCTGAAACCGGATCGGTCTGGTTGGCATCGGATCGGTCCGGGACTTTTGCCTTCATCGGTTCGCTATGGATCCGGTGGCTACTGGAGTCTGACAAAACGGATCGGTCCGGTAGATGGTCGGATCGGTCCGGTAAACCGGATCGGTTCTTTTTCTGGACCGGATCGGTCCGGCCAGGTCTGATTCCCAAATTCTTTCTTCTTTTGATCTTCGGATTTTGTTGATGACGATGTGATCTTTTCAACCAACAATCTTGTAACGGCGTATGACATAACATATACATAAAGATGGACAAATTGTCCTTACAGTATATCAACATATTTTCGACACACATAATATATGAAATCCCCCACCAAAATACTACCCCGAGTCCTACTCGTCCCGAACACCCCTAACTTAATAAGTCCTGGATTTTACTTTCAATCAACCCAAGGTATACATTTCACTAAAATAATAATTTAGAAGTCCCCATACCATTTTTAGGAACCCCTAATATCTGACTCCACAATTTATTTTCCTTAAAACTACACATTAAGTGCCACACAATTTTGCACCCTCCTAGTCCAAATAAATTCCCTTAAATGGCTAGGTATTGATTTCCCTTAAATGAATATTTATTTCCTCAAATAAAAAAGTTAGAAATCATTAGTTTAGGAATTTACCCCATTTAAACAACATAATCCGAAATTGTCAAAATTCTTGTAGGGTCGATCGATCGACCCCTAGCCGTCGATCGATCGATCGAACATAACAACTTCTTCTCCCAGACTCTGTTTCGGCCATTGACACACCCCAAGCTTTTATCTCTTCTCCTATCATCATCCAACCTCAAACAACAATATATACACACATAAAAAGGGTTCTAATCATCCTAGATACCATAACCAACAACTAATTTCAATTAATTCCTAAGTTACTCAAATTGGATATTATCCGGGGTTTATTCGTTAAACTTCTGAAAAACTCGTTTTGATTCACGAAAAACCCAAAAATCTTTATAGTTTTACACACCAACTATAATATGAGAAATATGCTAAAAAAAATCAAGTAAACACTTCGCTCGTGGATAAAATCCGACGACCTCGAGTCGAATCCCGCGGAGTTTGGCAGGAATCTCCTTTTTTCTTCTTCCTCTCTTCCTTCCTTTCTTCTTCTCTTTCTTTTATCTCTTTTCTTTCCTTATCTTTCCCTCTCTCGTGCCCTTATATAAGAGATAAATAAGGGTTTATCCCTTAGAAACTCAAAAATGACTCGTTTACTCAATTACGAGTCTCTACTAGTCCAAAAATCCCCGGAACCTAAACATTACTCCCGGATACTCTATTCTGACTATCTTGGCCATTCTGAAACCAAATACACACTCAAAATTTCCATCCGAGTCACTTAACTGCAATTCACTAATTAAACCCAACACATCTTAATACGGGTTTTCAAATTAAAATATTATCATTTGTCGCTTTACCCAACTGCGACATATAATTAAAATAATCCGACTTATTTACTTAGTCCCAAAAGTAAATGTAGGACACATGTAAAAACATATAACACTCGTAATTTCCAAAAATTATTATTCACGAAAATTCCTCAAATTTTCAAATTACACCCATTTATGTAATTTAAATATCCATAAAAGTGCGGGGTATTACATTCTCCCCCTTATAACGGAATTTCATCCCCGAAATTCGGATACGACCGGTACTACCAACTTAGGATCGCTAATCACACCACATCCTAGTACACAAAAGTCGAATGGTACTAACCCAATGGTACCCACCTATCTCAAGGCTTATACTCTAACTCACTAGCTTAGCTACAAGATTATCTAAATCTCCATGTGTTACAACGCTACCTCGTCGTAAGGTTTATTCTAATGTCACGTCGCACTTAGTGTATCTATAATCGCATATGAAGAAAACGAGCCTATAATCGCCGCTCTAACGTATAAATCTCACCGGAGAATCACGACTCTAAGCGTTCAGTCATCTTCATCAGGACATCTGATTTCCCTAAAAAAGGAAATTACACTAACGCTTGAATACTCCCATCAGTCTCATCATTTAGCTTGGGCATGGTACCTCTTATTGCACTGATATTATCGGATTCCTGTGTACCCCATACGACATTCCATCCAACAAACTCCAATCTCATTTATAATTTCCCCAAAGGATATTCTTCAACTTTATATATTACGCCCCTTCCATTTGGCAGTATATAAAATCAACCTATCAAGGTGCGTATACACCCTATAATCCATGCTTAACTGTACCACTATTGTGAACGTCACAGACGTAACACTCTCTTAAAAGATGGGCCTCACTTTCTTTGCCTGGTGCTAACACCTGGGTATTCTCAACAATCTTCTCGAGATTCAATTCTTCTTATACCTGGAAATCCAATCCTCCTTAAGGTTAACTCACCAATCTTCTCATCAACCGCGCCACATGCCTCATTGGTTTTACATCCCAATAATCTTAAGATCGATGTGTTTCCTACACATGTAAAATGAATACTATACTAACCATGTCCCTAGTGCCCAAGACCTCTCCCGACTTTTGACATTCTCTCGGTTTCATGCGTGGGATGTCTCGCAAAGAGAAATCAAGACAAGGAACCCTCCAGTTACACTACTTCCTCGCATCATCGGCTATCGAGATATAACGGCCTAAGTCACACCAGCGGGATGTTCTAAAATCCTATCTCGCTAACCTACTAACGCTCTTCTACCACTATGTCTTTCCAACCCGGCGAAATGGAAAGTCTAACTAATCGGGGCGCCTACTTTCCGCAAAAGTATTACGAACGTCATACCAAAAACATATTACCTTATAATTTTCCTTCACTCAAGGCCTAGCTATAAGACTTAAATTAATTTCCTTAACCTTACCTCACCCGCTTACTTGCGGTGAGAGAAACATTCGAGTGCTTTTCCATAGCACTTTTATCTCCCTAAACATGCAATCATCTCATGAATCTCAGTTTATAGTGTTTTCTCCACACTATGTAACTTATCATCAAAACCAACATCCTTGCATCCCGTAACATCTCTCCACTCCCGACGTCGTTAAGATTCATGCGTGGAGTGTCTCGAAAGCGAAATCCAAACAAGGATACCCTCCTATACACGACTGCTTAACTTTGTCGGTCGTGGAGGTCCGTTAAATTCAAACATGCCACTGGGATAATCCCATCCCATCTACCAACAAAATGTGGTCAGAGCTCCTACTTCTTTCCAGGAGCCACAACACCAAGCGCTTTTACTAACATTAAGTCCTTTGCGCAAACAACGACGAGCTTAAACTCACAGAGTAACAATAAATCCTTCATACCTTAAATCATATATATAAGGTCTCCACGCACTCAAAGCATGATAATGAAACATCTACTAACCAAAGTTCCATCTAAACATATAATAAAGGCGAGCTCAACCTGTATCCAGGTGAGATATCGCAACGACAACTTGTTCCACCCTAGAATCGCGGATACGATAGTCTTGCGCTCATTAGCCTGCTATCGCTCCGATAATCCAAAAATACATTACACTTACAATAATGCTATACTCGTATAACACACACAAAGCGAGCAGTACAAACCAGATACAAATCCAAAATATCAACACTCGTTTCCATAACGAATGAAGAAAATAGAACCCCTCTACCGCGAAAAAACATATAGACATACACTATATAATGTTACTGATACCTCCAGTAAACTCGAATCACACACGAATCTAGGGTAAATAAAATACTATGACTCAATCTTGCCACACAAAATATACCTCCTTCATTCGAGATGAATCTCATAACAACATTCTTGCCAATCACCCTGGCCACTCCAATTGGTTCCCGGACGTAATACACTTGCCTTAATCGAAACAAAACTACTTTAATCGATGCCCCACCTCGGCACCCTAATCTTGTCCTTTAACTCCTCCAGCTCCACTCTCATGGAAGCAATTTTTTTTAGGTAGAAGTACTATTTATTAATAATCTTAGGAGAAATAGCCTCTCCTAGTGGCTCTTACATGCGCTAATGAAAATTTAAAGAAATCATTTTGACCTTCGTAAGCAAGCTTTTTTTATCGCACTCATCTCTTCACGACTTAAGGCTTTATGCGAATCGTTCATAGTCGAAGTTTTAGAGAGGGATTGCGAAGATCCCCCTGTCTTACGTTGTGAATTCTTTGGAATTTCAACAAAAAGATCGAGACCCCGATTATCATGTACCTGAACTCCAATTGGCTTCACCAAACTGAGGTCACTAAGACCATTTTCCTCAACTAATTTATTGGAGTCTTCAACGTAACCAAGAATTTCAAAAGAAATACTAGTTGGAGTAATTTGAGATTGATTTTTCTTTCTCCCAAATGAGTTTTCAATAAATACCTGAGCTTTTGCAGAATTAAGAGACATTCCAAAATTAAGAATCTCCACGTATAAATTGCCTTCGGGGCATCCTTGGGGAATTTCCTCTAAAGGAGGCATTTCATCATCGGATTGTGAATTATCCGTTCTACCATCAACTTCTCATGATTTATCGAAGGTCTCTTCCTCCATTGAGTTAACAATTTGTATTCCATTTTTTGCCATAAAATGAATTCTACCAGAAACATGGGAGGTTTTTAAATCCACATGGTCACCTATAGTAGCTTTGAGTGTTGTTCTTGAATAATCCAGTTTTTTGACATGCTCTCCTTTAATTTCAGTTGATCCAACAATTCCTTGCGTCACATGTGCTTGAGTGAGCTGTCCTACATCCAAAAGTTTTGGATTTCTATTTTTGGTTGCATCTGTCATATCATTTGGAGCAGAAACATTATTAATGGACTAAGTATTCCCCTTATTAATATTGATACTCAAACGTTCAGTATCTTCAATCCTCTCCGGGTATAATGGGATTATCCCATTATTTTTCTGAATGGGCATCTGAAACTTTTGCAGTCGACTTTCGTCACACATCTGAACAGCCACGTGGCTTTCTGAAGTTATTTTTCTGAAGTTATTTTTTAAACCTGATATTTGCTGTTGTATTCCTTGACAGTTAAGAAGCTTCGGGTTTACATGAGCAACTAGCATTGACGGACTTTTTTTCGGTAAATCTTCGATGACTAGACATCCACCTTTGTTAACTGTAGGAATAATATTATTTGAGGAAATCTCCGATGACTGGGCTTCTTTTTGTAAAAATCTACACTCAGAAATAGGGCTGGCAATTTTTGACACGATAATCCGTTTACGGTAATAACCCGAACATGACACGATTAGTTTGTATAAATTTAAGAGTACCCAAAACTTATACTCAAATCAAAATCAATGCGACCCGAAAATGACACGACTAATCCGAATTGCCACCCTCAGAAATTGAGTGTCCAAGAAATTTACAAAATGTACAACTCATGGGTAGGGATTCATAAGCTATGTTGACAAAAAAATGGCCATCACCTTTTTCAACCATAAGATGCTCAGGCGGTTTAACAAAGAAGTCTACTTCTATTAAGTCCCGAGAAAAATTACCATAAGACCTATCCATAGTGGCCTTATCAATACGTAAAGGAGTACCCACCCCCCTAGAAATTTGGAGGAAAAGACGTGGGTCCCAATAATCTTGGCAAAGACCCATGAATCTAATCCAAAAATTTGAATGAACGAGTAAATAAATTCAAGCTACGAAAAGACATAACATTTATAATATCTGATGAACATGAAAAGCGAAGGTAAAAGTAACCCTTACCTATTGGTGTTAGAACCCAGTCCTATTGAATCTGACCAACAGTGGTGATAGCCATTTTTAGATCAATGAGTTTCCATGGTTTGTTTCCTTTGGAAAGAATTAGACGACCAATGAGAGTAGAAGAGAGGCATTAATTAATAACTTCATGGTGAGAGGAATCAATAAGCCTAACTGCTAATGAATCCCCACGGATGTATGGTGCAGAAAGTGGGGGAAGACATGGGAAAGTCTTACTGACTTGCTCATTTTCTATCCCATTTTTTTTAAGAACTTCAGAAAATGATTGAGGGTGAGGTTTTTTTTCTTTGGTTTGTTTTCTTGAGTAAGATGCAAAAATAAGATGAACATCCTCAAAAGGTTTTGGATCAAAATCTAAACAGGGGTATGGACTTGAACCCATTTGAGGAAGAAGAAAGCTTTAAAATGAGAAAGAAAATTTTAGATAGAAGTAGGAGCTTTTGATTGGATCCATCGGCTCCATCTTTTTCATATTAATATTAGTTTAAATGTAAGAATAATAATATATATTGCATGTACTTTATAAATAAAACTATCCGCGTGATGGACGACAACTTATTAATATGGAAGCAATTAACATTCCCTATATAAGAGGTATGACATTGCCCTCACATATACAAGAAGTACGGGTAAAATATCCCCAAACATTAGCAACACTTACGAGTAAGCCTATCATTCCACTGAAGGACTCTCTCTTCATTGTACCTTCCTCACTTCGGTA
The DNA here is from genome assembly GCA_949130495.1 of Sambucus nigra. Classification (NCBI taxonomy): domain Eukaryota; kingdom Viridiplantae; phylum Streptophyta; class Magnoliopsida; order Dipsacales; family Adoxaceae; genus Sambucus; species Sambucus nigra. Next base: position 533,481,193 of record OX422218.1, read on the forward strand.
CAAAGTTCATTTCTCCATGTAACTCTTTATTCACTACTGGCCTCTGATCGATTCTCATGTGAATAATTCAGAACTGCATTCTTTTCATTCCTGCTAAATCATGAGAACTCGTGGTTAAAACCATCTGTAAGATCCCTCTATGAGCAAAAACATCTCGCTCCCTTAAACATGGTGACTGTGACAACCCGCCTACTAAAATAATAGGTGGCCAGCCCAATACCCTAATAATCACAGGAATCATAGATGGTCCATTCTTAGCATCACTGTCGATTAAAATAATAGTATGAGATAACCACCAACTATTTTGGAAAACGGACTGTCAAATTTAAAAAAAAATTTGAAAAGAAAAGAAAACACTTAGACAATCCCATTTGTAAAAACGGTGGGTATCAAAAATCGATGAATGAAGTATGACAATACAATAAATAATCACCGAATAAGTTGTCGGTGCACAGACCAATACAAATAATACATCGAGTATTACAATTCAATATTTACAATATAATGAATGAGTGCAAACCTTGGGCAAACACGCCCGAATAAGAAATACTGAACTTAACTAATGTTCAATAGAAAGAAACGTCTAATACAAGTAACCTACAACATCCGCAATATGCTGTAGCTCCATGACAACTGGAATGGAAATGTAAATACGGGTGTCCATGCGGTAGAGCACCTGTAACGGCAAAGAGTATGCAGAAACAAAGAAATAGATACGGGTCAAGACCCGGTTTGATATGATTACCATGTGACTAAAAATGCATGACAGTTAAATGCGTATGTCTCTCACATATAGCATAAGATAATCCTCACCTCTCAATCTAGCAGTAACCTAACGCAATATCGTGAGGTGATTTAGTTAACCCTAAGTACTAAGGGCTAACTTCTCCCCAGTCTCAACACTATGCCCTATTCGTGCGTGGGGTGTCTCGCAAAGAGAAATCCAAACAAGGAACCCCCCCCCCCCCCCCCCGATACACTACTATTTAGGCAAGGTTGATCGTCGAGGTCCATTAGGCCCTAAGCACGAAATAATAAATATATATGTGTGTGCATAGGTGTGGGAGGTCACATCTACAGCTACACAAAGAAAATATAAAATAAAACCCATCCATCATCTACTGGCACAATTCCTAGTTTCTTTCTTTAGGAATATACATAAATGGTACAACATTTTATCAAATGGTTACCATGTCAAACTTATTTACCAATTTTATTTCCTTTCTTCCATTCAGGAGGAATACATAATTTAAAGCAGGTTTTATTATCATAAAAAGTGCTTTACCCATTTCTTTCATAAAATCCCACTTCCCTTCTTCCATCCAGGAAGTGTAATCAAAAGTCATTTTTATTAGCATAAAAATAATTTTGTATACCATATGCTTCCACATCCCTTCTTCCATCCGGGAGTGTTACCGAAGCCAAACCATAATCCATTTCCCTTCTTCCATCCAGGAAATGTAATTAAAGCCAATCCATTATCATGAATTGCTTTAATAAATCTAAGACCGTCCCTCCGGGTTTCCCCACTGGACGCGCCCCTAAATGGCTATCATCTTCCAGGGCCTATCATACAAGACAACCTGGGAACCTACCAAACGTCGGGAAGCGGCCATATGCCTGCGGGATAGTCAAGACCACACCCTGAATCTCCTAACCAGCGCAGTATAAATAAACGCCCATATGGCCTAGGGACTATATCCAACCTGCTCAACAGCCAGGGAGGCTTCACCACAACGCGCGCAACTTCCCTTATGATAGCGATTTAGGGAGGTGTGTATCCATAAATTAACATTTATGAAAAACTTTACTTTTCCTTTTTTGAAAACATCATATTTTACATTTCCAAAAACCATCCATTAAGCCATTAAGCACCAAGTTTTAGAATGTGCATTTCATTCTTATTAAGTCATATTTTATTTATGACCTAAGACCCAAAGTGCCATTAACTTCAGACTAGCCTCCAAGCGTTCATATAATTTCATAAACCCTCAAGGTGAATCTCCATAAGGGAGTGTCTCCCAAAAGCTTAACATTAATATTTTAACTTCCAATTTATCTTTAGGTTAACCTCCTATACCAATCGGACATTAACCTATACAAACTAGCCCTCGGGTAAACCCAAATCTCCATTCTTGGCCTAGGACATTAGTCTACCCAAATACAACCCTCTAGGACTCCCCATTACTTCCCAAAGGAAGGTTCCTAAACCTTGAACCTAAAAAAAAAGGGCTAAAGAAAACTAAGGAGAATTAAAGGTGAAAAACAGGGGACCGGTCGACCGGTCAAGGGACCGCGATCGACCGCCCTTACAGGTTTGGTCTGCTAACAAAAGCAGTAAACTAGTTTTGGCATGACCGGTCAACCGGTCATAGGACCGCGGTCGACTGCGCCTATCAGATCCACGAAAAGCCTTTCTTCTGCAAAGCCAAAACCGAACCCTAAAACCCAAAATCCTCTACTTCCTTCTTTCCCCTCCACCAATAACACTACCCTAACAATTATACACCAAAATAATCCCATATAACAACCCCAAACCATACAATCTACAAGATTTAAGGGTTTAACACAAAAATCAACCAAAAACCCATTTAGGGTTTAAACCTCCAAAATTAACTACACATGCAAATTTATCACATTAAATCAATATCTAGCATGTAAGAAACTTGCCTCGAGGTTCGTAGTCTCTGATCACCTCCGGTAGTGAAAAAAATCCGGCCAAAACCTTCCATATCTCTCTTTCTCTCCATTTCTCCCAACTCTCTCTTCTCTCTCTCTCCTTTGGCTTCTTTCACAAAAATGAAGAAAAGAAAGGGGGGTGGGGGAGTTTATCCGGGTCTAAAAATATAAATCCCCACATATAATTGCTAATACACCATTAAAATGACTCGTAACCACTATTTGAGTCATAACCCCTTAAAAATGCCCGAATCTCAAAAATTACAACTGGGCACTTATTCCGACTATCTCGACTATTCTAAAAACTACCGCACCCCCTATTTTGGCATTCGAGAAAGTGTGAACTATTTTTACGTTCCAATCTCATTTTATTTCATTAACTTAACCCCATATTATGTATAGGTCATAACCGTCGTTTTACATATAACGACGCAATAATACACTATATAACGCTATATACCTTCTCATAACGGTAAATAGACAAAACATAGTAAATATTATCCCTAAGTTTCACGGGAAAAATATTTACTCCGTCATCCCCTATTTTATAAAATTAGCCCATCAGGCAAAATAGTATAAAATAGTAGCGCCCAAAAACCTGGGTTGTTACAGTGACTACCATTCCCACCATTTCAATATTTCTCCCACGAGTGAAAAAATTTCCTCGAATTTTCACATATGGGTATTTCCATACCCTACTCTAAGCCAAAGCTTCTGAGCCTTCTACTTCCACTGAGTAATGCTACACTTACTTTGCCGGACTTAACTTCAACATATGGTCCTTATCAAAGACCCTTTTAAACTTTTTCCCCAATTTACTTCACTAGGTTAATCAAATCATCACCACTCCCTACTATAGAAGTACGTAAATAAATAAATATAATTACTATACTTTAGTAGTCGTCGTAGAAATTCATAAAAATGCCACAAATGGAGTGACCTCAACTGCGGTCCTCGTCCCGCCTCCTGCTGCCCTCATCACGGCCTTCTCTGGTCGTTCTTCATCGATCAGCACAAGAATCTCAAACAAACGTGCAAAAGATTTAATATAATCTTATATAATGGCAGGAGAATGAAATATCACAAGAGGAATCAACAATCATAATCATAAGGATCTATATAAAATCGAGAGCAACGCTGAAAGCGTAGTACGTTCACACAGATTTCTTAGGACACTAGAACCTCATCCTCTGATACCATATGTGACACCCCGCCTAATAAAATACCGGGTGATCAATCCTATACAAAATTAAAACAAGAGTCTCATATGGTTCATTCTCAGCATCACTATCGAAAACCAATTTAATTACTAATAACCTATTAGGCTGGTGTCAAAATTTTATATTAACTAATCTTTTTAACCAAGCCATTACAATAAAACATCTACACAGTTTATATACGCGAAACTGAAATGAAATAAAATATCTGAACACTCGGTTTAACATAATACAACCAAATCAAATGCTGCACTAAAATGCGGTAAAAGAATAAATGAATACAGTTGGGCTATTGGCCCGAATGTTTCTGCAATACCTCCTATCTAGATCTTAAGGGAAGAAGCGTCTAAAATAAACCTGCATGCATCCACAGCTGCTGCAGCAAATGTCTGACTCGAAGGAATCATCATCCAGGCGTCCTTGTGTCTGGACACCTAATATATATATACATATATAGCAAGAGAGGAAAATAGAGAAACGGGCCAGAGCCCGAGCTTGAAAATATTTAGCAAGTGCGTAAATGCCATATTTTTAAAATATGAAATCTCTCATATTTAAATTGGTTTCGCACTCTCATGAGATACCCCTCACCCCTCTTCTAATAGTGCACACCTATCACATACCTTTAAGAAAACGTAGTTAAGCTACGGTGCCTAACTAATATGTTCACCCGTCTAATAAAAGTCCTTGTAAACCCAAAACTAAGGACTAAACTTCACTCCATTCCCAACAGTGCGCTTCTTTTCGTACGTGGGGTGTCTCGCGAAGCGAAATCCAAACAAGGAACCCCCCCCCCCCGATACACTACTACCTGACAATGTTGATCGTCGAGATTCATTAGGCCCTCAGCACATAACACATATATATAACTCGTACATATATATATATATATATATATATATATATATATATATATATATATATATATATATATATATATATATATATATATATATATATATATAGTTCTCACTAGAACCTATGATTCATATTCACATAAATCCGGATATAAATCTATCGAAAGGGGAATACACTTTATCATTCTTTCCATTCTTATATACATTTACTTTATATGATATCTCATCTTCATATACAAGCAATATACTATACGCAACAAGTATAATAATACCTATCACAATCATAAGTATAATAACCATCCCTCCGAGCTATAACTCAAGGATGCAGTCTCATAGTGCCTATCCAAATCCGAGTTTACTCACTCAACCATGGTACCAAGCCAGACTCACTCATGGTCATGGTAAAAATACACAACGATGGAGGCGGTCATGTTCCCTACTGCGAGTGGAATACACACATCGTACTCGGATACGGGACGATATGACCTGGGGATATACTCTCCCTACTCCTCAAGCCAGGGGATTTACCCACATCGTTCAACCTCCCTGGATCGCACTAGAGAAAATATATAATCTGGCTGTCCAAACCTACGCCCGGGGAAGCCTGTGGAACCAGCCTCTAAGATACAAATATACTAATCACACAGAGATATATATGTATTTCCGTATCTTTATTATATATATTGCCACAACGTTGTATATATAATCTATATCACCTCTCAATACATATGGCTATAATTGTCAAATTCTCATAGCGATAATCAATAACCCCGAATGTTCCCATTCGTAATAGTATCTAACTATTCGTGCACTTACAGTACTAAACTTATAAGTATTCTCTTACTTAATGTATAACTCGCACCTTAATCACTTTTAAGGATTTATATTTAAACCCGAATATACTAATTCGTACCAATTAGATAAGTATACTATCAACTTATCCTAATTTCATAGGTATCGCATCACCTATGATAAAACTCGTCAACCGACACCGAATAGTCGCTCAGGCATATCTAGCCCCTATCCTAAATTCCATCCTACTCACATCCTAGGATTTGCTCAAACATATAGGCGGTATATCAATATATTTTCGACACGCATAATATATGAAATCCCTCCCCGAAATACTACCCCGAGTGTTACTCGTCCCGAACACCCCTAACTTAATAAGTCCTGAATTTTACTTTCAATCAACCCAAGGTATACATTTCACTCAAATAATAATTTAGAAGTCCCCACACCATTTTTAGTAACCCCTAATATCTAACTCCACAATTTATTTTCCTCAAAACTACACATTAAGTGCCACACAATTTTGCACCATCCAAGTCCAAATAAATTCCCTTAAATGGCTAGGTATTAATTTCCCTTAAATGGATATTTATTTCCTCAAATAAAAAAGTTAGAAATCATTAGTTTAGGAATTTATCCCATTTAAACAACATAAGCCGAAATTGTCAAAATTCTTGTAGGGTCGATCGATCGACCCCTGGCTGTCGATCGATCGATCGAACTGAACATCTTCTTCTCCGAGACTCTGTTTTGGCCATTGACACCCCCCCAAGATTTTATCTCTTCTCCTATCATCATCCCACCTCAAATAAAAATATATACACATAAAAAGTATTTTAATCATCCTAGAACCCATAACCAACAACTAATTTCAATTAATTCCTAAGTTACTCAAATTGGATATTATCCGGGGTTTATTCGTTAAACTTCCGAAAAATCCATTTTGATTGACGAAAACCCAACCCAAAAATCTTTATAGTTTTACAAACCAACTATAATATGAGAAATATGCTCAAAAGAATAAAGCAAGTAAACACTTGCCGCATGGATAAAATTGGATGACCTCGAGTTGAATCCCGCGGAGTTTGGCCGGAATCTCCTTTTTTCTTCTTCTTCTTCTCTTCCTTCCTTTCTTCTTCTCTTTTTTTTATCTATTTTCTTTCCTTCTCTTTCCTTCTCTCGTGCCTTATATAAGAGAGAAATAAGGTTTATCCCTTAGAAACCCAAAAATGACTCGTTTACTCAATTGCGAGTCCCTACTAGTCCCAAAATCCCCTGAACCTAAACACAACTCCCGGATACTCTATTATGACTATCTAGGCCATTCCGAAACCAACCGCACACTTGAAATCTCTATCCGAGTAACTTAACTGCAATTCACTAATTAAACCCAACACATCTTAATACGGGTTTTCCAATTAAAATATTATCCTTTGTCGCTTTACCCAACTGCGACATGTAATTAAAATAATTCGACTTATTTACTTAGTCCCAAAAGTAAATGTAACACACATCCGAAAACATCTAACACTCGTAATTTCCAAAAATTATTATTCACGAAAATTCCTCAAATTTCCAAATTACACCCATTTATGTAATTTAAATATCCATAAAAGTGTGGGGTATTACAAGTAACTCATAATCATTCCACAATTATGATAATCAACACCTCTCTCATGCCATTTATTTTATAGCTCAGATTTGCCCATTGCATCCCATCATTGTCCATCGAAGTTGTTATGGCAGAGTACTGATCAAACTCAAAATACAAGATCATTAAATGTTGGATTTATAAATGATAAATTTCATACGCAAAGCAAAACAAATATTCAGTATTCAAAATTAATCTATGATGTAAAGTATTTTACTAGTTTTCCATATGAAAACTATTTAATGACAATGATAGAGACATTGCTCATGAATAGCAAACACCATCAAAGAGAAAATCATCAATTATTTTAAGGCTCGTTTAAATGATTTGTAACAGTAATGGGACATGAGGATATCAACATACAACTTTTAAATATCACCCAAACAGAAATAATTGAAAATTACACATTCTGTTCTTTTATTACGTATTGTTAATCAGCCGAAAAAGATGGGAGAATAATGTAAATTGTGACCTTAGAGCTTGAATAAAGTTCAATAAAACACAATGTGGGTGGTTTTAGTTATCCCATACTTATGAAAGGAAGCCATGTGGATTATCCACATATGAGAGACATGTAATTTTTTAGGTATCGGATCCATGGGTACTATTTTTAATCTAGTTATGTCAATGGGTTGTTTCATGGTCCTTTTGCATTAAAGATAGTATTAAAATTTAGAAAGTTTGTTAATTATTTATTGATTATCAGACATTATTTAAAAAGTAAAGAACATAGAGTATAATAACGTACATGAATAATAGATACATGCATCTAGGGATGGCAATGGGCCAGATTTTGACGGGGACCCGCCCTGTCCCCAACCCTAATGGGAGGAATTTTGGGGTAATAAAGGGGACGGGTTCGGGATTGGTATTTAAAAACCCCGTTGGGATCGGGTTTAGTCTGGGAAAACCCGAACCCAACCCGTTTAAGTGTACGTTTACTAATATGCCCTCACACACACACACACACACACACACACACACACACATATATATATAATTTGCATTCTTTTAAATGTATAATTTGTTTTTTAATCTCTTAATAACAATTTTTTTAAGAGTATTACAAAACTTACAAAATATTTAAATCTATTTTATATAAAATGAATTAAAAAAATATCAAAAAAATGTTTTGGACGGGTTCGGGGTCCCCACAGTGTTATTAAACGGTGTGGGGGCAGGGATGGGGGTGGGGTAAATGGGGGCGAAGCGGGGTCATACTTGGGGCGGGATAAACGGGCTCAGGGTCAGATTTGGCCAAACCCACCCCGTTGCCCTCCCTACATGTATCACATCACTTTGGCTAGGCCTATTAATAATAGGCTCGATGGCTGATGAATTGGATAAAATGTATTAAATGAACAAGAACATGTAATGATTTTCCTAAATGGGGAAGCATTTATGCTTGGGAATATGCAAAAGGAGAGCAATAAGTTTCACTCACTATGATAGTTATGATCCTAAAAAATTAAGATCAACCCTTACTTATTAATTAGAAGGGGGCTTTTTTAGCGTTAACATCACTGAAAATATGCCTGACTCCTTTATTTTAGGCCTGAAATTACTCCTTATTTGACAGGGGTCAGCCGCAAGCCATATTCCTTATAGATTTAAACCGTATGTTAACTCATGACTAGGTATAATGTTGTACAACTAAGTACTTGGATGGGAGAGGCCTCCTATGCGGGAGACAAAATAAGGGATCCCGTGCGGGATCTTTTTTATAAATTAAAAGAGGATCAAATCCCAAAAAGTCTTTCAAACATTTTTTAATACACATTTTGTCCAAGTCTTTTATTTTGTATCAAAAAATTCCTTATTCTCTTATCTTTAAAGGTCCGCGCCAGTGCCATGGTAAAGTCTTTTCGGCATGGTGAAGTACTTTTTGGTGCAAAATAAAAACGTTTGGACTAAACGTGTATTGAAAAAAGTTCGAGGGACTATTTGATATATGCCTCATTAAAAAAAAGTTTTTTTTAAATTTTTTATGGGTTATAAACATTTCAGGGTACCCCTCCAAAAAAAAATCAGACCAAAATGATATTCGTTGGTATTTTAAAAAATTGGGTCAATATTTGTTAGCTTTAAAAAACTGTCAAATATTGATCAATTTTTTAAAATATAAAAAAATATAATTTTGAGCTGATTTTTTTATAGTGGTACCCTGAAATGTTTTAACCCATATAGAAAAAATAAAAATAAAACATTTTTTTTATTTAAAAAAAAAATCCCGCACCGGAGTCCCTCATTTGGGCTCCCGCACCAGAGCGGCTCTCGTACTTAGATATTAATCATGAGATAAGTATTACGATTGCATAAAAAAAATTGAAATCGGAGTACCTTTTTTTCCACGAAAGAGAACTCCGAGAGGATAATAGAACCATCGCCAGCATCTCTAGATAATTGAAAATCTTGCTCCCATTGTTTAGCAGCAAACACATTGGCATAGAGATATTTAGTACGGAAAACTTTAGTCAATGGTTGGTAATATATATATATATATATACACAGAAAGTATCCTGTAAGGGCTCCTTATGATGCAGACTCCGATACATGCTATTTTTTTAAAATAGTAAAAAAATAAATTTTTTTATGAAACTTAGTCGATATGATCTCCACGGTGAAAAGATCAATTCCAATTTTTTTCCTCAAAAAATTCAATAAAAAATTGTTGAGACGAGGTAATATGTAAAAAAAAAGGTATAAATATTCATTTTCAACCGTTGAAATGTTGGGTCGGCGTCAACCACTTTAATGATTGAATTTTTTTTATGAAACTTCATGGATATGATCTTCTCACTGTCGAGATCATATCCATGAAGTTTCATAAAAAAAATTCAATCAAAAAGTGGGCGAGATGATCGCCAACATTTCAACGGTCATACATTCTTTTACATATCACCTCCTCTCAATGATTTTTTTATTGAATTTTTTGATGAAAAAAAATTGAAGATGATCTTTTCACCGTGGAGATCGTATCCACTAAGTTTCATCAAAAAATTTATTTTTTTATTATTTTAAAAAAATGGTATGTACTAGGATCTGTATCATAAAGAGTCCTTATAGGAGGGGACCCTATATATATATAATATCAATTCAGGATATGTATTCATTATTGAAGACTTGAAATATTAACAAACAAATTCAGCAAAAAAAGAGCCTTTATTTATAGGCTAGGGAGACTTGTTTACCAACACTCCGTAAAAAAAGTAACTACTAATTAGAGATATCCAATTTTATCTAATTATATTAAAAAATAAATATAAATTCAAATGGAATTCTTATATTCTGTCACCTTACCAAATGAGGTGTGCATCTGCACCTAAATTAATATGACATTATGAGAGCCATCGCAACAGAAATCATATCAAAGGCAAGCATAAAAGAAGGAGAAGGGGAAGCTAGTCATAGTGTCCGTCTCAAGTATGGATGATCAATATTTTATTGTGCATATTTAAAGGCCAAAAACCAACACAAATACAACTCTCTTTCCACTTGGGCGGAGGTCCCATCATCTTGCCCTTACACTCATGGAGTCCAAACAGGAGAATAATAGGCCACTAAGGGATATTTCCCCATTTATTTTAGTAGATAAGAGGAAGTAGACCTGTCAATGGATCGTGTCGAGTCATGTTTGTGTTGTTTTTTATCGTGTTCGAGTCTTATTGGGTTCGTATCTAAACGAGTGACTTTTTTATCATGTGAAAAAATCATATTCAAACCCTACCCATTATGTTAACATGTCATGTCATGTTCACTCGTTAATACCCATTATGATCATGAATTATTTTGAATTATATACAAATTGATATATGATCTCACTTTTGAATCCAAGTAGACCCATTAATTCAATGACATTACTAAATCTCTCATTTAGTAAAATTCATTATGATTAAATTAACATTATGCTACATAAATTAATTATAAGTTCGAAGAGTATATCTTATTTAAATTAATGGGTCATAACGGGTCTTATCGGGTATTAATGTGTGAAGGGGGTCAACACTAACCCGATTCGTTAATTATTGTGTCTGTAAAAGGGTGTTTCAAGATTCACCACTATATTTGTGAGTGAGGGTCCCTCAAGGTCCCCCCCTTCAGCTTACAGAAAATATGAGTTTGAGGGAACCCCAGGGTCCCTCCACCGCAGAAGAGCCATATTAGAGAAGGAACCCGCAGGGTCCCTCCACCGCAGAAGTGCCATATTGGAGAAGGAATCCCCAGGGTCCCTCCACTGCAGAAGCCCAAGTTGCGAGGGGCACTGGCAAGGGTCCCTGCAAAAACTCAAATTAAGAAGGGCCCCGCAAGGGCCACTGCAGAATCCAATTTAAGAAGGGCCACCGCAAGGGTCACTGCAGATATGACATTTGAGAAGTGCCCCACAAAGGCCACAACAGAAATGACATTTGAGAAGTGCCCCGCAAGGGCCACTGCAGAAGTCCAAGCAGAGAAGGGCCGCCACAAGGGTCACTGCAGAAATGACATTTAGGAAGTGCCCCACAAGGGCCACTGCAGAAGTCCAAGTTGAGAAGGGTCACTACAGAAATGACATTTGAAAAGTGCCCCGCAAGGGCCAATGCAGAAGTCCAAGGTGAGAAGAGCCGCCACAAGGGTCACTACAGAAATAACATTTGAGAAATGCCCCGCAAGGGACACTGCAGAAGTCCAAGTTGAGAAGGGCCATCACAAGGGTCACTGCATAAATGAAATCCGAGAAGTGCCCCGCAAGGTTGATTACAGAAGTCCAAGTTAAGAAGGACCACCGTAAGGGTCACTGTATAAATGACATCTCAGAAATGCCCCGCAAGGGCCACTGCAGAAGTCCAAGTTGAGAAAGGCCACCGCAAGGGTCACTGCAGAAACTCAAGCTCAGAAGGGCCACTGCAAGGGTCACTGTAGAAGTCCAAGTTTGAGAAGAGCCACCGCAAGGGTCACCGCAGAAATGACATTTAAGAAGGGCCACCACAAGAGTCACTACAGAAACTCAAGTCAAGAAGGGCCACTGCAAGGGTCCCTACAGAAGTCCAAGTTGAGAAGGGCCACCGCAAGGGTCACTGCAGAAACTCAAGTTGAAAAGGGCCACTGCAATGGTCATCGCAAAAGTCTAAGTTGAGAAGGACCACCGCAAGGGTCCCTGCAGAAGCTCAAGTTAAGAAGAGTCACCGCAAGGGTCCCTGCAGAAGCCCAAGTTGGGAGGGACTCTGCAAGGGTCCTCGCAGAAATGATATTTGAGAAGGAACCCCCCAAGGCTTTCTCAATAGTAAAAATAATGTCTGAGAAGGAACCCCCTACTAGGGCTCCTCAACAGTAAAAACTTACTTAGGAGGAGGGACTCGCAAGGGCCTCCCTCTCAGATCCCAAAAAACTAAGTTATGATGATGGGGTGTATACCATAAGCAACCCTTCATCATGAAAAAAGAACAGAAGAACTAACACTTATTTTCTTGTACAGGTTGTCTAGTTGAGCAAGCATGGCTCAAGTAGGCCAGTTGGTATCTCTTGGGATTTTTGGATTGGCGACTGAGGGACAAGGTATGTTGAGCAAGCTCAACCACTTAGCACTATAGGATTGAGAGAATACTAGTAGGAGACCCTAGGGTCACCCAATCCTCACACACCTCACACTTAGTCACAAGTGAAGTGAGTAGCCAAAGGGCTGGCTGCTCACAAGAATAGAACTGTTTATAAAATGATTTTAAAGGAGAGGGTCCTCTAGACCCCTCTTAAGAAAAATGATTTTAGAAGGGGGTCCTCAAGATACCCCTCAAGCTTACAAAGATTTTAAAGGAGGTGGTCCTCGAGACCCCCTCAAGTTTATAAAGTTCGTACCAAAAGTTACCATTTCAAAAGATATTTAGCAAATCAGATTTTTTGTCTCCATTAGAAGACATATTTGTTTTTTGATTTTTATTGGCACCAAGTGGCACCTGCTAAAGGGGACATGCAAATCTGCCTGCTGGTAGGCACAAATAGTACACTGCAGGCTTTGTCCCTCACCAACCCTCTAAGTTTTGGCGCCAAAAGTGTCAACCCAGCCCTACTGCCCAAGTATAAATAGGACCCCTGGGCAAGGTCATTAGAGATAGAAAAAAACTCAATAGCACTGTTACTCTGCAAAAATCACACCAGAACCTCTCTAGTATTCTCTCCCTGCTCTCTCTCTAGTGCCGAGTGCCTTGTTCTTTCACTCCCCACTAACAACCATCACTCTCAGGAGCTCCTCTTGAGAAAATTACTATTAATTTTTTGGAAATTCATCTTCTTACAGGGAGGGAGTACCAGCCTGAGCTCCATTTTTACCAAAAGGATAAGGTCTCATCAGAAGGTGCTATAGAAGTTCTTGAGAACCTTGCAGACAGCGTCCATTAGAGTGGGTCACGCCTCACCCTTTCCAGTCATTCATAAACCCCAGTCTCACTACCCTCCTACATTGTCTTATCGGGTTGACATTGATATGATCCGAACCCATTAAGATTTCACCCATTAACTTATAACTTTGTGTCGGTTGGTTTCGTGTTATCGTGTCGTGACTCGTTTGGCCAGGTTTAAGAGGAAGCAAGTTTGTTGAAATATAATGTATACCTTGAGTTACCTAAAAGATCCTACCAGATCATGGAGATTCTTATAGAAATGGTTAAATTTGGGTTGATACTTCGTCACCAACATCAGAAGGTAGATTGGAACTTTAGGCGTTTTGGGATCCTACTCAATATGCTTGGGGGATGCCACTGGTCCATTATTCTTTGAGAAAAAAGCCTCTGCAATCTTAGAAAAGTCATTTTTGCAGTTTGATCCTCTTATTTTTCAGCAACCTGTTGTTATCGGACTCAATGCAATGAGGCTCTTGGCCAAATTCATTGATGACCTCTCATCAACTTCAATATCCGTGGACCAAGAACATTATGTACAAAAATCAGTCAACAAATTTGGGATAAAAGCAAATTAATCAAAAAAGGGGAGTAAGAGATTGGCAAGTGCTTCAAAGGTGTGATGATTTCCCCACCAAGTTGTTAAGTACCTCATTGATGTTTGGCGGGAGGTTGAGATTAACCTCAGTCATTTGTTCTTACCATCCACTAGCCTCAGTAAATGACTGTAGTTCAAAATAGAACCAAATATTTTTTTGGGGGGTATCATACCATGTGGTTTTCGGACCAACTTTAAGCGCACCTCGATTAATCCAAGTTCGCGGTTTGTGGCTTCCGCTGGCCAAGCATTATTTTGACAGTGTTAGGGATCGAACTGGGGACCAAACTCAATCCACCCCAAAATTGTCCCAGTGACAGCTTTATACAACTTTAAAACAAGAAAAGCATATTGAGGTTTATTGTAAGGATTAATGGTAAAAAAACACGCAGACAGAAGTTGGGTCTTTATTTTAATTATAAACCATCGATAAGTTTACATTGATTTACATAATCACAAAAAATAAAGGATGCTTGACAAATAAGTCCTATTTACATAAGACATTTACTAGTAATATTTTTTTTCCAATAGATCTTATTTATACATACAGTGAATATTCATTACATGTTTACAAATAGGACTTATTGAACCAAAAATATTTTTTCATTGGACCTGTTGAACCCCCCAAAAAATGATAGGACCTATTAAAATATATACTTAGTAAACGAGACTAATTGTAATTCATTTACACGAGAATCTTTGCACGAGACTATATGTAATTCATTTACACGAGACTATATGTAATTCATTTACACGAGAATCTTTGCACTACAAGAGAGTCAATCGATAAATGATCAGAGGTAAATAAAAGTTTAGTGCAACTTCCTCACATATCACTTTGGTTCGAATTACTGATCACCATACAATAACAAAGAGGAATGTTCATATTAGTTTAATTGATAAAAGTGAGTAAAAACAAAACATAAGTGAGACTTAAGAGAAAGCCTTCATTTTGAATATAAATGGTAGTCCCAAATACGTTGCCTTGATTTTGAGTGCTAATACAACCAGAACACACATGAATTGATACTATTATTTCGTACATATGTATTATATGTATATCTTATATTATCGAATACATTAATAATACATGTATAAAATTATACATAAGTATCATATATGTATTCATAATATTATTTAACATATGGATCTTAGTATATTATATAATTTGATGAAATATACATATAATTTTGTGTACATGTACATATATATTTTTTCTATTTATTAGAATTACACGCATATTAATGTAATATATATGTATATCATACATTAAGGTATAAATGTATAAAAATATTAATAATGAATAATTCTAAGTTAAGAAATAAAAAAAAGAATTTAGAAAACATATTTTTGTTATTTTTTTAAAACTTGATTATAACACAGAAATATTATAATTCAATATTTAAAAATAGGTGTTTCAAATGCAGATTCTAATTAAAATTATATTTTAACATAGAAAACGGAGTTATAATTGATAACCAAATAGGACCTTAGTTATCAAAAAGGACTGTTTTATTTATGTCTCTTTTGCATTTTATCAAATGGGATCAATTTCCTGTGGTACAAGCTTATACCAAATAGGATAGTTTTTAAAGCTTGTCTATTTTGTGACTTATCAAAAGGGGTCGTTTTATAAATCCGTAGTATAAGGTATACCAAATGGGACAGTTTTTAAAGTTCGTCCCTTATATTAGTCTGAAAAAAGTTGCTAAAAATTTAGCTCACATAAGGGACGGTGGATAAAAATCGTTCCAAATAAAAAATAATATGTCTACCTTAAGGGTCAATAATTAAAATCCATCCTAAATGGTACTTTTAGGGTACAAAATGATACGACCGTCTCAAATACTACCGTCTCTAATAACCATTTTTTTGTAGTGCCTCTTGTAACCACATATTAGTATTATTGTACCATTTAAAGTATAATTATTTAAATATGCTTAAATGAAATGATTGTGAGCGTTATAGTTTACTATATATGTGGGGAACTATATGAATGAGTGATATATTTTATTTAAGTTAGTAATTTTATAAAGTTAATCATGCTTTATAGGATACCTATTATGTTGGATTGTTACGTTCTAACACGTCGTTGGTGACAAGTAACACACATATGTGGTGCGTGTACTCACTCAGTTGATTATTGATATAATATGTACGCATTATATGGAGATGTTATGGATTTATAAAATTTAAGAGATGTTGGGTTGTGATGGCTTATTAAAAGTCAAGGGATGTTGCGATGTTATGGCTTTATAAAAATCAAGGTATGTTGGCGTGCTATGTGATTTAAGAGATGTTGTGTTATTGAAACCTATGACTATGTTTATTTCCCACAAGCGAGAGATGTGAGGATTATTAAACTCCAGATAATTATATGGCCTAATTTGGCATAGAGATGGAGATGTATATATATATCTCAGATGTTAATAAAGTATTTTTACTATATAGAGATGTAGTACGTTCACAAGGTTTTTAAACTCACGGTTTTATATGTTTACGTTTCAGGTTTTGGAGCTGCCACTGTGAGATCTATAGTGTTGGTTGAGTTCCAACACGATTTTGTCAGTTTTTGAATAATTTAATAGTTGTAATTAACTTAGTTTATTTTGGGATTTGTTTAATGTGTGTATCCTTAAAATGATAATTCCGCAGTTAAACCTTACAATTAGCTTAGTTATGTATTAATTTGTTAAAAGAAAATGGATGCTTTTATCAATTATTTAGTTAACTTTATATTATGGGGACGGGATACGATAACTTGGTATCAAAGCTTCAGGTTTATATATTTTGGAGTTAAAGAGTCTAGACTGGGTAGTGGCAGAGATAGTGTGTTGAAAGTCATTTATATTAACTTGTGAATTATATTAACTATAATGTTGGAACTAAATGTTGTATACATATTTCTATAATTGTGGTTTATTTCAGATAGTAAGATATGAAGGGTGGAAATGTTCAGGGGAGGGTTGAGGAGGAGGCTTTAGATACAACAATTACAACTGAGGTGAACCACCTCTCTTTCATGTCTTAACCTATCAGGGAGCGTGCTCTCTATTTTATGCCACAATCTACAGATATGGATAGAGGACTTGAACTACATTAGTCAGATTCCAACATATGATATGGGTAGAGTGGGTCGGGAGATCTATATGGATAGAGGCCACTAGAAAAACTTACTGATATGCAGAGAATGGATCGTGCCATGACTTTGATGGCGGAACAAATTTAGCTAAAAAAAAGCCTTTATTTATAGGCTAGGGAGACTTGTTTACCAAAACTCCTTAAAAAAGTAACTAATAATTAGATATATCTAATTTTATCTAATTACATTAAATAATAAATATAAATTCAAATGGAATTCCTATATTCCGTCACCTTACCAAATGAGGTGTGCATCTTCAATAACCTAATATGAAATTATGAGAGCCATCGCAATAGAAATCATATCAAAGGCAAGCATAAGAGAAGGAGAAGGGGAAGCTAGTTATAGTTTCTCCCCTCTTAAGTATGAATGATCAATCTTATTGTGCATATTTAAAGGCCAAAAACCAACACCAATACGACTCTCTTTCCACCTGGGCAGAGGTCACATCATCTTGCCCTTATACTCGTGGAGTCCAAACAAGAGAATAATAGCCCACTAAGGAATATTTCCCCATTTATTTTCGTAGATCAGAGGAAATAAACCTATTTATGTGTCATGTTCGTGTCATTTTTTATTGTGTTCGAGTATTATTGGGTTCGTGTCTTAATGGGTGACTTTTTTATCGTGTGAAAAAATTATATCCAAACCTGACCCGTTATGTTAACGTGTTGTGTCGTGTTCACTCGTTAATACACATTAAGATCATGAATTATTTTGAAATATATACAAGTTGATATATTATCTTATTTTGAACCCAAGTAGACCCATTAATTCATTGACATTACTAAATCTCTCTAGTAAATTCATTATGATTAAATTAAAATAATTGTAATACCCCGTATTTTTATGCTATATTAATTTGGGGATTTATTAAATTTAATGTGAGTTAATTATTTAATAAAAATCCGGAAATTAATTATGTTATAATTATTAACGTGACGAGAGTTAGTAATTATGGGAAATTTGTTGAATATTACTAATGAGCAAAGTAATATGTAATATTGGTTATATTGAATGTCACGAGTGAATAAAATGACAATTTTTGAAATTTGAGTCGGGACGCGCCCGTGTCGCGTCGGGACTAAACTTTGATAAATAAAAGTGAATATTTTATAAGTCATTCATATGGTCATTTTGAGTACCCCAACGCGTCCGGAAGGGTTGAGATAGTCAGAAAAGTGTACCCGGGGGTTTAGTTTGGGTCTCGGGGCGTTTTTAGGCCTAAATGGTACCCCCGGAGGGCATTTTGGACATTTCACATTTATGGGTAATTAAACCCACGAAAATCAGTAATCTATATCAGCCATTTAGGTTATTCATCTAGGGTTAGAAATCACAAACACAAGAACGGCCATAGGAGAGGAAGGAGAGAGCTCTCAAGGCAAATTCAAGGCCCAAAATCCATCCGTTTGCACCGCCACCACCACCAACGCATAGATCGCGCGACGGGCTACGCAACCACACCAAAATCATCTACAAATCAGAACACCAAAAATCCCAGGCAAGTGTTTATCTTGCTTATTTCGTTGATGCATCTTTCATATTAGTGTAGGAATGATTAGGGTGAGTTTTATGGAAGAAAACCTAAGATTTGAGATAGGAATCGCATGTCGTTATGATTTAAATGATAATTCTGGAAACCCTTGCCATGTAGAGGAATTTACCCACGAAATTATGATGTTTATAAGAAGAAATTTCTGGAAAAACAGATTGGAACCATGATTTAGAGATTTCTAGGGTTCTTGAATATTTAAATGAATTATGGCATGATTAATCCATGTTTAGTGACGTAAATTGGCATGCTTTACGTAGGAAATGTATGATATCATGTTAGGATGTTAGTAGTACAAATTTTGAGACGTTTGGGATTGTAAAATATGGCTTTGGTGTAAGTTAGAAGATGAAACTCGTAACTGCAATTCTGCAGATTTCGCAGACCTGCTTGATCGATCGATCGAGCCCCAGAC
Source organism: Sambucus nigra (assembly GCA_949130495.1). Taxonomy (NCBI): domain Eukaryota; kingdom Viridiplantae; phylum Streptophyta; class Magnoliopsida; order Dipsacales; family Adoxaceae; genus Sambucus; species Sambucus nigra. Next base: position 533,500,467 of record OX422218.1, read on the forward strand.
CTCGATCAATTGACCCCTCCTGGTAGACTCCTATTTCCTTTTAAATGAGTTAAATTCAATTTATTGTGAGATAATTCTTGGGCATCCTTAATAAAAGGTTTTGGGAGATAGGGAAGACCAGTAGGACGTGTGAATAGATTTTGGGACCCTTGATGTCGGGCAAAGATTGTATTTTGGGATAATTACATAAGGGTCGGTGAATTTATGATTTAAAGAGAGAGACACGTAAGAGAGTTACTTTGGGACAAATGTGTATACCTACTGAATTTTATACTTGGGAGGATAGAATCCATGAGCGTTATGTAGTAAGTGGAAAGGTTCCTCAAATTAAAGTAAGATGTGAATGGTTATACGTGGTAACTAAATAATGAGAAATAAATACAAATGTCGTAATTATGGGAATTGAGAATATACCCATTATTGATATGGTAATATTGGTATAGTTATATGATTGTGTATGCATATACTATCTATGTGTGAAAATCATGCCCACGCTACTTGCTATCCCTGAGGTTTCCGCGCTGGGATAGTCTTATCTCGATGGGACCTTTATGGGGGATATTGACTTGTACCCTAGAAGATAGATATCCTTGGTACAGGCTATCGGAATGATAGTTTGGACGGTCCTAAGAGACGCGGGTATGTGCTTTCCTCTTAGATACTTGGGATCTATGCTTCGCCTCATATTGTTTGTGTGTAGATATCCTTGGTACAGGCTATCGCAGTGATAGTTCAGACGGTCCTAAGAGACGCAGACTTATGCCATCCTCTTAGAGACTTGGAATCTATGCTTCGCCTCAATATTGTTTGATTATGTGTTAATACAATTCGAGAGTGATTCCGAATTTGTATTCACTTAGTACGAGTGATACGGGGATTGGATAGTAGAGTATGCCCGCACCATAGTTTTTATTTGGGGGGATGTTATGATATATATATATATTTTACAAGTAGTTAATATATATATGAAATTCTGAAATCTGGAACTGCCTACTGTGATTTGATATGTAGGACATGGTTGATGACTCAAATTGTAAATACTTGTTTTGAGAAAAAGTATAATATGAAATTGGAAAACTTTATTGATTAATGAAGTCAAAATGAGAACTTTGGTTACTAATTGAAATATTCTTTTCAAACAATTGAATCGCTAAGTTTTGAATACTGCGAATAACCTAAGATAAGTTAATCATTGGGGGAAGATAGCGTGATATATGATAAGATAGACCATTGGGAAGGTTAGTGTGATAGGTGTGCACATTAGAAGAGAGGTGAGATTTTCTCAAGAGAGTGTCGCACTAATATGTTGTTGCATTGGCCTGTATCAATTTAAATACTTGCTAAACAATTTTTAAATCATATACACTATCGGGCTCTGACCCGTTTTACTCTCTCTCTCTCTCTCTTGTATATATATGTATGTACTATAGGTGCCCAGCCACAGGGGCGTCTTGCTTAGGATCCCTTGGAAGGAACGTGTTGCAGCTTAGGTGGGAGTAGCAGGCCACTTGCTTAGGCGATTTCATTTACTTGATTCCATTCCTATGATTCTCAGTTACTGGGGCATGTGTCGCCCTTTCCACTATTTATCTGTTTTATTAGGACATTTGTATTTCAGTTATTTCTAGTACTGTTACTTTGGGATTTATTCAGCATGTATGTTTTACATTTCATTTTAAATGTTTAAAGTAATTGGATTTTGTTCCAGGATAATTGTTGTATGACCTCGATCGATCGACCCCTCCTGGCAGACTCCTATTTCCTTTTAAATGAGTTAAATTCAATTTATTGTGAGATAATTATTGGGCATCCTTAATAAAAGGTTTTGGGAGATAGGGAAGACCAGTAGGACGTGTGAATATATTTTGGGACCCTTGATGTCGGGCAAATATTGTATTTTGGGATAATTACATAAGGGTCGGTGAATTTATGATTTAAAGAGAGAGACACGTAAGAGAGTTACTTTGGGACAAATGTGTATACCTACTGAATTTTATACTTGGGAGGATAGAATCCATGAGCATTATGTAGTAAGTGGAAAGGTTCCTCAAATTAAAGTAAGATGGGAATGGTTATACATGGTAACTAAATAATGAGAAATAAATACAAATGTCATAATTATGGGAATTGAGAATATACCCATTATTGATATGGTAATATTGGTATAGTTATATGATTGTGTATGCATATACTATCTATGTGTGAAAATCATGCCCACGCTACTTGCTATCCCTGAGGTTTCCGCGCTAGGACAGTCTTATCTCGATGGGACCTTTATGGGGGATATTGACTTGTACCCTAGAAGATAGATATCCTTGGTACAGGCTATCGGAATGATAGTTCGGACGGTCCTAAGAGACGCGGGTATGTGCTTTCCTCTCAGAGACTTGGGATCTATGCTTCGCTTCATATTGTTTGTGTGTAGATATCCTTGGTACAGGCTATCGCAGTGATAGTTCAGACGGTCCTAAGAGACGCAGACTTATGCCATCCTCTTAGAGACTTGGAATTTATGCTTCGCCTCAATATTGTTTGAGTATGTGTTAATACAGTTCGAGAGTGATTCCGAATTTGTATTCCCTTAGTACGAGTGATACGGGGATTGGATAGTAGAGTATGCCCGCACCATAGTTTTTATTTGGGGTGCTGTTATGATATATATATATTTTACAAGTAGTTAATATATATATGAAATTCTGAAATCTGGAACTGCCTACTGTGATTTGATATGTAGGACATGGTTGATGACTCAAATTGTAAATACTTGTTTTGAGAAAAAGTATAATATGAAATTGGAAAACTTTATTGATTAATAAAGTCAAAATGAGAACTTTGGTTACTAATTGAAATATTCTTTTCAAACAATTGAATCGCTAAGTTTTGAATCCTGCGAATAACCTAAGATAAGTTAATCATTGGGGGAAGATAGCGTGATATATGATAAGATAGACCATTGGGAAGGTTAGTGCGATAGGTGTGCACATTAGAAGAGAGGTGAGATTTTCTCAAGAGAGTGTCGCACTAATATGTTGTTGCATTGGCCTGTATCAATTTAAATACTTGCTAAACAATTTTTAAATCATATACACTATCGGGCTCTAACCCGTTTTCCTCTCTCTCTCTCTTTCTCTTGTATATATATGTATGTACTACAGGTGCCCAGCCACAGGGGCGTCTTGCTTAGGATCCCTTGGAAGGAACGTGCTGCAGCTTAAGTGGGAGTTGCAGGCCACTTGCTTAGGCGATTTCATTTACTTGATTCCATTCCTATGATTCTCAGTTACTGGGGCATGTGTCGCCCTTTCCACTATTTATCTGTTTTGTTGGGACATTTGTATTTCAGTTATTTCTAGTACTGTTACTTTGGAATTTATTCAGCATGTATGTTTTACATTTCGTTTTAAATGTTGAGATTTTGGATGTTGAATGTTTAAAGTAATTGGATTTTATTCCAGGATAATTGTTGTATGATTCTTACTTATTGAAAATGTGGTTAATAATTAAATAAATAAGTTTTTCTTTAAAAATACAATTTGGTTAGAAAGGTTAAAAATGGTTTTGACACTTAGCTTAATTAATTAGGGTGTTAATTTGGAAAAGTTTATTTTTACGACAGTGAAGCTAAGAATGAACCAACTGTTCACCTTGATTTTAATTTAATAAAGGAGTGATCGCCCGGTATTTAATTAGGAGGGATGTCACAATAATGCTACATAATTTATTTATAAGTTCCAAGAGTATATCTTATTTACTTAAATTAATGGGTCATAACAGGCCTTATCGGGTATTAACGGGTGAAGGGGGTCAACACTAACCCGATTCATTATCTATCGTGTCTTATCGGGTTGGCACTGATATGATCCGAACCCATTAATTTTTCCAAGTCTAAGAGGAAGCAAGTATGCTGAAATATAATGTACACCCCGAGTTACCTAAAAGATCCTACCAACTCATGGAGATTATTATATAAATGGTTAGATTTGGGTTGATACTTCGTCGCCAACATAAGAAGGTAGATTGGAACTTTAAAGAGTTTTGGGATCCTACTCAATATGCTTGGGGGATGCCACTGGTCCATTATTCTTAGAGGAAAAAGCCTCTGGAATTTTAGAAAACTTGAGTCATTTTTGGGGTTTGGTCCTCCTATTTTTCAGAACCTTGTTTTAACCAGACTCTACATAATGAGGCTCTTGGCCACATTCATTGATGACCTCTCATCAACTTCGATATTTGAGGACCAAAAACATAGTGTACAAAAAGTAGTCAACAATTCTGGGATAAAAGTAAAGTAATCAAAAAAGGGGAGTAAGAGATTAGTAAGGGTGTGTTTGGTTGTGGAAAATAGTTTTCTATTTCTATTTTCCATATTTTGTGTTATAATTTGGCAAAGTATGCCCTATAAATGGGAATAAGAATGTGGTTTCGTGAAAAATTGTTTTCCAACTCAAGCTGATCTGGAAATCATAAAATACACTCATCATTCCCATATTAATGGCCCATCGGCAAAGATATAGAGCAAAAAGTGGCAATGGGAAATGAAAAATAGTTTTCCACAACTAAATGGGCCCTAAGTGTCTCAAAGATGTGATGATTTCCCCCACCAAGTTGTTAAATAACTAGTTAATATTTGGTGGGTGGTTGAGATTAACCTGAGTCATTTGTTCTAACCATCCACTAGCCTCAGTGACTGTACTTGAAAATGGAACCAAATATTTCGCGAGAAACTTTAAAACAACAAAAGCAAATTGAGGTTTATTGTAAGGATTAATGCTAAAAAAACACAAACACAAATTGGGTTTTTATTTCAATTACAAACCATCGATAAGTTCACATTGACTAACATAAACACAAAAAATAAACCCAAAAAAATAAGTTGACATTAAACTTATAGTTAAGACCTTTTCATAGTGTCCTAAACACCATACAATGGTGAAAAAAGTCTAACGGTACTAAATTTTTCAACTAAGTTTGTTTCCCAAATTCCTTAAAATATTACACTCAAGTGTAAATGCACCTTTAGCACTACTCAATAAAAATAACAAGCAACCAAAGTCAATCACTTGTATTCATCATTCAATTTAAACCAACGGACATAATTCAAAGACTAAAACAAGTCCAATAATCATCCCTCCATTTTCTCTGTCATCACAATTATATTACCAATCCAAAACTCACTAAAGGGTTTTTTCAAATATACCCAATAACATCTTGGGTTATAAAATCTCACGATGAGGGATGTTTTTGTCATTTCTATTTTATAGTCCTATTTTGTCTTTGTCTATTTTTGTTACTTTCCTTTGTTAGTGGTAGTTGTTAATTGAACAAATGAGCGCTAGAATAGGTAATTTGTAAAAGGAATGTTCTAGCCCATGTGGTGCCACTCTATGGAATCAAATCATCTAAGTATTTTACATTAGTCCATTGTTCTAGTCCCCTCGTGCAAAGTATTTTATGTTCGTCAGACCAAATGACTTTGTACGAAATCATTTTTTCTTCTCAAAATTTAAAAGGTTCACTAGCCTCTTCATCATTGCTCTTGGGTTATTAAATGGCCTTGTCACATCATCCTAGATTTGTGGTCTTGAGGGAGACATGTATCATCCTAGTAAATGGAGTCCCATCGTTTGGGTAATTATTTATTTATCTTTTAGCCGCCCAAGCGTGTATGTCCTTTTTGGTATAAAAAGATAATTAAAAAAACATTCATTTTTACCTTAGGCATTTCAAATTTACTTCGAGTTTATAGAGAGATAAACTACCACCGTTAAAACTCCATAGTTTTTTCACTAGAAAAACATCAATCCTTCCCTTGTCTAATGGATTTCCCCCACTCCAATATTAACGCCAATGTTTGTCGAGGTGCCCCAATACGAGTAAGATCTCTGGGTAAATCATGTATTTGTCTCCCCCTCCCATAAGGCTATCATCGTTATTCCAGAGCGCGATATTTTATTTTACAAGGTATCACCTGAAAAAGGGTTGAGCCACATATATATATATAGTATGGTATCGTAGACTTCGGTGAGTGTGTTGTCATGTAATGTTTGATCCTGGTGCATAGTGTCGAGCAAAGAGATATAGCTCTGTTACCTATATAGCGCTGAGAACTTAGTGATCATGAGATCCCCATGTCGTATGTCGTCTTAGTGACATGAGAATGGATGAGCGGACTTTTTATGTCAGGAGATGGGAAACTGGGAGTACATGTTATGGACTGAGGGCCTAACGGATCTCGACGATCGACAATGTTGGGTAATAATGTAGCGAGGGGTCTTTATTTGGATTTTTCTTTGACAGACACCCCACGCATGAAATTAGTGAATGTTGGAAGTTGGAGAAGTTTGCACTACACCAAAATGACAAAATTGTCACCTTTCAGCCGGCCACCCTTGTCAAGGTCATTGATCGTGATAAAAAACACGCGTTTTGTGTCACGGTCGTTGACCTTGACACGACCGTGACAAAGAATTGTCACGATCATTGACCGTGACAAGTCCGTGACAAATTTACTTGTCACGGTCAATGACCATGACAATTCTTTAAATAATTATCACGGTCAAGGACCTTGACACGACCGTGATAACTTTTTCAGCAAAAACCCTTTCCCCTTCTTCCCCCCGGTCGTTCCCTCCTTTGTACAACTCTCTCTCTCTACGTTGCTCTCTCTCTCTACGCTGCTCTCTCTCTCTCTCTAGTTTCAGGTTAATTTCTCTCTCTCTCTCTCTCTTCCATTTATATATATGTTTGTGTGTATATATATGTGTGTGTGTGTATATATATATGTGTGTGTGTGTATATATATATATATGTGTGTGTATATATATGTATGTGGGTGGGTGTATGTGATGGGTGAATATGTGAAAAATAGGGGGTTGTTATATTAGAGGCAAAACATTGATGATAATGTATATAATATTAGCCTTGTATGGGTATAACCTAATTTAGATTAATATTGATGATTATGTATATAAAGATTAACTCATTTTCATTCGAATTAGACAATTCACATGTTAATATGTTGTTGCTAATTTAGATTAATTTGTGTCTAATTTTAATTTCAAAGGGAAGATTACGATATTTTGACTATGGTTAAAGATAAAAAATAATTCGTTGTGATTTTATTTCTAAGTGATTCTAGAATTTTTATTCTTAGTTAAAGAAATCAATACATTCTTTCTATTGAAAGATATTTACTTTTTAATAATGCAGGTTATTTTGAACTTTCCTTCACCATTAAAACATTAAATTGGTAGCATCTTTCTCATACCATTTTTTTTCATCGTGGATATCGCCAAATTCTTAGTAGATTAGTATTTAACAAACAAAAGCGAAAGAACCATTATTGTTCACTAAATGTTGGCAAAAGTCTTACTGAAAATGTAAACATTTGTATTATATATATATTGGCTCTCTCATGTATCAAAACGTTTGAGTCTATCAAGTTAAATAGACTTGGTTCGTTATGAGTGAGACACAATCTATAGTTTAGGTCAGATGAACCTTAAGGACTAAAGATTGATATATCCTTTCGAGAAGTTTGATATAATATTGGCTAATTGCACACACTAAGATGTTTTTTAAATTGAGAGAATTTTTTTTATAAAATGTATTTTAAAAACCTTTTGAAGTATTGAAGAATTTTTTTGAGTTGTGTATTTACCTTTTGAAGTATTGGGATCTAGGAACAAGTTTTAAAAATAATTTTGGAATTTTTTATTTTGAGGCATTCGAACGGACATAATAGATAACATCTATTCCATGCTTTATATCTATTCCGGCATATATAATATATATAATAATAATTTCATGCTTTACATCTATTCCACGTTAGATGTTTTCAACTAATTTAGACATATTTATGTGTGTATGTGTCTATGTGTATGTATGTTTGTGTATATATGTGTGTGGTGGTGTGTGGTGGGGGAGGGGGTGTGGTGGGGGGAGGGGGTGGGGTGGTGGGGGGGTGTACGTGTATGTGTACGTGTGCGTGTGTGTGGTGGAGGTGGGGGCAGGGGTAGGGGTGGGGGGTGTACGTGTACGTGTGTGTGTGTGTGGTGGGGGTGGGGTGAGGGGGGTAGGGGGTGGGGGCAGGGATGGGGGTGGGGTAGGGGTGTGTGTCTATGTGTACTAATAATTACATGATTTACATCTATTCCGTGCATATATAATATTTATAATAATAATTCCATGCTTTACATCTATTCCACGTTAGATGTTTTCAACAAATTTAGACATATTTATGTGTGTATGTGTATATGTGTGTGTATATATGTGTGTGGTGGTGTGTAGTGGGGGAGGGGGGGTGGGGGGAGGGTGTGGGGGGGTGTACGTGTACGTGTGCGTGCGTGTGGTGGGGGTGGGGACGGGGTGTCTATCTATGTGTACTAATAACATTTTTTTTATCTGTACTAATAACATTTTTTTATAACAAATGTCTCCTTCAGGTATTAAGGCGAAGATGATGATGCTGTTTATGATGATGTCGTCTGGGCTCGGTGGTAGCGGAGGTGACGAGGGCTCCTCGGCCCCTAAGCTCCCCAAATATGGAAAATTTTGGATTACCATCGAGAATAAATCGGAGCTATTAGCGAGATCCCTCGAGCTGCTAAAGACGGTCATCGGCCCGGGGTTTGTGAGTTGGAAGGAGGTGCTATATGAGCTCAAGTTAGCTGTTTGGGCGGCACTACAGGTAATATATTTATATTTATATTTATATGAATATTTCGATTTCAATTTCGATTTCGATTTCATTTTATATTTATATTTATATTTATTCGCAACTAACATTGTATTTGTTGGACAGGAACAATTCAACTTGGATCCAAAGCTACGCGATTCCGTCTTGGAGCAGTTGAGGGACCAACACAAGACGTGGAAGAAAAATATGCGGACACGGTACTTTGGGAAAACACGAGAGTCCATTATCCAATGGCGTGGATCCGTCCCGCCCAAGGAGCCGATTTCATTGGCACAATGGCAAAAGTTCATTGACAATGAGATCGAGGATCGACAATTAGCATCTCGCCAATCGGGGAGGGAAAATCGGGCAAAAAAGACGAACGTGCACTACTCCGGCCGGACGTCTTACGCCGAGGTGGAGAATGGGATGAAGGTAAAATTTAATTTTTCTATAACTATAGAAATATATTATTCTTCATTATTTTACTTTGCGGGGCCGATACTAATTTTACTTTATTTTATTTCAGGGGGTATGGAGAGGCCCAGGGGGTAAGCCACATAGGCTCGATACTTATGTGGCTCTTCGTATGAAGAAGGGGAAGGACAAGGAGGTGTCCCCGAGCGTCGCGGCCACGATTGTAAGTAATCAGACAGTTTAATTTTTTTTAATTACGTTATAATTTTTTAGTTTACTTATTTTACTAATCATGTGATTTTTGTTGTTTCAGGCAAAGCTTAAGGAAGTGCATGAGTCGCAGTCTGATGCCGACAAGGCGTCTTTGTCCACAGACGCACTCAGCCAAGTGCTTGGCTCTGATTTCAAGGGGAGGACAAGGAGGGTGAGCTCGCGAGTGGCCAAATATAGGATCATAGGATTGGAGACGAGCGACACCGGGTTGGCTCGAACGGTGGATTCACATGACGCAAAGCTGTCCCGTTTGGAGGCTACGGTAAAAGATATGTACTCATTCATGAAGCGTACATTGGGCGGAGACCATAAGGGGAAAGGGAAGGAGAAGGCGGTGGAGTATGAGGAGGAGGAGGAGGTGCGGGAGAACGAAGCGCAGGTTGACGAGGATGTGGACCTCGCTGCTTCATCACCGACACGTGCGTACTTCGATGATTCACTTCCTTATTTGGCTCCCTTCCCCAGACCGATGTCGATAATTGGTTGGCCGAGCGTGTTCATATTGGACCTATTTGATGTCCAGAGGATAGGGCGGGGGTTGAGGGACCCGAATATCGTCCAGGGTGGAATAGTTCATGGACGTGCGCTTCAAGAGATCGAGTCCAAAGTGCTCATCACGCATGTGATACCCGGGAAGGAGAACTCCCTATTGTGGTTGCGCGAACAATGCGGCACGATATATATTAGTGGGTGTGTCAATTCGTATATCGTGTGGCCTACTCACCTCCTCACATTTACCCCAGACATGTAGTGACATTATTTTTAAGTTGGTACATTTTAATTATATTTGGATTATATCGTCATGTATATTATTTCTATTTTGAATATATATTTGCATTATCTTTAGTTTGTTTGGATATATGATGTTTGAACAGGTACAACGTTGCTATAACAGGTACAAATATACTGCTGGGCAGTGGCAGTGGCAGTGGCCATACTGTCCAGCAATTTTTTTTTTAAATTCTGCCCAGAATTGTCACGGTCAATGACCATGACAATTTTTTTAAAAAGGGTCAAGGCTTTGTCACGGTTAATAACCGTGACTAAACTTGTCACGGTCATAGCCCGTGACACGACCGTGACAATTCTAACGAACTTGTCACGGTCAATGACCGTGACACGTCCGTGACAAAAAAAGTTGTCTCGCCCCGAATTGTCACGATAATTGACCTTGACAAGTCCAACTTGTCAAGATCAATGACCATGACAATAGTGCAGATTTGGTGTAGTGTTGATCACCAGGACATGGGCTTAGTACTTTACTTATTGTATGTATATGTGACTATAACTGAGAGTTAATAGTTATATTATGATTTACGGTAAGTGGAGCCAGATAGCATGTGTGCGGGTATGCACGGTATAGGGTGTATGGGCACCCTAGTTTTATGGATTTTAGTACGGTCTGTAATCATAGGATGAGAACACGTGTGTGTTAAATATAAGAGTAGTTGAAAAAGGGGGAAGTTGGCACCTAGGGAGTAGGGGACCTTTCCTAGGATAATGAATGGTATTACCATTAGTATAGTAACCAATCAAAGTGGGAAGTGTTGGGCCAAGATGGTAAAGTGTTGTGTAGTCGCCAAGATGAGTTGGTAAACAAAATGATGAAATATGTTGGTGTAAGGTGACTAAAGCGAATTCGTCACTAGATTGAACGGTAGTGTATAGACCGTGGGACTTAAGGATACTGTTAGTAGAGGTATAGCGGAAAATGCAAAATGATTTTGACTTTGGGAATGAGGAGAATGGTGTGAGAGGTTATATCCGAAGATGTTAGTACCAGACTTATCTAATTTTGAGGACTAGATTCCCTTGTAAAGGGGAAAGTATGTAACACCCCATATTTTTGAATAATTAAGAATAAATTAATTCAGTGAATTTTAAATTTCACTTGTGCCGTGATTTGATTGAATTAAATATTTTTGGTAAATAATGATTATTGTTTATGGAATAATTTGTGTGATATTTATTATACGTCGTAGTGAGTGATATCGACGGGACTGTGTGGGATCTCAACCGGAGGTCGCGGTAGACCATATGAGGTCGAGATAGGAAATTATTGTAGAGTGACTTGGATGATCATTTATAGGTCACGGTTGATTCTGAAAGGGACAAAATAGTCGGAATAGTATACTCGGTGTATAGTTTGGGTCTCGGGGCGATTTAGATCAACCTGGCACCGTTTAAGGGTGTTTCGGTCATTCGAGAGTTTTTGGTTGATGAAACGTCGAAATTTTAAGTGATATATCTACCCCTTTGAGTGAAAATCTAGTTTTAACACAATCATAATATAAGAGAGGTCATAGGAGAGGAAGAGGAGAAGAAGATCAAGGCTTCCTACACAAATTCTCGCCCCAAACGTGACGGAATCGAAATCAGAGCGAGGGGGGATCAATCATATCATCCTATCAATATATTTAGACCTAAAATCATAAGTCAAGTGTATATCTTGGATAATTTTTAAGAAGTTATAATACCCATGTAGTGTAGGGTTTTCAATTTCATGATTTGAATTATGTTCTTGGGATTTAGATGAATAGAACTCATAATTCGGTATAGGATTGCATGTAGAATGAGATGTGAAAATAATATGAAATTATAATATATGTGATGGTTAAGATGGAATCTTGATGGGTTCTGGTTAAAGAACATAAATCTTGAATGACTTAGGGTTTAATTGAGGAACACAAGATGTCAATCTGTCAGAATTTTTTATGTGACTTTAAACATATGTCATTTCAATTGTACCTAGATTTAGAGTGTAAACCATATATTTATGGAAAGCTCTAGGTCTTATCTTTCCAATTAAATTTGAATGAGATCATTTGGAGTTCTGTAGAGGGAGAAATCATAACTTCACTATAAGGTGTTTAATCTGTCAGTGTAGTAATTTTCTAGAATTTTTGACATTACTTTAAATGTGTTCCATTTATATTGTACTTAGAATTAGAGTGTTATACATATATTTTTGGAAATTTCTATGTCTCAGATTTCCAATGAGCTTTGAATGAGGTCATTTGAAGTTCTTTAGAGGGAAAAAACGTAATTTTACTACAAGGTGTCTAATCTGACAGAATAGTTACGTCTCGATTCGGTTACCCAGTTTTGTTTGTTTTGCTATATTTATTTGGGAGATAAATTACGAGGAACATGGATGCTAATTTGTGGTTAAATAAAGATTTAGAGAGGTTCAGTGAGTATATGGTTAAGAATTGGCTAAATTTTAATGCGAATGATCTTAGAATTTGGACCGACGATAATGAATTGACTGAGATGCTTATCGGGAATTTGGAATTTGGGTCACGAGAAGGGAAACCATGACCTATTACTTGAACCAGTGGCGTATGAGTGAATTAACTACTGAAATAACTTAAGGGAATAACTAGGACCCTTATATTAGAGATGTATACTCAAATAAATACGATAGTGAGAATAATCATAAATTAATAGTACGGTGAGTATTCAGGAAATATATACTACGTACAGATTATGTTTATAGGTTGAGTGTATACCTATACGGATGATATTTATTGATTGAGTGTATATCTAAATGGATGATATTTATAGCTTGTGTGTATACCTATACGGAATATATATATGGGTGGTGTGTATGCATATATGCGATATATGGATAGGTTGTGTGTATTCCTATTATGTGCTTCCTTATGTGTGTGAACATACCTACGCGGCCTGCTATCCGGAGGTTTTTCGCAGTGGACGATCCTACCTTGACAATTTCAGTGAGGTCGCGATTTATGCCCCAGAACATAGAACCTAGGTACGTGCTATCTGAGTGTATGATAGTTTCGACAGTCAATTGGGTATGTTAGGTATGTGCGTGACCCATAGGCTTGGAACTATGTTCGCCTCCAATATGTGTTGATTTGATTTATGGCTCGAGGGTGATATCCAAACCGCTAGTACTTGATTGGGTACGAGAGGTACATCGACTTAATAACAGAGTATGCAGACTCACACCACGGTTATTCGCCCGAGGATACTGGAATTATGTATATAGATTGTGTGATATATCTATACATACATGTGTATTTATCCTACTTGTGTGTGAAAGTAGTAGTTATAGATAGCGTATATCTAAATGTGATGTAATTAAGCGATAGTCCACCTAGTGTGTGATGGTAGTAATGTTAGATAGCGTATATCTAAAAGGTGAATTAAGTAGAACAACTTAATGAAATGGTTTAATGATAACATAAGTGAAATGTTAGTTATAATGAATAATAACATACGAGACATGTTAATTATTGATATTACGATAATGTACTATATGGGCGGTACGAAAGAAGTTAAAGAGACACGTAACTAAGGACATAATGAGTAGCGTACAGTACGGGCGGTACGGGGGAGCCAAACATGTTAGCGGATAGATAATTTGAGGAGACCTAGCTGGACTGGGTAGCATAGCTAGGTAGGATGCGTTAGGTGTGTACATTAGTTGAGAGGTGAGGAACTCAAGAGATTGTACGTTGAACTAACATGTGTAATCCATAACTGGTTTTTAAATTGTGATAAATAATTAGTAAATATTTTCAAAATGTATTGGGCTCTAACCCCTCTTGAAAAATATTTTTAAATCCTTTTAGGTGTCCAGCCACAGGGATGTCAAGCTTGATGATTCATTTCATGGATGCATAGCTGCATCACTTGTGAAGGGTTGCAGGATTTGGATTAGATGCTTCAATTACTTCATTCCTAGAGTAGGATTCAATTTCAATTATTCATTTGGGTGTGTTTCCCCTTCAGGTATTACTTTTATATCAGCTCAGGCTGTCTATTCAGGTTTAATATTTTTGTTGGATTTTTATTAGGCTTGTGGACTGATGGTTTATTCGATATTATTTATTAAGTTATTTATCTTGTGATGGATTCATATTGTTATTACTGTTTGGATAGTTTGGTTATCGTATTTAATTTCCAAATCTTGTTATTAATGAAAGATAAAATTTGACACACACTTAATTTATCATATGTGGTTAGTAAATTAAAAAGGTTTTGATAGTGATGCTAAGGATGATCCAGATGAAATTTCTGTTTATTTTAATGAAGGACTGATCACCCATGGTTAAAATAGGCAGGGTGTCACAATAGGCAGACGACTCGCCCATCTATTGTAAGTGTTTCCTTTTATATTTCTTCGCTTAGCTCTTTATTCCATACTTTTTAAATTTCTTCTTCATGTTTCACTGACTTTAAGTTTTATGGATTTGCAAAGGCTTCTTCTGCTGGGACGAATGGTCCCTCGGAGGTGGCAACCACCACCTCACATATTGTTCCTCTTGTCTGGGAGCCCTTTCCAAGGAAAAAGAACTATATGCTTATTTCTTCCCTGGGCTTGTCTAGAGAGGTTTGTCTTGCTGATTTTAGCAATTCTCCTTCTTTCTAGTTTTGCAATGTTTACTACCATATTTTACTTTTGTTGACCCTGCAGCTTTCTTCTGTGTTCCCTACCACTACAAGGGCCCCTTTTGTGCCCTCTCACTCTGTTCAGGTAATAATTAATTCATCTAAGTCTTTTAATTTGTTGCCTATTAGGCTTATCTTGATGCGTTCTGAAATAACGTTGCCAAAGCCGTTTATGAAAATAAACTATTTAAGCAACTCCGAAAGTTTGTTGAAGAAACTCTTTACTTAAATCAAAAAGATTTTGAACACAAGATGTGTTAACAAAAATTATGTACAAGATATGGACAAGATTTGATAACAAGTTTTAGCAAACAGTTTAAAATGTTTTAAACTCAGCACACATCAGAATGAGATGAGAAGATGTAGAAACATTAATACTCAGGATTTTTAACGTGGTAAAACCTCAACCTTGAGGAAACATCCACGACTCCCTCTACGGAGTAAAACAAAAACAATCACTAAAACAAATATGTGAGTTACAACCTATTTAACTAACATGCACACAAAAAGAAATCTATACAAGTTCAGGATTGTACCCTCTGGCGTCCTTAACTTTTCTGCAGATCTTGTTTGTTGATGTAGTCCTCTCAGTTTGTCAACTCTTCTTTTGTTTCAGCACTTTACGTCGACTTATTGTTCACCAAATCTTATAGCCAACACTTTCAGTGTTTGTAGTGTGAAGATGTTTGTGAAAGGTGTTCTAAAACACATGCATGCACACACACACACTTATTAGTTACAGACAATCCTAACAAATCACATATAAAGTCTATATGCAGTGAGTTTGTTATATTTCTTTCTTACAAAACCAAAAGCCTTTTTGACCTTTCAAAATAACCCAGATTCCACGGAGATCTTGCTTAAGAAATCGGTCAAGACCTTTCTCAATCTATTTTGAAAATATTTAGGAGATTGAGAACCCTCCAAGTGCGAATCCAACTAGGTCAGGCTAGGTTTTGTAAAAACAGAAACTAGAAAACATTTATATGTTGATTCTGAAGTAAGAAAATGTTTTAATCAGAAAACAATCAACAACGAAATTCTCAAGATGAGAAATAAATGCAACTAAGTGTATTATGACATGCAAAACTTCAGATCTATGATTTCTATTGAATCAGAAACAAGATCTGAGTATGTGTCTAAGTTGGAAATAAGATTTTATGAATAAAAGGATTCAGCAACCCAGAAATCACTCAACTCGAACTCTCATAACTCAAGAAACACTAAGGATGGTGTTTATTTGGTTATGGTGTTTATGGAGAGGTAAGTGGTTTAGGTTTGGAGAAGGATTTGACGAAGTTAGGGTTTCTAACTTGGCTCTCTGGTTTCTCTCTCTAACTTCTCTCTTCTCTCTTCTCTCTTCTCTCTTCTCTCTCTCTCTATTCTTTTTCTGAGAAAACTCAAAGTGGCAAAAGCTTTCGAAGGCTGAGATGAGAGGCCTTTAAATAGCAAGAGAAGAAGATTTCAGACCATCGTTCAAAAACAATGGCTGAGATTGAGTCAAGCTCATTTGACTGCAATCCAAGGGCTCACAACAGGCGGTGGATTAAACAGGCTGTGATTGGCTTAAGGGTTTACACGGGGATTCACTCAGGCGACATGCAGGCCATCGATAAGGGTTGATCCAAGGGCTGAAAACATGCGATGGTTTGTCTCAGTAAAGAAACACAGCTCTGTCCAATCAGAGGACAGCAAGTGTTGGCCATAGGACGAATGCAAACGCGCATCCCAAAGTAATTACAAAGCCAACCCTGGAGTCTCTAGCGCTTTCGGTTCCTACCCAAAGTAACTTTATGCCAAAAATCACAACATAACATATTTAGATATTAACCCCAAAACTTTTTAAATCAAGTTTTAATTAAATAAAACCTTGTTTAAAATATGTTTAAAATTCCCAAAAAATTAATAAAAATCAAATTGAGGGATTAGAACACACTCACCACATTAATACACATAAGGGTGCAATATGATATGCAAGAATTAAATTCTAAGTGTGTGAGTGATGGCTATAGTCACAGGATCATCACAAGATGAATAGAAGAAGAAGCAACCCAATCTCTGAAGCTCTTTGGTTTCTAGGATGGACACTATTTTGTCACCATTTCCAAACTAGATGAGCTCTTATACAGTCTAGACTCAAATGAGTCAAAAGTATAAGGGCTTCACGTTCATCTCTTTGCACTTGTAAAGGACTACTTCCCCTAGCCGCACTACCCACCTCCTGCCTCTTCTGCATTGGGCAGTTCTTCAGTTGGGCCTTCTACCACTTTATCTCTAGAGGTATTTAAATTTTTCTTCATTTCTAGCATCTTTTTTCGTCTAAGTTCTTATGCATGACTAAAACTTATGATGTATTTGCTTCTTTTGTCTTTCCTTTTGTAGGCCTCCCCTTCACGTAACCCTTCTAGCACTGGGGGTGGTGTTGCCCAATGGGGTTATTATTCTAGGCCTATCCCTTCCCAAAATGATATCTATCCTCTAGATTTGTGTGCCCATTGATGATACTAGAAATGGTACTACCAGGTCACAAGTGTAAGAAGCTTAAATAGGTATACAACAATGGTTGCAATCACACAGTAAATCGATAAAAATGAGATGAGGTAAAGAGGATGAACTCCTGAATATAAGTGGTTCGGCTGGAGCCTACGTCAACTGTGCAGTGTGAATGGTGGTTTTCACTATAAGTATGGCACTAATGGCCTGTAAATACAACACTCAAGCTTTTCTCTCTCTTCTGTATATTTTGAGAGAGTTTTGATAGGGTTATGAATAATGATATCCCTTCTCATGGAGAAGATAAAGAGTATATATAGGACTTGGGGGGTATAGTGTACCCCCAAGCAGGTGTGGAATGTTCCTAACCACTGTGTTTATGCCATCTGTCACTATCACATGTAAAGGATGATGAAATATTCCCTCACGTAGGAGAATGATTCGATTGCAACAGTTTCATTCACGTAGGTCCTGCATCCCATATGTACTGTTACACGCATCTCCCAAACTATGTGATCTACCAGCTGTCACTATCAGATACATGGTCTAGACCGAGGACTCTAGCCGACTCTAATGGCCAAGGGGGAATCCGTGCGACCTTATCCCTCATGGAAGAACACTTATCTGGTATGTTGGTCTCGTCTTGAACTCATCGGCTGTGGGTGAGCCGAGTTCGAGGATACTCAACCCTCCAGAAATAGTGCAGACCCCCATTCTAGGTGACTGCCGAGAGTCGAGGCTGAGTCATCTTACCCAGGTCGAGTGGCGACTTCTCTTTCTTGGTCATCTGGTAAGGGTCGGCCCAGGCTGAGGTTCATGGTCCTGGCCGCGGTGATACTTGGCATATCAATCACCCCTAGCCCTTGGTCTCTGACATATGGATGAGGCCGAGGGGTAATGATGCTACATTATCAGACTTATCTATTGATGATTGATGAGGGGAAACGTGTCAACCATCAGGTGACTTGGTCGCTTGAGTTGACATCGGTTACACTTCCCATAGGGTTGTGTCGAATTGAGGTGCGAATGACGGCTTAGATGCCTAGGTTTCTGTGCGCATTATGATGAGGCTTTTGGAAAACTGTGCACCATTTTGTGAGGCGTGCACTAATCATTGCTTGCGTATAAATATGAGTTGTATAAATATGAGGTCGATCCACTGGACGACCTTTATAAGTGACAGTCCATTTCTCTCTTTATTTAAGTGTTTTGCCTTACCTTATGCTATAACTGATGAGTCATTTTATGTTTTCGCAGAATTTCCTCCTCATTTGTCTGAAGAGTTTTTGAATATGCATATCCTAAGCCTTCGTAATGCCTTGAACAAGAAGAAACAGCCAGCTACCAAGGGTTAGCCGAAGAAGACAACTGCCACCCGGGCCGACACCACCAGATGTCGGCCAAAAAAGGACTGAGGAACAAGTTTCCCATGAGGGTCAACCGGACAAGGACATCTAGAGGCCGAGGGTTGTTCCCCCGGGGCCGTACATGCTGAGTAGCTCCAGAGCGAGCTCTTGATCAGGGGATTCCTTTCAAGAATATTGGAAAAACAATATTGCTAATCTTAGGAAGTGCCCAGGTTCAATCATTCCTTCTGTTACAAGCTCTGTCAACCCCAAATTATAGAAAATAGTAATAATTTAAAATCAATACTATAATTTGGATATGTGACGATGCACTCAGAAAGTTGTCAAAAATAAATAAATACCATCATAAATACAATAACATTTTAATATTACACACGAGGTTTTAATACAAAAAAGGTTTTTACATTACATATTCTCATCCAGCTACTAGGGAACGTAATATGTCTAGAGAAGTACTTTCAATTTACAAAGGAAATAAAATTTTAAATTAAGCAAGAAGTTCGCCCCAAAATACGCTGGACAATGGCAAAACAAACTTAGAGACTCAATCCTGCACAAAACCTGAAAGGATAAGTGCGTAGCTTCATGAATAACGCAACCCAATGAGAATACACTTATGATCAAAATTCATCTCCCAAGTATACTAATAGAAATGATTTATATTTTATATGTCAATTACTAAACTTTGCTTCAATAAACTTAAGCAGGAACCACATGTCTAACGATTTAGTTCATCATTTTCAAATTATTGATTCTAAAGTTTATTCGTAAGAATTAATGAAATATTACGACAGGTACACTAGCAACTTTTAATGTACGTAACCCTTAGGCCACAGCACACGGGCCAACTTGACTATGTGTATACCTATACCCACTAGACAACTTCCGGTGGTATAGACTATATTAGTGCACTAATTGTAGGATTATCTCAATCCCGACCAATTTAGGGGGAACCTCAAGTTCAATAATAACAATATTAGGTTATAATGTGTCATAACTTAATTAATGGCCTCGGCCCTCGATATAGCCAACTTGCATATACTCATTTAAGAACTTTAATAAGATTGAACACATATGACATTAATTTACTCGACACAAAAAATCAACTAATATTCTCCTAAATTATTTCGACGTGTTGTAACTCACGGGCTTATTCTGATAGAATTTGGGTGTTATCATGACATAATAATTTCATATCAAAGGTTTATTTAAAAATTCACTTAAGTAATCACCAAAAATAATATATCTAACATAAAATTTATTTATAACATCACACACAATTATTCCACTTATTTCGCAATGGCCTTTTCATGGAACTTAATCTATATAATTAATTATTACCACTAATAAATTCGAGACAACAATTTAATACTAACTTTAACATTTTATTAAAATTATTATATCTACTTAAATTGCTCCCAATAAATTATATAATGTTCTCATATGAGTTAATATATCACACAAAAATTCAAACATAAATAATAAGCCAAAATTTTTAATTAAATTCGGATATAACATGCTATCAGTATTTTTAACACGAAATTTTCAACTTCATATACTAAACTTTAAAAATTCATATCTCACTAATTTCTTATCCAAAAATTACTATTTTAGTGTCCAAAGAAAGATAATTTTATATTCTATTCAGTAAAAATATAAAGAAATTCAAAAAAAAAATTTTACTTAGGTCTCAATTGAAAATACAATTCGTCATAGTCCAAATTTTTAAGAAAATACACAACTTAAATGGGGCTGAAATTTTAGTTAGTTGTTTCTCACTATCATAGGGCACTAAATTAATTATTTAAGATTTTTGTTTTTAAATAATATGGATGGGGTTTAACTTTTCTCTCTCTAAGTGGCCATTGAAGCTTTAATAGAGCTTCCATGGTTACTCATTACTAAAATTATACTTAAAAAAATGAGTTGAAAGGAGAAGATAATTCTCACCTAAAATGAGTTTAAAATCCTCTTTAAGCTTTCTTATTTGCTCTTCCTTTCTTCTTGTTCTTTTTGTTCCCCTTCTCTTCTTCTCACTCTCTCCCATTTTTCTTTTGTTTTGTTAGAGCAAATTAGGAATTTTATTACTTTGGCTCATAAAAGAGGATAAATATTAGAGGATAGTAAGAGTTGTTTTAATTTAGGGGTTAGCTTATAAATGAAGATAAACACTTAGCCAAAACCATGAGCCTTTGAAGTTGTTTTTCATGAGTGATTTTAACATGGGATAAACAATTGTTGGACACTTGTCTTATAAGCTAAACACTTTTCATATTGGATAGACACTCATCTCTCTCTCTTTTACTTTTCTTTTTTTTAACATTCAAATTTGAACTTATTCAAAATCTTCCACCATTAATTATATGTGTTTATTTTTAATTTTATTATTCGTATTATTATTTTAACACGTGATTAAATTCAATATTTTACTAAATGTGTCACATCACTAATATCTTAAATGAAAACAATTCAATAATATTCTATTATTTTAGAGTCTGGTCACTACATTCTACCTCCCTTAAAAGGATTTCGTCCACGAAATTTACGTACCTAGTTATTGAAGAGATGTGGATATCTCTCTTGTATTTCTGACTCAAGTTCCCACGAATCCCCACTTTCGTCGTGTTGACTCCAGTGCACTTTAACCAACGCAATCTCCTTTATCCGTAGCTTCTTCATCCATCGGTCAAGGATGCAAACTGGTTTCTCAATGTATGTGACATCTTCATTCAGCTCGATATCATTGAAATTAATAGCGTGAGACACACCGTGTAAGTACTTTTTCAACATGGTGATGTGAAAAATATTATGCATCCCTGACAAATTTGGAGGTAATGCGAGTCGATATGCCACCTTTTTGACTCTCTCTAAGATCTCGAATGGTCCGATGAACCTTGGTGATAACTTTCCTCTCTTCTTCCCAAAGCTCACTATCCCACGAGTTGGTGAAACCTTTAGCAACACTTTATCCCCAGCCGTAAATTTTTTTGGTCCCTTCTCCCACAATCTGCATAGATCTTTTGTCTACTTTGTGCTGCAAGCAAATGATCCCTTACAATTGTAACTTTATGAGTAGTTTCACAAACTAAGTCAGGCCCAAGTAGTTCCCCATCTCCGACTTCTGCCCAGCAAATTGGTGATCGACACGGTCTTCCATATAAAGCTTCAAATGGAGCCATGCCGATGCTGGAATGGTATTTATTATTATAGGCGAATTTGATTAATGGAAAATGAGTTTCCCACGTGTTCTCAAAATATAAAACACATGCTCGTAACATGTCTTCCAAAATTTGGTTTACCCGCTCGGTTTTTCCATCTGATTGTGGGTGAAAAGCAGTACTGAGATTCAATGATGTACCGAATGACTCTTAGAAACTTACCCAAAAGTGAGAAGTAAAACACCGATCACGATCTGAAATGATCGAAACCGGTATCCCATGAAGTCTCACTATTTCCTGAATGTATAACCCACTCATGTGGTCGACAGTGTACGTAACACGATAAGGGATGAAATGAGCTAACTTCGTTAAACGATATATAATAAACCATATTGTGTCATGACCTTGCCTCGATCTTGGAAGTTCGGTGATGAAGTCCATGGTTACGCGCTCCCATTTCCACTCCGAAATACGAAGTGGTTGTAGAAGTGATGCAGATCTTTGGTGTTCCGCCTTCACTTATTGACACGTATAACATTTTGACACATACCCAGCAATGTCACGCTTCATGCCTTCCCGCCAATAGTGACTCTTAAGATCCCTGTACGTCTGTGTGCTACTAGGACGGATTGTATACCTTGAATGGTGTGCCTCCTTCAGAATTTCTTCATTTCATCTACGTCGGGAACACAATATCTTCCACGAAATCTAAATCCTCCATCACTTCCAACGCTCCAACTAGTTGGTTCGTGTGTTATCATTTTTATGAATTTCAATTGTAATTTCTCATCTTGTCCTTGCGTTTGCAGGATTTTGCTGATCAAGGTTGGCTGAAGCATAAAATTACATTAATAAGCCCTATTTCTATGTATTAATGGTTGAATGTCGAATTATGTTAGAGTTTCAATCATACGCCATTCTTCCACCATCAAAAGGGAGATAATACCACATGGCTTACGACTCAAGGCATCAACGACTACATTGCCTTTCCTGGATGATAATGGAGTGTAAAGTCATAGTCTTTTGAAGCTCCATCCACCTTCATTGCCTCATATTTAACTCCTTTTGGGAAAATAAGTACTTTAAAATTTTTATGGTCGGAGAAAAGATCAAACTTCTCACTATACAAATAATGTCGCCATAACTTTAGGGCAAAGATTATCGCTACAACTTCCAAATTGTGAGTGCAGTAGTTCGGTTCATGTGGCTTGAGTTATCGTGAACCATAAGAAAATACCTTGCCATCTTGCATCAAGACACATCCTAAACCTTGGTAAGAGGCATCACTGTAAACAACAAACTCCATCCCACTCTTTGGGATAGTGAGTATTGGTGCAGTTATTAAATTTCTATTTAACGCCTGGAATGCTCTCTCACAGCCATCGTCCCAAATAAACTTTATATACTTGTGGGTTAGGCGGGTGAGTGGTGAAGCTATACGAGAAAACCCTTCAATAAATCTTTGCTAGTATCCTGCTAAACCAAGAAAGCTTCGGATGTCCGTAGGTGTCTTCGATTATTCCCGCTTTAAAACTGCTTCAACCTTGGAAGGATCCATTGAAATACCGTCTTTCGATACCATATGACCGAGAAATTTTACTTGGGGCAACCGAAACTCACACTTTTCTAGCTTAGCATACAAACGATTCTTTCGTAACGTCTGAAGTGTCATGAAAAGATGGTGCTCGTGGTCTTCCCTTGATTTTGAGTAAACCAAAATATCATCAATGAAAACAATAATGAATTGGTCTAGGTAGAGGCGAAATATTCTATTCATCAAATCCATAAAAGTAGTCGGGGCATTTGTTACTCCAAAAGGCATAACTAAAAATCCATAAGGCCCATATCGTGTTCGAAATATCCTCTTCCCTAACAAAGAGTTGATGGTACCCACACCTTAAATCAATCTTCGAAAATACTTTTAAGTTGATCAAATAGGTCTTTAATTCTTGGCAATGGGTACTTCTTTTTATGGTGACTTTATTTAGCTAGCGGTAGTCGATACACAGTCTAAGGGACCCATCCTTTTTTGCTGCAAACAAAACAGCGGCTCCCCAAGGCGATACGCTTGGTCTGATAAAACCTTGGCTTAATAATTCCTCAATTTGATTCTTTAGTTCTAACATTTCCTTGGGTGCCATATGGTACGGTGCTAGAGACACCGAAGAAGTGTTGGGAATAAGTTATATATAAAAGCCAATCTCCCTCTTTGGTGGCAATCCAGGGACTTTCTGGAACACGTCAACAAACTCATATACTACTGGGATTCAACTAATGGCCACTTCCTCATTACCAGACTCGATGTGTGCTGGGAAACTCTCGATCAAATAATCATATGGCCGATCCCGATAAAAAGTAAATGGTGGTTCGTCTGGGATGGAAAAGGTTACTGTTTTCTCAAAGCAATCTAATATGGCATGGTAGGTAGTGAGCCAATCCATGCCAAGAATAACAACAAAATGTCCCATCACAAGTACTATCAATTCGGCTGGCATTTCACTACCCTTAATGCTAATTGGACAATCCTTACAGACTAGATCAAGGGTTAAAAATTTACCTAAAAGGGAACTGACCACTAAAGGTGTGTCTAAATGATTAGGCATTAATCCTAACATCTTTACAAAAGTAGATGAAATAAATGAATGTGTAGCACCAGTGTCAAATATAACTTTTTCACAATAATTAAATATGGATAGGTTACCTTCAACTCCATCTTGTTTCCCTACCACTGCATATACCCCGCTTGACCACCTTATTGTACTTGGTTGTTCTTCCTCGGTTTCTTTCAATCTTTAATATGGTGACCTTTCTCTCCACAATTAAAACAAACCCCTCCTAGCACACGCATCTTGGTACAATCCCTCATTAGGTGTCTTGTTCCTCCACAATTATAAAACTTCGCTTTATGCTTATTTGGGATTCCTATATGTACAGACAAAGTTGCCCTAGCAGTTCCATTATTTGCCTTTTGCTTCTTCCATGCATGTTGGTTGTCCTTAAAACTCTGGTTTCCCCGTTGCATTGATTTTCCCTTGTTCTTGGCCTCCATTTCTTTCTTGTATTCCAAATTGCCGACCTCAAGGTTTAAAGATTCATTGACTATTTTCTCGTACGTCTTTAGCCTATTTCCAATAAATAATCTTCGAATTACTGAAGTTAATCCTCGTGCAAATTTGCGAGCGCGTCGTTCCGGAGTACTAATTAATTCCAGTGTAAATCTTACAAGGGCTTCAAATTTGTTCTGGTATTCAACAATCGTCATTGATCCTTGTTTTAATTCAGCAAATTCCACTTCTTACTTCTCTCTCTCTCTGTCTGGGAAGTACTTATCCAAAAATTTCTCCTGAAACATAGTCCAAGTCATGGTATTGGCGGTCTGTGATCCCACCATAGTCTTCACCAACTTTCGCCAATTCTTTACCTCCGCAGATAATTGAAATATCGCCAACTTTCATTTTTCAATTTCAGAACACTCCATAACCTCAAAGATACTTTCAGATGTTGAATCCATCCTTCTGTAGTGATCGGGTCTGATGTGCCTTCAAACTTGCCTAGTTCGAGTTTCTTAAATTGAGCTAACAGTCTTGTTAGCCTGTCATCGTCTACTACATGACCAGCTCGATGGGAATTCATTTGTTCCATCTGTTGAACAAACTCGCTTAAGAGTGTGTTTTGATCTCCCGTACTGGTTCCTTCTGCCATTATTTATATTGAAAGATAGAAAAAAGAGTAAGGCAGACGTCTTTATATTTCCTCTATAACAACCTATTATAATTGTTATATTGTTGGTTATTAATAATAATTTTTTTTCTAAACACATGACATAAAGGAAGGATCATGTAATGCTCGTATATATCATATAAGATATTGTACATAATTACAGGAGTTAGATTACAATTAGTTGCCCATACAATATGCAACAAAAGATACACACACTAGGTCATATATATAATCCCTTCCATGTAACTTTAAATAAAGTTTTGAGCAACCTAGACAAAATATGAAAATTTCTACACTAACTCCTCAAAAATACATAACAAACAGAAAGAACCACTATCATGTTCACCCAAACTCCCCCCCCCCCCCCCCCACAACTTTAACCCAAAGGACTAGTAGCGGATTCCTCTGTGTGTCCTGAGGATGCATAATAAACTGAAATGGTCAGCTCTAGAGAATGACTTGGATGGATTGGTACATCTGGCAGTATCGGCTCGGGTGGCTCAACATGAAAAACTGGCTTTGATAGTACATCAGGCTCCATAGGATCAATGGCTGCAATGGGTACATCAGGATCAACTGGTGGAATAGGGTCAATAGGAGCAGGTGCCCATACTGGGGGCCACACAAAACCACCCTCATCTACGACTCTTTGCAGTACACCTTGGTATCGAGCTGGGGTACTGATAAGGGTAAACATAGATAATGAAACCCTCATGAGAGACATAGCACGGTGATATACTAATGCTCATTGCATCTCAGGTGTATAATGCAACCAAGTGTTGCCTACATCAAGGGCATCCTGAAATACCCTCTGCTCGGCCTGCCTATCTATCAAATCAAAGTAAGCCCCCATATCTCGAGGCTGAAGGCCAAAGTCCGTATGGACTAGATCATCATTCCATACTCCTGGATCCATAAGTCCCTTCATGTATCAGGAACGAAGGATCAGATACGTATAAATTTCTAAGACAATATTACTCGGTCTAAAACAAACTTAATAAGAATATATGACAACTCTACGACGAACCTAGACTCTGATACCAAGTCTGTCACACCCCAAATTATAAAAAATGGTAATAATTTAAAATCAATACTATAATTTGGATATGTGACGATGCACTCAGAAAGTTGTCAAAAATAAATTAATACCATCATAAATACAATAACATTTTAATATTACACACGAGGTCTTAATACATAAAAGGTTTTTACATTACATATTTTCATCCAGCTACTACGGAACATAATATGTCTAGAGAAGTACTTTAAATTTACAATGAAATAAATATTTAATTAAGCAAGAAGTTCGCCCAAAAATACGCAGGACAATGGCAAAACGAACTTAGAGACTCAATCCAGCACAAAACCTAAAAGTAAAAGTGCATAGCATCATGAATAACGCAACCCAATGAGAATACACTTATGCTCAAAATTCATCTCCCAAGTATACTAATAGCAATGATTTATATTTTATATGTCAATTACTAAACTTTTCTTCAATAAACTTAAGCAGGAATCACATGTCTAACGATTTAGTTCGTCATTTTCAAATTATTGATTCTAAAGTTTATTCGTAAGAATTAATGAAATATTACGACAGGTACACTAGCAACTTCTAATGTACGTTACCCTTAGGCCACAGCATGCAGGCCAACTTGCCTATGTGTATACCTACACCCACTAGACAACTTCCGGTGGTATAAACTATATTAGTGCACTAACTGTAGGATTATCTCAATCCCGACCAATTTAGGGGGAACCTCAAGTTCAATAATAACAATATTAGGTTATAATGTGTCATAACTTAATTACTGGCCTCGGCCCTCGAAATAACCAACTTGCATATACTCGTTTAACAACTTTAATAAGATTAAACTCATATGACATTAATTTACTCGACACAAAAAATCAACTAATATTCTCCTTAATTATTTCAACGTTTTTAACTCACGGGCTTATTCTGATAGAATTTTGGTGTTATCATGACATAATAATTTCATATCAAAGGTTTATTTAAAAATTAACTTAAATACGCACCAAAAATAATATATCTAACATAAAATTTATTTATAACATCACACACAATTATTCTACTTATTTCGGGATGGTCTTTTCATGCAACTTAATCTATATAATTAACTATTACCACTAACGAATTCTAGACAACAATTTAACACTAACTTTAACATTTTATTAAAATTATTATATCTACTCAAATTGCTCCCAATAAATTATATATATTATCATATGAGTTAATATATCACACAAAAAATCAGACATAAATAATAAGCCAAAATTTATAAATAAATTCGGATATAACATGCTCTCAGAATTTTTAACACGGAATTTCCAACTTCATATACTAAAATTTAAAATTTTATATCTCACTCATTTCTTATCGAAAAATTACGATTTTGGTGTCCAAAGAAAGATAATTTTATGTCCAATGCAGTAAAAATATAAAGAAATTCAAAAAATATAATTTACTTAGGTCGAAATTTAAAATACAATTCGTCATAGTCCAAATTTTTAAGAAAATACACAACTTAAATGGGGCTGAAATTTTAGTATGTTGTTTCTCACTATCATAGGGAACTAAATTAATTATTTAAGAATTTTTTTTTACATAATAATATGGATGGGGTTTAAATTTTTTCTCTAAGTGGCCATTGAAGCTTTAATAAAGCTTCCATGGTTACTCGTTACTAAAAATATACTTAAAAAATGAGTTGAAAGGAGAAGATAATTCTCACCTAAAATGAGTTTAAAATCCTCTTTATGCTTTCTTCTTTGCTCTTCCTTTCTTCTTCTTCTGTTTGCTCCCCTTCTCTTCTTCTCACTCTCTCCCCTTTTTCTTTTGTTTTGTTAGAGTAAATTAGGAATTTTATTACTTTGGCTCATAAAAGAGGATAAATATTAGAGGATAGTAAGAGTTGTTTTAATTTAGGGGTTAGCTTATAAAAGAAGATAAACACTTAGCCAAAACCATGATCCTTTGAAGTTTTTTTGCATGAATGGTTTTAACATGGGATAAACAAGTGTTGGACACTTGTCTTATAATCTAAACACTTGTCATATTGGCTAGACACTCGTCTCTCTCTCTTTTACTTTTATTTTTTTTTTAACATTTAAATTTGAACTTATTCAAAATCTTCCACCATTAATTATATGTGTTTATTTTTAATTTTATTATTGGTATTATTATTTTAACACGTGATTAAATTCAATGTTTTACTAAATGTGTCACATCACTAATATCTTAAATGAAAATAATTTAACAATATTCTATTATATTGGAGACGGGTCACTACAAAATCAAAGAGGGCAATGCTCGGGGCCCTACTAAGGACGACTACGAGTTCCTGGATAAGATGGAGGCCTCTCAAGTCTTTGATTTGGGTCTTCATTTGATGGCTTAGGTAATTATTTTATTCTTAAGCACAAGTGTTTTCTCGTACTCTTTCCTCGTCTATACTGACATGTCTTCCTTTATTTTCAGAACCTTTGCCTCGGCCAATAAGTTGATGGTCGAGAATTATCCCAAAGTTTAGGAGGCAGGTCGGGTTCTCAAGTTTGAGGAGAAGTTCAAGAAATGCCTGGAGACATACCAAGACGACCTTGAGAAAGATCATGATGATATGAAGAGCAGGGATGATTTATTGAAGGCGCAGGGTGATTTGTTGAAGGAGAAAGACGACTTGATCAAGGAGAAAGATGAAGCTTTGGCTGCATTGGCTATCACCCACACCAAAGAGCTTGCTGAGGCTGTGCAGAGGGGGAAGGAATAGGCTTTATCTCCGGGGGGCACTGAGAAGATTAGGGACGAGGGTGTCGAATCCTTCAAGGCTTCGGATGAGTTAGGCAGCTTTGGCATTATTTACCTAGAGAGGGGGGTGAAAACAGCATGCCGATGGATCGCCACTAAATTTACTGATGTCGTCTCTTCCATTTGGCCAGCTCTGGATGCTCTGAATTTTTCTGATCCTCTATTTGATGCT
Source organism: Sambucus nigra (assembly GCA_949130495.1). NCBI lineage: Eukaryota > Viridiplantae > Streptophyta > Magnoliopsida > Dipsacales > Adoxaceae > Sambucus > Sambucus nigra. Next base: position 533,529,994 of record OX422218.1, read on the forward strand.
TCCTTAGAGTACGTGAAGCTGATGGAGGTGGACGAGGCAGGGGGTAACCTTCTAGCCGATGGTGTAGCAGAACTTATCATAGAGGGAACCCCTTGTCGTCAACCTTGAGCCTACTTCTTAGGGTGGCCGCCTGTGGCTAATACCCTCTTTTAATTTTACTCTTTATTTTAACTCTGTTATGGACAACTTGACACCTCTCACAGTTTTTGCCATCTTGATATTTTTTGGTTAAGTGGAGCTTACTATTCTACTATCTGCATTCCTTATTTTATTTACATGATTTTTATTTATGCTTGTTGTGTCGTCCCTCGTCCAGTATACTGTCGTCCCGGTCGAGGGGTAATTCTACCACATTAATGATGTTTTAAGTCCTCCCTCGTCATTTTGAGAGTGCGTGGAGAGTCGTCTCATCCAGCACTGCCGCCCTGGCCGAGGGAGTGACTCCACCCAGTTAATGATGTTTTATAATAATAACCACAACTAATTTTAAATTTTCACCCATCAAATTAAAGATGTTTTAGGCATTAAGTCCTCCCTCATCGTTTCGAGAGTGTATGGAGAGTCATCTCGTCCTGCACTATCGTCCCGACCGAGGGAGTGACTCCACCAAATTAATGATGTTTTTCAATAATAGCCATAACTAACTGATTTTTTAATTTTCACCCACCAAATTAATGATGGTTTAGGCATTAAGTCCTCCCTCGTCGTTTTGAGAGTGCATGGAGAGTTGTATCGTCCAGCACTGTCATCCCGGCTGAGGGAGTGACTCCACCAAATTAATGATGTTTTTCAATAATAACCACAACTAAGTGATTTTTTAAATTTGTACCCACCAAATTAATGATGTTTTAGGCATTAAGTCCTCCCTCGTCGTTTTGAGAGTGCATGGAGAGTCGTCTCGTCCAGCACTGTCGTCCCGGCCGAGGGGGTGACTCCACCAAATTAATGATATTTTTTAATAATAATCACTACTGAGTGATTTTTTAAATTTGCACCCACCAAATTAATGATGTTTTAGGCATTAAGTCCTCCCTCGTCGTTTTGAGAGTGCATGGAGAGTTGTCTCGTCCAGCACTGTCGTCCCGGTCGAGGGAGTGACTCCCCCAAATTAATAATGTTTTTCAATAATAACCACAACTAAGTGATTTTTTATATTTTCACCCACCAAATTAATGATGTTTCAGGCATTAAGTCCTCCCTTGTCGTTTTGAGAGTGCATGGAAAGTCGTCTCGTCCAGCACTATCGTCCCGGCCGAGGGAGTGACTCCACCAAATTAATGATGTTTTTCAATGATAACCACAACTAAGTGATTTTTTTAAATCTGCACCCACCAAATTAATGATGTTTTAAGCATAAGTCCTCCCTCGTCACTTTGAGAGTGCATGGAGAGTCGTCTCGTCCAACACGGTCGTCCCGGCCGAAGGAGTAAATCTTTCAAGTTAATGATGTTTATTAATTTAAGTTTATTTCACCACGAATGATGTTTTACAACTTAAGATGGGCTGGCACAAACGAACATTTGAATAAGTAAGCAACATATGAATCAACACTTAGTTTTCATTGAACTTCTTCCATCCGAGTCTCATACATGTGTTACAATAAAACGCAGACAAGACAGTAGATTACCATGTTATTGGTAATATTTATTTTGGTGATCGGCGTTCCATGGGTTGGACAATGGCTCCCCCTCCAAGTTCTACAATATATACTGTGGGTACCCGAAATTAAGATGATGGGCCTGGACGAGTATCCCAATTCTGGCGGCCCAAAGTCTAGACCCCCCATCTCTTAATTGATTATGATTCAGTCTCCTCCCACGTTCCCATTAAAGGAGGTTCTAAGGAGAGATGGAAAATGTGGGGGAGTCCAACACCCCCACTTACTAAAATGAACATGTATATATTGAACCCTAGGTCCGGGGCAAAGGACAAGTTGTATTCTCTGTAACCACTCTCCGGAGTATATATAAATAACACTGACTGCACCACCGTGGACGTAGGCACATCTTTGCTGAATGTACATCCTTTGTTGTGTGATTGTCATTTTATATTCCTTACTCTTGCTTGGTGATTGCCTTTATCTTATCTATTTGTATTGCATAATAATTGTCACCACAATTGGCGCCGTCTGTGGGAAACGTTTATCTTCCCTAAGAAAGCCCACGCCAAAAAAAAGGAGTTTAAAATGTCTGATCACAGTAGCAATGCTCCCCAGGCAGGGGATATTCAAGAACCACCTGTTCCTCGCAGGATTAGATCTGAAGTTCGACGCAGAGGGCTCGCTTAGAAAGGCCAGCCTCAGAAGAAAGCCAAGGACCAGTGAGGTCCACGCAGATGTCCAGGATGATTGACGCATATGATGCAAGGCTCCACGAGCAAAGGGAGTCCTCTCGCAGACACGAGGCTGAGAATGCTTGCCTTAAAAGAAGATTAGAAAGATTGAAGAAAGAGCTCCATCGTGATACCAGGAGACGTCCGTACCGCACTCCTAGCCCTCAGGCGAGCAAGTCTCGCAGCCGAGGAAGAAGCCCCAGGCGAGGGTCCCAAAAGGTTGAGGGAAATGAGTCAAACGAAGACCTACGTGAGCAACTGCGAAAAGCTCACCGTTACCAGAGCCCTACTCGCAGCAACGAGAACATACGAAATTTGGTTCGAAGGGAGATGGACCAACATCCTGCACATCATGGTACTAGATCGACCCGAGAACTCGCCAGGCGAGCTCTCAAAACTCAGATGAGCTCACCTTTCTCGAGGGAAATAGAGGAGGAGGAAGCCCCCAAGAAGTTTGCTATTCCAAGGTTCAAGATTTATGATGACAAGACTGATCCCATTGATCGCGTCAGGCAGTACCGGCAGGCCATGACCCTCTGGAACCATCGAGATGCACTAATGGGATAAATTTTCCCCTTGAGCCTGCATGATGTGGCGCATAAATGGTTCTAAAGGCTCCCCCACCGATCCATCAGGAGTTTCAAATCCCTGGCCGAGATCTTTACGGCCTGATTCATCACTAGTAGCTCCAATCCCAAAAGGATGGATGCTTTGCTGACAATGAAGAAAACGCCTCAAGAGACCCTCCGAGACTACGCGAAGAGGTACTGGGAGTTGTTCAACGAGGTCGAGGACTGCTCGGAGCAAGTGGTGGTGGCCTCTTTCAAAATTGGGTTGCCCAGCGCTTCCCTTCTATACCAGTCCCTGACAAAGAAGGAGGCTATGACTATTGACGACTTAATGGCTCGCATCGAGAAGTGTGCCAAGGTGGAAGATGTCACCCGCCTCAGCACAGGGAAAAATGGTCGATCTAAACTCACTGCCAAGGCCAGTGACAAAATTAAGAACCAGGAGAAAGGAGGAAAGAACGGGGGAAAAAATGGCTCCAAGAACGGAGGCAATAATGATGTGTCAAAAGCATTTCAGGTTGTCAACACCGTCTTCAAGGAACCAATTTACAAAATTCTCACAAAAATCAAAGACGAGCCATTCATCAAGTGGCCCAGGAAGATGGGAGGAGATCCCTCGAAGAGGAACAATGCACTGAGATGCGCTTTTCACAAAGAGGGGGGACACAAGACTAAGCATTGCAAATCTCTTAAGTCTCACCTCGAGGAGCTAGCCCAGTCCGGGCATTTGAAGGAGTTTATCGAGAAAAAGGCAAAGAAGGTGGCTGCCTATAGAGAGGCTAGACCTGACAACGTGCTCGAAGATGACGCTGGACATGAGTTCGCGGTAATTCATAGGGCATCTGATGCCAAGAAGATCCAAGGAAATTCAGCTCGAATGGAGATGAAGAAACTTACAGTGGTGATGCAAGCTTTTCATATCGATCCAGCAAAGTCACAGTCAGGAAAGCATCGATGAGCAGACGACGTCAACTATAATAAGCATATTTTTTTCACAGATGAAGATCTGGTGGGAGTGATAACCCCACATCACGATGCTTTGATCATTACCCTCAGGATAGCTAACTTTGACATCGACAAGTTGCTCGTCGACCAAGGAAGCTCATCCGAGGTAATCTATCTCGACCTATTCAGAAGATTGAAGTTAAGCATCGCCGACCTAAAGGAGGCCACTGTCCCTTTAGTTGGCTTCGCTGGAAAAATAACTATGCCCATGGGAAAGATCATACTGCCAGTACGCGCGGGAAACGTCTCCAAGATGATCGAGTTTTTGGTGGTGTACATCGACTCGCCATACCAAGCCATCCTCGGCAGAGGATGGCTACATGCGATGAAGGCAGTCTCCTCGACATACCATCAAAAACTCAAGTATGTAACCGAGCGAGGAGTAATGTAGATCCACGGCGATCAAGAAATGGCAAAAAGTTGCTTCATAGAAGCCATCCGACCAAGGATAGAGAAGAAGGCTGATCAGCCCAGGGAGAAAGTTGAAGAATAAGAAGGTCTGACACTTTATAAATAGAAATTAAAGTACGGAAGACCTAGATTAGAGGAGACCAGGCTCCTCCCCTCTGAACGGGTCGTCGAAGACCTGGTGGTGGTTACGAGTGGAGATAGCGACAATAAAGAGTTTTCTTGATTAGAACATCTCTCACTGACCAAGAATAGAAGGAATTGACAACTCTACTGAGACGCAACGTAGATGTTTTCGCGTGGGAACCATACGAACTGCCTGGAATTAATCCCGGTATGGTTTGTCATCAGTTGCACGTCAATCCCACCTTCAAACCAATCACGCAGAAAGCACGACGAATTGCGCTCGAGAGGGCAAAAGCCATGGAGAAAGAAGTATAAAAACTATTGGATGCAGGATCCATACGGGAGGTATAATTCTCCGAGTGGTTATCCAACCCAGTAGTAGTTCCAAAAAGGAACGGGAAGTGGAAAGTTTGCATCGACTTCACGGACCTCAACCGAGCGTGCCCTAAAGACAGTTTCCTCTCCCAAAAATTGACCAATTGGTGGACGCCACTGCAGCTCACGAGCGAATGAGTTTCCTGGATGCGTACTCAGGGTATCATCAGATCCCTTTATATTCCCTAGACCAAGACAAAACAGTATTTCTCACCACAGTTGGGTTATACTGCTACAAGGTCATGCCTTTTGGGCTCAAAAACGCAGGGGTAACCTACCAACGGCTGGTCACCAAGATGTTCAAGGACCAGATGGGAGATACCATGGAGGTCTATATCGACGACATGCTCGTTAAAAGCAAGAAGAAAGAAGACCACCTCTCAGAACAATCAAACACCTTCGAAATCCTCAGGAAATACCGAATGAAACTTAACGCAAGCAAGTGTTCTTTCGGTGTCCAGTCAGGAAAATTTCTTGGGTACTTGGTCAAAAAGAGAGGCATAGAGGCTAACCCAGACCAGATCGATGCAATTAACAGAGTACAACCTCCTCGAACAATCCGAGACGTACAAAATCTCACTGGTATGCTCGCTGCCTTAAATCGCTTTATCGCTAAATCCTCCGAAAAGTGCAAGCCACTCTTCCAGCTTCTAAAGGGGAACAAAACGGTAGAATGGAATACAGATTGCTCGCAGACATTGGTTGAGCTCAAAGCTTACCTAAGCTCTCCACCACTACTCATCACACCACAGCAAACAGATTCTTTGTACCTGTACCTCTCCGTTTCTAACCACACTGTTAGTTCTGCATTAATGAGCGAAGTTGCAGAAATCCAGCACCCCGTTTACTATGCAAGCAAAACCCTGCTTGAGGCCGAGCAGAGGTACCTACCTCTGGAGAATCTCGCCTTTGCACTAGTGGTGGCTTCGAGGAAGCTGAAGCACTATTTCGAAGCCCACACCATAATCGTCCTTACATCGCACCCTCTTAAAGCAATCCTAAGGAAGGCGGATTTTCCAGGCAGGCTGTCTAAATGGTCAGTCGAGCTTGAACGATTTGAATTTCAATCGAGGAGCGCAATCAAGGGGCAGGTCCTTGCTGATTTCATAACCGAATTCACAGGCAAACAACCTTGTAACCAACCACAGCCAACCAAACAAAAAGGGAGCCACACGACGGAGGGAATCTGAAAATTATTTGTTGATGGAGCCTCCAATTCGAAGGGGGAAGGCGTGGGCGTCGTTATTATCACTCCAGAAAATACGATCCTCGAGCAGGGAATTAGGCTTGGATTTGAAGCCTCCAACAATGAAGCAGAATACGAGGCCCTGATAGTCGGCCTCTAAAAAGCACACGCTTTGGGAGCAAAGCAATTATAGGTGTTTGGGGACTCACAGTTAGTCTCCAATCAGATCAGCAAGGACTACAATGCGAAAGATGAAAGGATGGCAGCCTACCTCGCCTTGGCAAAGAGGCTATTGGCTGACTTTGAGGAAGTCAATATCCAGCAGTTCCCCAGTGGACAGAACATCCATGCTGACGCCCTAGCAGCCCTAAGCTCAGCAATCGATTCTGACTTAAAAATAACAATACCCATTAATTTCCTCGCTCATCCAAGCATCAACCGTAACGGCAAGTCACAAACCGTAGAGCAGGTGCTCCATATTGAGTCAGCACCCAGTTGGATGGACCCACTGAAGGATTATTTGAAGGATGGCACGCTTCCAGATGACAAGAAGACTTCTCACCAGATAAGAGTCAAAGCTGTTCTCTTTCCTTTATCTCCTGAGGGTAAGCTATACAAGAGATTGTTTTTCGGTCCCTACCTTTAATGTATTCACCCAAAGTATGTAGAGCAGGTTCTACATGAGCTTCACGAAGGAATCAGTGGAAGCCATATTGGAGGAAGATCTCTGGCTTTTTGAGCAATGAAGGAAGGTTATTGGTGGCCATATATGCAAATGGACTTTGCGGCGTATGTCCGCAAGTGCCTGAAATGCCAACTTCACGCTCCTATGGTCTACCAACCTACTAGCGACCTAAAATCATTGTCCAGCCCATGGCCGTTCTCCCAATGGGGGATGGACATCATAGGACCACTTCCTACCGCCACCGACAGTCGCAAGTATCTGTTGGTCGCGACTGACTACTTCACCCAATGGATCGAGGCAGAACCCCTAGCGAACATCCGAGATGCAGCTATGATAAGGTTCATATGGAGAAATATAATCACCCATTTTGGCATCCCCGTAACTATCATCACCGATAATGGAACGCATTTCAAAAGCGGCTCTTTTCAGAGTTTCTGTAACGAACACGGAATCAGACACCATTTCAGTTCTGTGGCCTACCCTCAGAGCAATGGCCAATCTGAGGCTTCCAACAAAACTCTTATCAACAAATTAAAAAAGCGATTAGAGCGAGCCAAGAGCGCATGGGTAAATAAACTACCACATATTCTATGGGCTTACCGAACCACTCCACGACGAGCAACAGGAGAAACCCCATTTTTGTTGACATATGGAATGAAAGCAGTCATCCCACTAGAAGCAGGTTTGCCAACAATGAGGTCCAACCTTGTCGACCAGGGCCATAATGATGCAGCATTGCTCGCTGAGCTCGACCTGGCTGACGAGCACCGAGAGCTAGCCCTAGTAAAACTAGCGAGCTATCAATAACAGCTCGTGAGGCATTACAACAAGAGGGTCAACCCAAGGACATTCCGAGTTGGGGAATATGTCCTAAGGAAAGTCCTTGGTAGTGCAGTAAAACCATCAGACGGTAAGCTAGGGCCAAACTGAGAAGGACCCTTCAAGATAATAAGAGACAATCTGTAAGGCAACTATCACTTGGAAACGATGGAAGGCAGAGAAATACCCCGAGCATGGAACGCAACCAATCTCAAGAGATTCTATTTTTAGATCTTTCTTTTATTCTTTTGTTATGGAGCTAAAAGTTCATTTTCCTTATCATTAATGAAAGTTATTTAACGGTTGCATTCTGATACGTAACAGCTATATAAGCTTTATCTCACATCTTTTCCAAATGGCAGGCACATTGATCATTACACCATAGCAGGGAATTGTCCCTCCTTAGGTTGTCGTTATGAAACACGAAAGACCTCTTGACATTGCCCCTGGCAATATATGAAGCCCTACAAGAGATCCTTAGGCAATATGGCCAAATTTAAACTGGTCACCAAACCTTATTTGGTTGAATAAAATCCTGATCGGATAGAACATCCAACACCAGGTGTGTCCTCGCCAATTGCCACACTTAGGCCTAAGGGAGTGTGACGACACGACCTAAAAGGCAAAGTGGTACACAATGGTATCTCGATGTTATACTGGACTGGGAGGACACTTGCGTGATAATACAAACTTAGAAGATCATAAAAGAGCAAGAATATGGAGATAATCTGCGCTTGTTTAGTCGGCTAAATTGATCCAAAACATAAATTTTATTAATCCACTATAGTTACAACAAATACAATACATGTTTAGTCGGCGAGCTCGCCCAAAACATTGGCACAACATTACTTCAACACAAAATACATAAAGTAGCTACTGAAAAAATCTCAGTGGGGATGAGGCCTCTGAATGAGATAATCAGCCACTTGAGCCCTTGGACCATCATCAGGAGCAGGAACCAACTCTTCCTCGGCTTCGTTAGCATCTGACTCTAACAGCTGTCGAGGGATAGCATCGATGGGTATCCAATGATCATCTCTCCGGAAGGGATTGGGCATCCAAGTGGAAGGAGATATTTTATGGCGATACCAGAGCATAGATTTCCTTGGAACCTGCATCTCCTTCAAAGCACTCAACCACCCCCTGATGAAGGCGAGCTCCTCAAATTCTATCAGCCTCATCGGAGCATCCAGCCATCCCTGGTCATAACCATCGACACATAATCGTCGAGGTCCTTTTTTAAACATATGCCGGAGCCGAGTAACGTCCATTTGGAGCCCGACGGTAATCACATATGCTCGTTGGACGTCACCGCAGAGCTCTTCCATTTCGCTATCTGAACGTCTGGTGCTCCTGCCAGCTCGCGGAATGAATGGAACAATGGAACCTCACAGAACAGGGGGAACGTCGCTCCAGCCATCCCTAGCTCGCGTCGATGAAGAACCTCGTAGCACAGGGGGAACGTCGCTCGAGCCAGCCCTAGCTTGTGTTGATGAAGAGCCTCACAACACTGCAGGAGCGATGCTCGGCGCGTGCTCCCTAAGATGCGAGACCTCTTTCCTTAAAGCTTCATTTTCTTGCTGAAGCATCTCATCAACCTGTTTGATCTCAGAAGCATCGAGAACCTTCGTCCTTAATGCATTCACCTCTTCTTGCACTGAAGCACCAACCTCTTCCATCTCCTGGAGCCTGTCCTTCAACTTGGCCACAAGCTCAGACTGATCCTTATACTTTTGATTCCTTGACCTAAGAGATTTACAAAGCCTAATAAAGGCCTGATGAACCTAAGGACTGGCATTGGGACCAAGAGTCCTACCCAAATGAGACGTGGCAGGAATATACTCTTCTACATCAGTCAACTACAAGACATAAAAGGGCAATGCAAAGAAAAATCAATCAGTGCACTGGGAAAAAAAACCTTTTCATTGATAAGGGTTAAAAGTACATCGAGCAGCAAAAAGAAAATTTACAAACAGAGAAAGCAAAAATACAAGGTAGTCCTAGAAGTAAAAACTAACTAGCAACCTCAGGTTGCCCAGAAGTCAATGGTTGCTTCCCTTTATCAGCATCAGCAGGAGCACCGCCCTCAGTAGGGGTAACCTCTGTCGCCACAGCAAGGGGAACGTCAGTAGAGATTGTTTGGGAGACAGGGTCAGCGGCTACGATAGCTGGGGCAGGGACTTCTTCCACAGTCGGCTTCGGACCCGAGTCATGCTTGTCGAACAGGGGAGAGTCTATATCAACACCAGTAGCTAAGAGGGCCTTGTTCCATCCCTTCTTGAAGTTCAGATGACTAATATAGCCTATATGAACCTCAGCATCCTCGTATGTTGCAGCCCAACCAGAGTTATATATGTCTTCCTTGGCAGTGACCGCCTCAGACTCCTTCTTCTTTAGCTCCTCGGATAGCACTCTGTTCTCTTCCATGATAGCCAACTTGCTCGAGAAAACCAGGTCATAGGCTTGGTGCAGCTCTTTCAACTCTTTAACTACCGCATCCTTCTCCCGGTTGGCAGTAACAAGAGCCAGATCGGATGATATCCGAGCAGCATCAACGGCTTTAAAACCAGCCTCAAGCTCTGTACCCCTCAACCTCAAGGCTTTATTTTGTTGCTCCAGCTCACCATTTCTCTTCACCAGCTCATCGCGAGAATGATAGAGCACGGCGAAGTCGGTCACAAACTTCAGGAAGAAGAAGACATTAGAAGAAGGAAATGATGGAATTCATTAAAACATTGGAGAAAAGAAATATTCTTACAAAAGCTAGCCTGTAGGGCCAGTTGATCAGAGCCCAGCGCCCTTTGGCGATCAGCAGGAAGAACTGCTCTCTCGAGTAGCACGGGGGCCAACTGAGGAGAAATTACAACAGAAGCCCCCTCGGGCAGTGCAGACATCGGAACTAAGGCCTGCCCAGCCTTCGTCCATGATTCCATCCTCCTCCTCTCCTCCTCTTTCTCATTCTCTATCTTCTTCCTCTCCTCTATCCTCTTCTTCTCCTCCACCTTCTTTTTTTCCTCCATCTTCTTTCTCTCCTCTTCCTTTTTTCTTTCCATCTCTCTCACCTGCTCTTCCTCTCTCCTCTTCTTCTCCTGCTCCTGAGCAGAAGATCGAGAACCAATAGCCACGGCCCTAGAGCTAGACTTCTGCTTCTTCGACCTCTGAGCGAGGAGCACGTGATCTCCATCATCATCATCCTGAATTAAATTCTTCCTTGGAGGAACCGTCTCCTTGCTCGAACTGCTAGATGTGCTCGGCGACTCTCGAGCTTCAGAAACTTCCCCATGATCAGAAGAACTGCTACTATTGGAGCTCCCTTCACCCAAATTGCCATCAGCACCACTTGCGATATCGCTTTCAGAGCTGCTCTCCTCCTTGTACAACTGGATAGGATCCGTACTAGTCTCTTCAGAGGTATCAAACTCAGGGATACTGTCCACCAGCCTTGCTATAAAACTGGAGCCAACGTTCTTGTATTCGAGCATAAAAGAAGCAGATCGGGGATGCTCGACGTCAGCTAAAGGCTCCTTGATATTCCAGGCCTTGACCGATTCAGAGAGATGAACCTCGCTGAGAGTAGGTTCCAAGTTCTTTGACCTCGCTGAAGAAAAAATAGAGAAAAATTAGAAAGATCACAAATCAACAAAAATTGAAAGAGCAGAGCAAAGTCTACCTATGTATTTTTCCCCATAAAATGGAACAGAGAACCTATCAGACCTCGACCCTTCAAATTGGGGAGAAAACTGCCAGTTTCTAACAACGAAACCGTCTTGCCAATAGTCCTTATGGGAATCAGGTAGGTTTACTACCAATACCCTGTCAGGGCTCCTAGCTTTGAGATAGAGGAGACCAGAGCTAGTTCGAGAGAAAGAGTAGAAAAAACAGACCTCGACAAGCCCTAACTTGGTACCATACAACTGATTTATTCTATGGACGCCATTAATTATCTTCCACACATTGGGCGAACACTGTGCAGGAATAATATTGAAATAACCAAAGAAATGCAAGAACAGATTGTTGGGAGGAAAGGTGAGTCCCCCCTAGGAGAGCAACAAAACATGAATCCAACGGGCATCTTCTATCTCTCTAACGTTTCTAGGAGTGGAGGCGCAGCACTCAATCTCTACCCACTATGGGATATTATAAAACTTCCTAAACTCGAGGACCAACCTATTCCCAATCTTTGTCATTAAAAAACCCTAGAAAACTACAAATTCAAAGAAAAAGTACAAAAAGAAGGCACATGAGACTTACAAGATGGAAGTTTGACTCGAAAGATGAAGATTCACAAGCCCAAATAACAAGGGAGCAATGAGAATGGAGCCTGAGAGAAGAGAGTGTGAATCGCTAGAGCTCACAGGAAATGGAAGAGTGCTGAGAAGGTTGAAACGATGGTCGAAAAGTAACTACTCTAGAAAACCTTCAAGTGTAGCTAATCATAGTGCACAAACCACGAAGCGGGTGCCGCCAGAATCAGTTTCCCAACTTTTAAAGAGTTTCACAATGTACAAAAAAGCCATTATGACAAATCATTTAAATTTATTGATCTCAAAGCATGGCCCAATAAACTTAGGGGCAATTATGGGTACCCGAAATTAAGATGATGGGCCTGGACGAGTAGCCCAATTTTGGCGGCCCAAAGTCTTGACCCCCCATCTCTTGATTGATTATGATCCAGTCTCCTCCCACGTTCCCATTAAAGGAGGTTCTAGGGAGAGATGGAAAACGTGGGGGAGTCCAACACCCCCACTTACTAAAATGAGCATGTATATATTGAACCCTAGGTCCGGGGCAAAGGACAAGTTGTATTCTCTGTAACCACTCTACGGAGTATATAGAAATAACACTGACTCCACCACCGTGGACGTAGGCACATCTTTTCTGAACCACGTACATCCTTTGTTGTGTGATTGTCATTTTATATTCCTTACTCTTGCTTGGTGATTGCCTTTCTCTTATCTATTTGTGTTGCATAATAATTGTCACCACATATACGTCCCTGGCACCACCTCTTAAACTACCTTATATGGGCCATGCCAATTTGGGTGGAGCTTATTGGGTTTTTGCCATGTCTTCTTCTGTACCAAGTCTCCTGCTTTAAGTGGACGCGCCTCCACCCTCTTGTTGTAGAATTTTATTATTCTTTGCTGGTAGGCAGCTTGCCTAACTTCAGCGTCCTCCCTTCTTTCTTCTACGAGATCTAAATTAAGCCTCTGATCATCGCTATTCTTCTCAGGGTCATAGGTTTGAACCCTATGAGTGGGCAGACCTATTTTCGTTGGTACGACAGTTTCCGATCCGTAAGAAAGCATAAATGGGATTTCCCCTGTGGGGGTACTCTCCATAGTTCTATAGGCCCATAGGACAACATACATTTCTTCGACCCATCTCCCTTTTTCATCTTCTAGCTTCTTCTTAATTCCATCAAAAATCATTCGATTTGTCACTTTTGTCTGCCCATTAACCTAGGGTCGGACGAGAGAGGAGAAGAATTATTTGATGCCGACTCTTTCGCACTACTTCTCCAGGGAGACGTTCTTCAATTGTGTTTCGTTATCAGAAATCAGGGTGTTGGGCAGGCCATATCTGCAGATAATATTTTTCTAGATGAACTGGAAGGTCTTCTGTTCCGTAATTGTAATCATCAGCTCAGCCTCCACCCACTTCGAAAAGTAATCTATTTCTACGATCAGATAACGATAATTATTCACAGCTCTAGGTAAGGGACCTACCAGATCAATTCCCCACACCGCAAACGGCCAAGGAGTTGTGATTGAGGTCAGAGGCTGATAAGGCTGATGGGGAATGGTAGCGAACCTCTGGCATTTTTTGCACTTCTTGATATATGCTGCAGTATCTTTGGCCAAAGTCGGCCACCAATACCCCTGGGTAATAATCCTCTTGGCCAGAGATCTTCCCCCGATATGAATAGAGCAAGAGCATTCATGCGTTTCCTTAAGGATATATGCTATCTCAGATGGATGTACACACCTGAGGAGAGGAAGCAAAACCCCTTTTTTGTACAAAGTGTTTCCTATGATGGAGAACTTAGTAGATTTATATCTCAGCTTCTTTTTCTCGTTCTTAGATTCTGGTGACTCCCCGTCCTTTATGTATCTGATGAGGGGGTCTATCCAGGAAGCCCCCATGTTTAAATTCAGACAAGACTCTGCAGCACTGCCTTCCTCTTCAATAGTCGGTCGGTTCAGGATTTCTCCTGGCACCGTCCTTTTTATCTCTGTTCTTGTAGCTGAGGAAAGTCTTGCAAGTGCATCAGCTCGATTATTGTCCAATTGAGGTATCCTCTTCATCTTCACCTCCTCGAAGATCTTTAATGCTGAACTTACTCTCTCAAAATATTTATAAATCCTATCATCTTTCGCCTCATATGCCCCTAAGATCTGGTTCACCAACAATCTTGAATCACTGTGGACTAGGAGCTAGCCTACATTCAGAGCTCGAGCCAGGGAGAGGTCTGCTATGAGGGCTTCATATTCGAACTCATTATTAGAGCCTTTAAAATTAAACCTCAACGCATATTCAATGTCTATCCCATCTGGTGCCGACAGTATTAGCCATGCACCGCTTCCACTCTTGCAAGAGGACCCGTCGACGAAGAGGCTCCACACTATTCCATTATTAAAGAAATTACCTTCTACTAAGGTCCCATTTTTGAAGAGGTGCCGCTCCTCTTAATTCTCGTATACCTTCCCCCTTGTTGAACCTGACCCGACCCTATCTAGGGGAGAGCTTAAACTTTTCCTTAGCTCACCGCTGGTAGACTCAAACTTTTCACTATCGGCCTCTTCCCAAGTAAACTCGGCCACGAAGTATGCTATTGCCTGCCCTTTGATGATCGCTCTAGGCTGATAGGTGATATCAAACTCTCCAAGCTCTATCGCCCAAGCCATTAATCTCCCTGACTTCTCAGGCTTGTGGATGACCTGACGGAGTGGAGAGTCCGTTAGGATGGCCATTGCGTGGGCCTAGAAGTACGGCTTTATCTTTCTTCAGGCGTGAATTAGAGCATAGTCTAATTTTTCCATCCTAGGGTACCTCTATTCGGCCCCTTGGATCAACTTACTGTTAAAGTATACTGTCTTCTATATTCCCTCCTCGTCTCTTATGATGGCAACGCTAATAGCTGACTCTGAAACTGCGAGGTATACATAGAGCTTTTCCCCTTGGACCGACCATGATAATAATAAGGGGGAGCCTATGTAGGAATTCAACTCTTGGAAGGCCTTGTCACATTCTTCATTCCACTATAAAGCCTTTCTAAGAACTTTAAAAAATGGAAGACACTTATTGGTGGCCCAGGATATAAACCTGTTAAGTGTTGTTACTCTTCCCATCAGCCTCTGCACATCCTTGATTGAAACTCGGGTCTTTATCTCGATCAAGGCCTTGATTTTATCAATTTTGGCCTCTATTCCCCTCTAATTTATGATGAAGCCCATGAACTTACCATCCCCTATGGATTATACACACTTTGCGGGGTTGAGCTTCATCATATACTTATCCATCATATCACAGGTTTGCTTGAGGTCGATCGTGTGAGAGTCAGCCTTGAGACTCTTAGTCAGCATATCGTCAATATAGACTTCCATCGTATTCCTAATTTGATCCTCAAACATCTTGTTAACAAGTCTCTGGTAGGTAGCTCCAGCATTCTTCAGACCAAAGGGCATGACTTTGTAGTAAGTCTCCTTATCAGTTATGAAGGCAGTCTTCTCCTCATCAGCCGGGTGCATAGATATCTGGTTATAGCCCGAGTAAGCATCTATAAAGCTTACCAACTCATGGCCAGTTGTGGCATCGACCATCTGGTCAATCCTAGGCAAAGGAAACTGTCTTTGGGGTAAGCCTTGTTCAGATCAGTGAAGTCTAAACACATTCTCCACTTCCCATTAGCTTTGGGAACTATGACAGCATTGGCCAACCACTTAGGATATATCACCTCTTTTATGAAGTCGGCCTTCTCCAGTTTTTTTATCTCTACCCAGATGACTTCATACTTCTCTCGAGAATAGATCTTCTTCTGTCGTATCGACCAAGCATCATTGGCCACATTCAATTTATGGCAAAAGAGTTTGGGATTTATGTCTGGCATATCCTCATGACTCCATGCGAAGACACTCTACCTTTCTCTCAGGAATTTGATCAGTTCTTCCTTAATATCTCCTCTCAAGGATTTACCGACCTGGATATTTTTTCTGGCTCGTCCTCATTGAGGACGATGGATTCTACCTCTTTCGCGACTTCTCTTTTCTTCAGTTTGGTCTCATCCCTAGGATCAAGGGCATTAATTTTGTAGGTCGAAGTTGCTTTCTTGTGAGCTTCCCTCTCCTCAACTGAGTTGAAGTAGCATTCACGTGCAAGTACTAGATCACCTTAGACTTCCCCTGCCCCATAAGGATTCAAAAACTTTACCATTTGGTGTACAGTAGATGGCACGGCCTCAAATTCCTTAAGGGCTACTACTCCCATGATGATGTTATAAAACGAGTATATATTTTCATCCATCATAAAGAAATTGACCATCTTCATTAGCCTCTTAGGCTAAATATCTCCCATTCTGACCTCCATTTCATACATTCCTAACGGGTGAACCTTTTCTCCACTAAACCCTATCAACGGATGATGGTAAGGGATGAGCCTCTTCTTGTTGAGTCCCAAGCCTTTGAAGCATGGCCAGAACATAACATCGACTGAACTTCCCCCATCAACCAATATCCTCGGTACGTCATACCCATGCACTCTAGTTGTGATTATCAAAGGGTCGTCCTGAGGAGATAGGATTCCCTTGAGGTCGAGTCTTAAAAACCCCATAATTAAGGTTTCCATATCTACCTTTTGTCCCTTCACCGGCTTTGTATCTGCTGCGGCTAAGTGGACTGCTTCAACCTTGGGAAGGGATTTGACCTCTCCAAGGTGTGACTTTCTGTCAGCCTCCTCTGTGCCTCCCCCTGCGAGGCCTTCCTATATCATCTTCACGTAAAATAAGATCATGTGGAGTCGCCCCTTCGAAACATCATCTTTTGGCGGCAGATCTGGGTCATCATCATCGTCATTATTTTTGGCATCATTCTTATTCCCTAGGATATCTTCCCTACACTTGTCGGCCCTTCTCCTTCTGAGGTCGTCTCGTCCCCTCTTTGGGTCATCACAGCTCACATACTTCCTTTATTTTCTAGCCTTGGGCATCTTCTTAATCTCGTATTTTAGGGAAACATACTTGTCAGTTAAGTTCTCGTGGTCTTGGTAAATTCACACCATAAGATCTTATTCATTTTGTGAGGAGGAGCTTTCAGCTTCTCAGGCCATCTTGGGGTCCGATCATTCTTGATCTCGTTCAGAATGTGCTCGTAGCTGACTGTGAGAGGGGTATACCCAGCAAACTTATCATCGTTTGACCTTTTATTTTCATCTTTATTCTTCTTCTGAAACTTGCTCCCATTACTAGTCCCCTTCTCATCTTCATATTTAGCTGTCATAGCTTCCTCAGTATTCATGACCTTTCCAATCGTTGCCAATAGCTCGACCATGGAATTCGACGAATCTTTAGCAAGTTTCCAAAGCAATTTCCCTTTCTGTAAGCCTCCTATTAATGCGGTCATCGCAATGCTTTTCTCATATTCTTACACTTCCAACTTCTCCTTATTAAACCTCGCGATGTATTCCCTAAGACTCTCGTTCTTCCCCTACTTAACATACAGTATGTGGGTTGTCTTCTTTTGGGGTCTTACCCCGAAATAAAGTTATGAATGAACCGTTATGCAAGTTTCTTGAAACTTTTAATGGAGATCTTTGGGAGTGAGGTGAACCAGATATGTGTAGCTCCAGTCAGAGTACTTGAGAATGCATGGCATTTCATCTCATCTGAGATGTAGTAAATATTTACAGCCGACTGGTACATCTCCACATGGTGCACAGGGTCGATACTCCCATCATACTTTGGGGTGACCACTGGCGGCTTAAATTTGGAAGGAGTTGGGAAGTTTACTATTCTTTCCACGAAAGGAGAACCTTATGAGTATTTCCTCTGTAGGGGGTCACAACTCTTGAGGATGTCTCCGATTTTGTTTTTTAGCCTTTGAATGGAGTCATTCCAAGGACTCTCGGCCGCTTCTATAGCATCGGCTTGGCCATTGTTATCCCTTGTTGCCTCCATTGGATGAGCCGAGGGTTCCTTGACTCGACCTCCTATCACGGCCTCTACTTCCCTGAACGGGTAGTACCGTATTCCCAGGTACTTCATATGGCTCCCAGCATTCAATCTGAGCTTCTTCATCTTCATAATCATCATATCGGTCCTTCGGGCAGGGTTAGCCTAGCCTCCCCAGGCATAAACTCCTAGGGTCAGCAACGTCGCTCCACCATTGAGGAGGAGGTAATTCCTTGTTAAGTGTCTAGGGTGGTCCCCTGGCCCCCTGAGGAGGCTCCCCAGCTGTCGGAGTAATCATCTCCGGTGGGACTCCCGTTATCTAGACTACTATATTCTTGCTGAAGGAAACCAGTTGGTCTCGCATCGCCTGTTGGCTTGCTCCCAACGGTTTTAATTCGGCCGCCACTTCAGCCATTTCTGACTAAGGAGGTGCGTTACTTGAGCTAGGCTCACCATCTGGAGGTGGAGGTGGTGGAAATTCTGATGCCATGTGAAAGCTTGGTGGATGAGCTTATAATCGAAGAGTGAAAGACTTACAGCTCAGTAGGAACTCTTTCAATGGTGAGACAACTCCACAGAAGGGGAGGACTGGTTCACCACCAGAGAATCCGACGAGGACAAGCTAAGTAAGGGAAGAGATGATGCTTCTCTTTCCCACAGGCGGCGCGAGATTGATGATACCAGAAATGGTACCACCAGGTCACAAGTGTAAGAAGCTCAAACAAGTATACAACAATGGTAGCAATCACACAGTAAATCGATAAAGAAGGAGATGAGGTAAAGAGGATGAACACCTGGATATAAATGGTTCGACCGGAGCCTACGTCTACTCTGCAGTGTGAAGGGTAGTTTTCACTATAAGTATGGCACTAATGACCTGTAAATACAACACTCAAGCTTTTCTCTCTCTTCTGTATATTTTGATAGAGTTTTGCTAGGGTTGTAAATAATGTGACCCCTTCTCATGGAGAAGATAAAGAGTATATATAGGACTTAGGGGGTGTAGTGTACCCCTAAGGAGGTGTGGAATGTTCCTAGCCACTGTGGTTATGCCATCTGTCACTGTCACATGTAGAGGATGATGAAATATTCCCTCATATGGGAGAATGATTCGGTTGCAACGGTTTCTTTCACATAGGTCCTGCATTCCACGCACACTGTTCCACGCGTCTCCCAAACTATGCGCTCTGCCAACTGTCGCTATCGACATCATGGTTTAGGCTGAGGACTCCGGACGACTCTGACGGCCGAGGGTGAATCTGTGGGACCCTATCCCTCGTGGAAGAACATGTGTCTCATCCGCTGGTCTCGTCTTGGACTCATCGGCTGTGGGTGAGCCAAGTCTGAGGATACTCAACCCTCCAAAAATAGTGTAAACCCCCATTCTAGGTGACTGCCGAGAGCCGAGGCCGAGTCAACTTACCCAGGTCGAGTGGCGACTTCTCTTTCTTAGTCATTTGGTAAGGGTCGGCCAAGGCCGAAGTTCATGGTCCTAGCCGAGGTGATACCTGACATATCACCCATTATAATACCCTGTCCAAAAAATTATGTTAAATTATATATGGATTATAAATGAGGAGGAGTAAATTATAATTTTAGAAGAATTATGGATAAGAATTGGAGAAAAATAAAATTATGAAATAGGTTGTTCAAATTACATTGGGAGGTCATCGAACGACAGTGGTCGGTCATTAGTAACGAGATGTAGGTCACGAGATACAAGGCATCAAATGATGTGCTACTGGTTTACAGGAGCAAGTTGCGCGATCTACAGTTCGAATGACATAGGGAAGTCGTTTGAACGACCTAGGGTTGCCATTCGAATGACTTTGGACGAGTTTTTAATCTCAGTTGCCCTTGTGCGTTGTCACAATCTCAGTCGTTAAATCTTTGAGCTGTCGAGCTCAAATCATACCAAAAGGGGGAAAATGGGTTTTTTTACCTTAGGCAGGGTTTTATTAAGGGTTTCTTGGTGTGTTTAAGGCTATTTTGAGTTGGGAGAAGATGGGAGAAGGAGGGAGAGAGAGACGGAGAGAGACAAAGGTGGGTGGTCTTCCACCTCCTCCCACCACCAAACCACCACTCTTTCACCATTTTATGGTGTATTACACCACATTTGAACCAAATACACTCATTTGCACCATTGATAAAGAAGAGCTACGAATTTTAAAGAAATATTTGGGAGATTTTAGAGAATATGATGAGGGCTTCCATGGAATTTGAAGTGGGCCTTGCTTGGAAACTTAGAAGAATGACATTTTGGAGTATTTTGGAGGATACTTTTGGTAACCCTTTATGACCACCTTTAAAGGTGGGTTTTTCTCCTCCTATACCAACATTTCTATCACAATTGGAGCCACTAAAGGTGGGAAAACCTTACTCTTAGTGTAAGACTTTATTTTACACATTTGCAATCTTGTAGCTAGACTATATGAGTAGGGTGTATTTAGTTAAATGGTTTAATTGATATGTAGAATTAAGAAACATTTTTATGAAATAAAAATATTGGAAAAATGATATTTTATTAAAATTAGAGGATGAATAAATATTTCAAAGTTTTGAAATATTAAAAGATAGTGTTTTATGAAAATAGTGTATTTTCAAGAAAGATTGGTGTTAAACGTTTTATGAAATAAAATGTTTGGAAATAATGTTTCTTGCAAAAGGATGATTTTATGAAAAATAGACATTTGTTGAGTTTGAAAAAATTAAATGCCTTTTATGTCTTAAAATGTATTTTTGCAAGTATAATGAATTTCTAGAATAATTAATGTATTTAACCCATTTAATAGGATTTTTAAGTTTAAAATCCATCTTCCCATGCATATAAACTTGTAGTAATTTGGTAATAAGTGTATAAACAAGAATCAAGAAGATTTTGTTAGGTTTAAACATGAAATAAGAAGTGTAGAAATTCTTTCCCTTAAAAGTGTGTGAAAAGGGGATTAAAGATGTGATAAGGATAAAGTGTAAGACTACATATAAAATGAAAGGAATAGTATTTTTATAAAAGTATTCTTAAGTGTAAATGGACCTCTTG
This sequence comes from Sambucus nigra, assembly GCA_949130495.1. Classification (NCBI taxonomy): domain Eukaryota; kingdom Viridiplantae; phylum Streptophyta; class Magnoliopsida; order Dipsacales; family Adoxaceae; genus Sambucus; species Sambucus nigra. Next base: position 533,550,703 of record OX422218.1, read on the forward strand.
AATAAAGAAAGTTAGTTCGGTGGCAACCTCGTGGTCAAAAAGGACACGGTTAGGTGAGTGCCTCGCTTGAACTAAGTAATGCTTACAGGAGTTTGGGATTTCGATCACGATACGTTTAAGCAGACAATAACCTAGGTGCAGTAGGTTAGTGACATCGTCACTAGTCATTGGAAAAGATTAATGACTAGAGCGTGAGGTGTTCGCTAATTTAAATGTTTTATTTACACCAAGTATATGAAAGGTAGAGCTTTCCTCCCAAGGAGGGAAGTCGGGAATTAACTTCCTAAAGGGCTACCGATTCGTGAATTTCTTTTTTATTGTGACAATGAATGGTTGTGATTCAATTCGCTACTGCTAGTGACCCAAATCAGGGGTGTGGATAGGATTTTTGCTCGGTGAGAACCCTAGGAATGAGTGGATTGACTTCAAGTGCACGGCGTAGGTTCCCTTCTGTAAGTCAGATTAGGACACTTATGGGCGAAATTACTCGGGATGGTTGCTTGTCCCTCTGACTCAAGTGTGTTCCTTTAGGTTTCGATAATCGGGATTCGGCATTCTCACCCGTGGTGACTCAGATTGGTACCATGTCATGGTAAGGTGCAATTGGAATCGGGAGAGAAAGGTGGATCGGGTTTTGTCAATGTAGCTTGGTAATTAGGTGCGCCCATCTGCGGTATTCTTATTATTGCATAAAGCTTTGCATACAGGTGGCTACGTTTTCGGCCACACGATTTGCTCGTAGTAGTGATCTTTCTTAGGACTAATGGACTTTTGACTGTCCGTCTCGACAGTCAGTGGCTCGGGTTGTGAAGAGCGGGATGATGTCTTGAGGATACGGTATAGTGTTGGAAATCAAAAAACTTAGCACATGATGTTGCTTTACCACAGTGAGTGGATTATAGTGAAACTCTAGAGATTACTCAAGAATGAGACATCTGGGGTAGTACTAAATTTTTGGAACACAGGATGTACTAAGTTCATCAGAGTGATGCAGCGGAATGTGTAAACCAGGTGTGTGATGATAACTTTATGAGAATATTCCTCTTTGGAGTGAGAGAATAGCATAGTATAGTTCTCGGCAAAACTCATGTGAGTTATATAATTAGGATAACCTAAAAATTTATGGAACATGGGATGTACGGTCCTAGGTTAGAAATGATTTTTGGTGATATATACGACGGTTGGTTGTATTACGAATTGCTTTGGGTGAGCGTTGACCTCTAGAAAGGAATTTCCCACAGAGGCGTCGGTATGCCTTAGGTACTTTCATAAGTAGTGCTAGGAATGGTTTGTACTTAATCATAAGGCGAGTGGAGACTTGGAGTCGATTATCTAATGTCATGGTCAGTGAGATGGTGAGCACAAGAGTATGTCACATGTTGAGTATTTGGTGACCTTAGTATTGAGGACTTCGATGGTTTGTCTTGAAGTATTTCTAGGACTTAATATAGAAATTGGTGGACCCCATAAGTTTGAGAATTGATGGATCGAGAACTTTGGGGACGAAATTCCCCAAGGAGGGAGGTTTGTAATACCATGTCCCAAAAATTGAATTAAATTATATATGGATTATAAATGAGGAGGAGTTAATTATAATTTTAGAAGCATTATGGATAAGAATTGGAGAAAAATAAAATAATGAAATAGGGTTGTTCAAACGACACTGGGAGGTCGTTCGAACGACAGTAGGCGGTTGTTAGTAACGAGATGTAGATCGCAAGATATAGGGCATCAAACGGTGTACTACTGGTTTACAGTAGCAGGTCGCACGAACTACAGTTTAAACGACATAAGGAAGTCATTCAAACAACTTGGGGTTGTTGTTTGAACGATGTAGGACGAGTTTTTAATCTCAGTTGCCCTTGTGTGCTGTCACAATCTCAGCCGTTAGATCTTTGAGCTGTCGAGCTCAGATCAGCCCAGAAGGGGCAAAATGGGGTTTTTTACCTTAGGGAGGGTTTTATTAAGGGTTGTTTAGTGTTTATGAGGTTATTTTGAGTTGGGAGAATTAGAAAGAGAGAGAAGGGTGGTCTTCCACCTCCACCCACCACCAAACCACCACTCTTCCACCATTTTTATGGTGTATTCCACCACATTTGAACCCAATACACTCATTTCCACCTTTGATAAAGAAGCGCTTCAAATTTTAGAGGAATATTTCGGGGATTTTGGAGATGATGATGAAGACATTCATGGAGTTTGAAGTGGGTCTTGCTTGCAAGCTTGGAAGAAGGACATTTTGTAGCATTTTTATGATGTTTTTGGTAACCCCTTAAGGCCACCTTTGGAGGTGGGGGTTGATCCTCCTACACCAACATTTATACTACCATTGGAGCCATTAGAGGTGGGAAAACCTTACTCTTAGTGTAAGACTCTTTTTTGCACATTTGTAGTCTTATAGTTAGACTATATGAGTAAGGTGCATTTAGTTAAATGATTTAATTGATATGTAAAAATAATAAACATTTTTATGAAATAAAAATGTTAAAAAAATGATATTTTGTTGAAAATAGAGGATGAATAAATATTTCAAAGTTTTCAAAATATTAAAAGTTAGTGTTGTATGAAAATTGTGTATTTTCTAGAAAGATTAGTGTTAAACATTTTATGAAATAAAATGTTTGGAAATAATGTTTCTTGCAAAAGGATGATTTTATGAAAAATAAACATTGGTCGAGTTTGAAGAAATTAAATGTCTTTTATGTCTTGAAATGTATTTTTGAAAGTATAATGAATTTCTAGAATTAATAATGTGTTTAACCCATTTAATAGGATTTTTAGGTTTAAAATACATCTTCCCATGCATATAAACTTGTAGTATTTTGGCATTAAGTGTATAAACAAGTTTCAAGAAGATTTTGTTGTGTTTAAACATGAAATAAGAAGTGTAGAAATTCTTGTCCTTAAAAGTGTGTGAAAAAAAGGCTAAAGATGTGATAAGGATTGTTGATGTAAAAAACTAGATTGCTCTAATTATTCAATCACAGATAAATAAATAAGACAAAGATTTTTAAAGTGGTTCGGCTAGGAATAAAGCCTACGTCCACTGTTATGTTATTGCTGAGTGTTTGTGGAATTCTTGATTACAAGTTCTCTCAAGAAATTCCGGTCCCCTTGAATGAGGATGATACAAGGTATTTATAGCCTTTAGGCTGTACATGAAAGGTCCAATACATTAAATGATATACATATGAAAGGGTAATACATTTAATGCAGCGTGTGCGTCAAGAATATAATGAATAGTTGAACAGTTGTCCGTCTGGTAATTAATGATACGGCCGAGATGCAGTTCGGACCGCCTTAGTTGCTCGTTGATCAAGAGTTCCTCGGAGTGCTTAGAGTATCTCGGGATGATGGAGTTCCTCGGGGTGTCCTCCTCGTTGCTTGGAGAGAACATGACTTAGTCGGGGGAAATAAACTTCCTCGTTGTTATTGTGCCATGTAGATTGATACGTGTCTTCTTATTATTGGTCCACGTCAGCAGATTAAATTTGGTATCAACAGAAGCCCCCAATGCTTCATGCTTGATGGGTTACTTGAAAGGATGGAGTATTTATTCTGCAATGTTGCTCGGTGCTCGTGAAATTCTTGATCTACCTTCTTGATTTGTTCAACATAAAGTTCATTATCTCCTGGACGAAGTATGATGCAGGCTGATCGATGGTTGCTAATCTTTCTTTTGAGTAACTCCGTGTGCTATGTATCACCCCTGGGAATTTGGATGTAGCCATGCCATAGTATGCAGCTTGTAGCTTGTCATAATCTTCAAGTATGTTGATCGGTTTGCTAGCTGACCAACTGCCTCTTGTGCCGAGCAACTGAATGCTAACTTTACGTGCTTGATTTTTCTGATTTATGATCCTCTGAATACTTTGTCGAGTAACATACTAGCTTTTGAACCCAACTCTTCAATCTGATTAGTACCAAGCAGGTGGCAGGCTCCGAAACATTTTCATACAACTTCTTCTTCAATGTTGGTCGAGACAGTAGTAGTAAATATCTCAGTGCTGTAGATGCTGATTTTGACTTCTACCTCTGCTCGGGGACGAGCAAGATGTTCTCGGGGACGAGCAAGTGATTCTCAGGGACGAGCAAGTGATTCTCAGGGACGAGCAAGAGCTTCTCGGGAATGAGCTAGTGCTTCTCGGACAGATCATCTGTGATGAATATCAGAATGTTGAAAGATCTTAACTTCATAAACTCCCCTTATACTTTAGATGATCCTCCTGCTGGTGAGGAACCTGTTTTAAAAGTAGAAGGAAAAGAAACCAATAGAATAGGAATCTAAATGTAATAGTTAGTATACATTTTCATTCTCAATGTATTTTATTTTTTATTTTAATGAAAGACTTTCATTTTTGTTCGCAATCTTAATTGCTGTTGTCTTGTAAATACTTTACATCTGCGCTTATGTATAAGTTTAAAAGATAACAATATTGTGTTGTTCATCGACCAACTTAGTAATAAAAAGTTACAAGTATTAGTAACGTTGCTCGATCACTTAATAATAAAGTAATGAGTATAAAAATGTTTAAATTTTTGTTTCCAACCAACCAAGGTGGATAAATAATGTTTGTCGACCAACTACAGTTGATGGATTTTTATCTCCGACCAGCCATACTTGGTTCAATTTAAAATATTTTCATAAAATGTGTCCGACCAACTAAGGTCAATAATTTGTCCTCGTCGACCAACTACAGTTAGTGGGTTTTTATCCCCGACCAACCATACTTGGTTCAGTTTGAAATATTTTGTTCTTCGAGGAACTTTTTGTAATAATCTTACCTCCCGACCAACATAAGTTGTAATATGAGAGTATATTTTTATCTTACCAACCGTAATTGATCATGCTGGTGTACACTTTTTGGCTCCTTAAAGCTTTTGGCTCCTTAGAGCATTTTTTGGCTCCTTAGAGCATGTCCTCCTAACCAAAGGAGGTTGGCTACTTATAGCACTTTTGCTCCTTAGAGCTGTCCTCCTAACCAAAGGAGGTTGGCTACTTATAGCACTTTTGCTCCTTAGAGCTGTCCTCCTAACCAAAGGAGGTTGGCTACTTATAGCACTTTTGCTCCTTAGAGCTTTTGGCTCCTTAGAGCATTTCAAATGTTTGACTGATGATAATAGGCAGCAAACTCCTCGTTATCAAATTGTTTTCCATGGTCTGTGATGAAGGCATGAGGGAGACCATATCGGCAGATGATGTTCTTCCAAACAAACCGGTACACCTTCCTTCTCGTATGTCATGTCAATAAGTGGCTCAGCTTCTATCCACTAAGTAAAATAATCTACTGCGATGATGAGGTATTTGAATCTTCCTCGAGTCGTCGGCAATGGTCCAACCAAATCAATCCCCACATAGAAAATGGCCAAGGATAAATGATGGATGTCAATAATGTTTGTGAAGTTCTTCTGATGGAGGAAAAGCGTTGGCACTTGTCACATTTCTTGGCATAAGCTATACAATCAGCTCTCATCGTCGGCCAGTAGTATCTCTGCGTCATCACCTTTTGCAAAAGTGTCCGACCTGTTACATGCTCCACAGGACCCTTCATGTATCTCTTTAATCAATTCTTTCACCTCGGAGGGATGTACACATCCTTGCAAACCTGCCATAATTCCTCGTCTATACAAAATACCATTAATTAGTTCATACCGAGCAGCTTTAAACTTCCATTTCTTGGCAGCGAGCTTATCCTCCGGTAATTGTTCCTCCTCAATGTATGCTCCGATGGGATCCATCCAAGATGGTCCTAAATCAAGGGTAATAATATTCATCGTCAGGTCTTCATCTATGCTCCGACTTTCTAATACTTCAATTGGTATCGTTCTTCGTAGCTCGGTACGAGTAGCTGATGCTAATCGGGCCAAGGCGTATGTTCTCACATTCTCCATTCTTGATATTCTTACCAGTTGAACAGCAACAAACTCTGATACTAACTCCATCACCTTTGCTTGATACTTAACCATCAATTCTCCTTTGTATGCAATCATGGCTTCATACTCAACCTCATTATTAGAAGCTTTGAATTAGAAACGTATGGCGTATTCAATGTCGACCTCGTCTGGGCTATTCAAAACGATCCCTGCCCCACAGCATGTAGTGCAAAATGAGCCATCTACATATAACCTCCATATAGGCAACTTGTCTTCTAATTTATGGTCTGACAGAGTTCCTCGGTGGAATACTTATCGCTTTCTTTCATCATGTCCTGATACTTCTGAATACACCTTTTGAATTTCAATATACCTCCTGAACTTCAATATTCCTCCTGAACTTCAATATACCTCCTGAACTTCAATATTCCTCCTGAACTTCAATATACCTTCTGAACTTCAATATTCCTCCTGAACTTCAATATACCTTCTGAACTTCAATATTCCTCCTGAATGATGATTAGTCGGGGCCCTGACCGTGTGAGTTTGTGGAGTTAAATTTGATGCTCGATTGCATGATGTTATAAGAATGTGCCACCAAATGAACAAATATATCTGTAATAGAAGCCCCCAACTGTGGAATGTGAACTTTGAATGAGATTTATCGACCAATACCAACCGGAGTTGGATTTTATCTACCAACCGGAGTTGGATTTTATCTACCAATCAGAGTTGGTGGTAATTGATAATAAATGATGAAGACTTCCTCGGAGCTGACCAACAGATTGTTGGGAATAAGATAATATAAATGCTGGAGACTTCCTCGGTGCTGACCAACAGATTTGTTGGGAATAAGATAATATAAATGCTAGAGACCTCCTCGGTACTGACCAACAGATTTGTTGGGAATAAGATAATATAAATGATGGATACCTCCTCGGCACTGACCAACAGATTTGTTGGGAATAAGATAATATAAATGCTGGATACCTCCTCGGCGATGACCAACAGATTGTTGGGAATAAGATATAATAAATGCAGGATACCTCCTCGGCACTGACCAACATATTTGTTGGGAATAAGATAATATAAATGCTGGATACCTCCTCGGCGATGACCAACAGATTGTTGGGAATAAGATATAATAAATGCAGGATACCTCCTCGGCGATGACCAACAGATTGTTGGGAATAAGATATAATAAATGCTGGAGACACCCTTGGAGCTGAATAAGATATAATAAATATTTGTCGAGCTCCATGCTGAAATGAGAATAGAATATGCATCCAAATAGATATAAAGAATAATTAAAAAATAATAAAGTGCCTCGCCGATCCGTCGAGGTAGAATCATATAATGCCGAACAAGAATAAGATCTTTCATAACATAAGAATATGGCCGAGAACGTTGTCAGGCCTGAATATAAATAAGAATTATCCGAACTAATGTTGTAATTCTCCTTAAAGCTGAATAAGTATCTTGTCGAGGCATAATTGCAGAATGCCGAATAAGAATAATATTTTCCAGAACATAAGAATATGGCCGAGAACTTTGCTGGGCCTGCATATAAATAAGAATTACCCCGACCAACTATCCGTTGGGGTGAAATATAATAACTGTTGTAGCTTTTCCTCGGAGCCGAATATATATAGAGAGAAGAAATTTTTCGAGCTCCATGCTGAGATAAATATAAAATATGAATCCGAACGGATATAGAATAATTTGTGCTTCAGCATTCGTCGGCATTGAATCTTGTGCCTGTAAAAATTAATAATTTTCTCTACCATATGTGTAGGCTGAATTGATTAGTCATGAGAATAATTTACTCATCCAATCAATATATGATATGTATCAGCATAAAAATTTCAAAATATGAAATAATATGTTTTATGCGAAATGTGTGTGAGATGGACAAATTATTATCAAATATGCATCATAAATAAGATGTAAAGTTTTTTGTAAATTTATTTAATCTCCAACAACTAATCAGATATTAGTTGCTGTTTGAAAATTATTTATCACTTGGTTTTAAAAATATTTTTGGGGTGATCATAAGTTAAAAAAGACTTAAGCCCCCTGCTTGTCCCCAAGCCGAACTCGTGTTTAAAGAAATATCAGGGGTGTTTAGCATTTTTTTTTAATACCCCAAGATTCTACTGCTGCCGACAAACAACATGGATGTTGCCGACCAACATTTAAGGATATCTCAAATTATAGAATATATGGTTGGATGACTAGAATATCTCGAATCTTTAGATCAAAAAATAACATTCAATGTAAAATTTAAGCCTTAAGAATGTTAATTAAATGAATAAATATATAACCCACTAGATCGTGTGATTTCATCAAAGAAACCTTGTGATGTGATGAACGAGGGGCCAACATGTCAAATTTATGCCCAAAGTCTTGATATGGTCATGATTATTTTACTAATCCTCTTTTACAAGAGGTGGGTAATGATTTTTCAGGTGAGAGAAAATTATTTTTTATATTGATCCCTTCCTATTCCCAATTTGGAGAGATAAAAATATGGTGAATGATTAAAGTTATTATCAAATTTATATCAAAAATCAATCAATGAGACTTTATTGACATAGATGGAAGATGAACCAAATTAAGTATATAGTTCATAAAAATGAATACAAAGAGACTTAAACTTGTGAATGCAAAGAGACTCAAACTTGAAGAGAGAGAAAATAGATCTGGGTCATGATTTCCATGAGAAGACTTTTCATTGTCTTTAACCTTTTCCCATTCTTTTATTAAAAATATGATGGGAATTTGAATAGACATCAAAGATCTTACAAAATTTATTTCAAAATCAACAATGAAAATGATTAAATCCTATCATCGTCATATATATTGGTATATGTAATAATTTAAAATATTTATTCCATGATATAAAATTAAAACTTGAGAATCAAGCAAAGAATTATGATTTATGAAATCTACTATTTTTCAGATTTCTAAATAAGGATAAATCTACATTTATGATTTAAAAATCATGATATGCAACAATTTGCAGATAAAAATTGGACAATTAATTTATGTATATAAACATAAAAATCATGATTGAATCAAAAGATGTATGTATAATTGATTATACGTAGAGAAAATAAAAACTTAGCTTTTGGTGGAGAACAACGCTTGTAACACGTTCCCACAGACGGCGCCAATCTGTTGATGTAAAAAACTAGATTGCTCTAATTATTCAATCACAGATAAATAAATAAGACAAAGATTTTTAAAGTGGTTCGGCTAGGAATAAAGCCTACGTCCACTGTTATGTTATTGCTGAGTGTTTGTGGAATTCTTGATTACAAGTTCTCTCAAGAAATTCCGGTCCCCTTGAATGAGGATGATACAAGGTATTTATAGCCTTTAGGCTGTACATGAAAGGTCCAATACATTAAATGATATACATATGAAAGGGTAATACATTTAATGCAGCGTGTGCGTCAAGAATATAATGAATAGTTAAACAGTTGTCCGTCTGGTAATTAATGATACGGCCGAGATGCAGTTCGGACCGCCTTAGTTGCTCGTTGATCAAGAGTTCCTCGGAGTGCTTAGAGTATCTCGGGATGATGGAGTTCCTCGGATGGAGTTCCTCGGGGTGTCCTCCTCGTTGCTTGGAGAGAACATGACTTAGTCGGGGGAAATAAACTTCCTCGTTGTTATTGTGCCATGTAGATTGATACTTGTCTTCTTATTATTGGTCCACGTCAGCAGATTAAATTTGGTATCAACAAGGATAAAGTGTCAGACTACATGTAAAATGAAAGGAATGGTATTTCTTATAAAAGTAGTCTTAAGTGTAAATGGACCTCTTGAATAAAGAAGGTAAGAAATGTGTGGTTGGGGAAATTATTGATAAGGTGTTCAATAAGTGTTAATGGTTAAAAATGGGAAAGTTAGTGTGTATAACTTAGTAGTGTTGTAAAAGATTAACACTTATGAAATTTAAAGGGATTAAAGAGGTAAAGCTATTTCCAATTAAGAAGAATATTACTCCAAGGTTAAAAGGGGTGTTAAGGTGTTAAAACACTTAAGAAGTTAGTGTGGATGACTTAAAGAGTGTTTTGGGGAAATTAACACTTGTGGACATAGAGTAAAAGGTGACTGTTGATACCAAAATTTACCACCTTACGTGGACCAGTTATAAGCCAACACGTGTCATCCAATGTGGCACAAATCCAAGTCAGCATGATATAAAAGCCCGATGAACAAGGAAGCCCGACCAACAGGGAAGCCCGACCTATAATGTATCCCGACCAACAGCCGAAAATCCAACCTGTATAGCCAACAAAGCGACATCAGTCTTATAGCATGTATTTCCAATGAAGCGGCAACAGTCGTATATTTAATTCTCATTATGTATTGATGTAAATGTCTAACAAATGAAGGCATTCCATCCTTTCATACGACAACTATCAATACCCCTCTTGGGATATAAATACATTGTATCACCCTTATTACAAGTTACCAAAAAACAAATCAAGGCAGTTAATACGTAACAGTGGATGTAGGCTTTCCCATTGAGCCGAATCACTTCAAAAATCTCTTCGTCTTATTTGTTTTTGTTTATTTATCTATGATCAATCAATTAGGCCTAGCCTAGTTTTTTGCATCAACAGATTGGCGCCGTCTGTGGGAATGTATTGTTAAACGTGTTCGCTAATTCATCATTCATAGCTGAAACTCCTGAATCAAGCACCAGAAATGAGGGAATTCCGCCTAATCCCTCTGCCCCTCCAAACAACAATGTTTTAACTGGAATTTTGGCTAGCTTGGCCAAGGGTCAAGAGGCTATGCAGGATACGATATGACAGTTGGCCCAAACTCTAAAAGCTGAAGTCCCTACACAATTCAATCAAAGGACTATGCCACAACCGCCAACAAGGAGTGTTGGGCATAGTCATTCCAGAACATCAAGGGATTCTCCATACCTTCCGGGAGAAACTTCTTCTATCAATATTACTAATTCCTCCGATGGACAATCCCTCATCCCAAAAATATTGAGTGCCATAGAAAGGATAAGTAGGGCCTCTCCTTTCGATCATTTGGGACCTAAGGGAAATTCCCTATGGGTTGCGTCGGGAAATACTCGACGACCAAGCGATCTGAGAGAAGGTTCAGTCTAATCCAGATTGAACACCTGAAGAACTGCTCGGTCGAGCAAAAGAGAAGGTTCGCAAGAAGAAAGATCAGCATGATCAGTTGGTCGGTATAAAAAAGCCGCCACCTAAAGATCTGGTGCTGGCAGTGATGCTTGGAAGGGATCCAATTAGCGCTTAGAAGATAGGTTGGGAGAAACGGCCAAGGCCAAGAATCCCCTCCACAGAAGTTTTATTATGGGATCTCCCTTTGTGCAAACCATCGTAGATCTCCCTACGCCAACCAAGTTTAAAGCTCCAGTGGTCAATCCCAAGTATGATAGGAAGACTGGCCCGATTCTTCATATAGAACAATACCAAGCAGGGGATGATATCTATGTTGTTCCTGATGAGATGAGGTGTAGGAAATTTTCAGGAACAGTCATTGATCTACTCAAATCTGGTATAATAGTCTTCCTCGGGGGCATATTTCTTGCATCCAGCAACTCGTCGAGCTATTCATTGGTAATTTTTACTTTGGAGCAAAACCAATAAAGCGAGTAGCTCATTTGCTTAGTGTGAGACAGAAGGTGGGGGAAATTACCAGGGACTACATCACTCATTTCAACAACAAGAAATTGGAAGTCATTGATTATTAAGAGAAGACTGCAATCACTTCCCTCATGAGTGGTTTGCTCCCCGATAAACTGTATTATACTTTGGCAAAAGATCCCCCAAAAACGATGACAGAATTGATGGCCAAAGCAGTGAAGATTATGAACGCCGAGGAAGATATGGCTGCTAAAAATAATTCAGATGCAAATGCGGAAAGAAAGATAGATAGGAAGTAAGATAAGAAGGAGCACAATAATCACAATGAGCGCAGGAATTCAAAAGTAAAAGAAAGCCTAGATCGGCTCAGGATATTTACCAATTACATTCCCTTAACGGTGGATATACATTATGTTTTGGAAGAAATCAAGCAAAATAATGATTTGAGTTGGCCTGAAAAGTTAAGGTCGCCTGCTGATAAGAGGGATAAGTCTAAGTATTGTGAGTTTCACAAAGATCATGGTCACCCGACTATCCGGTGTATTGCTCTCCAAAATGAGATAGAAGCACTCATCCGAAGAGGAAAGTTGGACAGATTTGTTGATTGGCAGGCTAGTGGAATAATTGGAGCTAGAGGTCGACGAAGATCTAAATAACCTATTAAACCTAAAGAAGATAAGAAGAAGAAGAACCACAACGATGATCCAGAATATGATCCTGATCTTCCCAAAAATCCTAGGCAACTTGAACGCGAGGTATTCACACTCAGTTTTAGATCTTTTGATTGCCATATGATTGAAAGGTGGGGATACAGGAGGGGGAGATTATACAGCTGAAAGGAAGGATTACCTCAATGAGGCTCAAACTTGATCCTATATCCAACGAATAATCCTTACCGAGGAAGACCAACCAAGAAAAGTTAACAAGGATAAACTCATAATTGGCTTTTCTAAGAACGATCAATATGGAGTGTTGTATCCTCATGATGATCCTTTAGTGATCAGAGTTAGGATGAAAGAAGTACTAGTAGCAAGAATATTAGTGGTTAATGAAAGTTCGGCAGACATCATGTTTTATCCCTGTTTTGATAGTTTGGGTTTAAAACTAAGCCAACTGGAGTCTTACGATAGGCCACTCATTGGATTCTCTGGCGAGAAAGTATTTCCATTGGGAACAATCAAGTTAGATGTGTTGATTGGGACATGGACGGCGAGCAGGACAGAGAGAGTGAGATTCTTTATAATGGACAAAAATGTTCATTCTTCTTATAACATGATCATAGGAAGAGTTGGTCTGAAGAAATTCGAAGTTGTACCTTCTATTGTTCATCAATGCCTGAAGTTCCCGACTAATTTTGGAGATGGAGTAATAAAAGGAGATCATAAAGTATCTCGATAATGCTACTATTCATCTTCCGACGAGGAAGATATGCTAGAAATAAAGAGGAAAACAACCACTTATCAAGTGGATATATCTGAGCCGAATAACGAATCTGAGGTTGAAAATTTTGACCCAAGAGACGAATTTGAGCTCGTAAAAGGCCAGGTGATGGAGGCAACAAAAAGCATTATTCTGGATGATGATAAACCAGAATGAACAACCCAAATAGGAGCGTCATTAGATCTGGTTCTTAAACAGGAGTTGGCGGCATTCTAAAGACAAAGAAAGCATGTGTTTGCATGGATCCATGAAGATATTCCTGGCATAGACCCCAATTTCCTACGCCATGAGCTTAATGTTAATAATGAGTTAAACCTATAAAGCAATGAAAAAGAGTTTTCAGCTCGAAGAAGAATCAGTCTATACAAGAAGAAGTGGAGAAGCTTCAAAAGGCCTCCTTTATCGAAGACGTAAAGTACCCGGACTGGTTGGCCAACGTAGTTATGGTCAAGAAGAAAAATAATAAGTGGAGGATGTGCGTGGATTTTACTGACTTAAACAAGTCCTGCCCAAAGGTTCATTTTCCTTTACCATAAATTGATCAACTGGTGGATGCAACTTCAGGGAACGAGCTAATGAGTTTCATGGATTCATACTCTGGTTATAACAAGATCAAAATGAAGCCAGAAGACAGAGAAAGTACTTCCTTTATTACTCCCCGAGGAACTTATTGCTATAATGTTATGCTGTTTAGTCTAAAAAATCCAGGTGCCACTTATCAAAGACTGGTGAACAACGTATTTGAGGAGCAGATAGGCAAGAACATGGAGGTGTATGTTTATGATATGCTGACAAAGAGAAGAAAAGTTATTGACCATATCATCGATCTCAGCCAGACGTTTGATCAACTGGAAAAGCACCAAATGAAGTTAAACCCGACCAAGTGCATTTTTAGAGTTCAGGAAGGAATGTTTCTCGGGTATGTAGTAAATCATTAGGGCATTGAAGCTAATCCAGACAAGATCAAAGCCTTGATAAAAATGCAATCCCCGACCAGTAAAAAGGATGTTCAGAGGCTAACAGGGTGTATAGAAGCACTCAACAGATTTGTGTCCCGAGTAACAGACAGATGTTTTCCATTTTTTCAGGTACTCAATAAAACCTTTGAATGGAACGATGAATGTGAAAAAGCCTTCCTAGAATTAAAGAAGTACCTGGGAACACCACCACTACTCTCCCGACCAGTGTTGGGAGAAAAGTTGTATCTATAATTGCTAGTTTCTGAGTCAGCTGTTAGCTCTGCCTTGATCAGGGAGGAGAATGGAGTTCAAAGCCAGTTTATTACACTAGCAAAGCTTTTCGAGGAGCATAATTTAGATATTCGAGACTGAAGAAATTAGCATTGGCCTTAATTGAGGCAAGTAGACGGATGAAGCCATATTTTCAAGCTCACACCATAGTGATATATAGTGACATGCCACTAAGACAGGCTTTGCATAAAATGAAAAAATTCGAGAGATTGATGTATTGGGTTGTGGAGTTGGGAGAGTATGACCTTGTATACGAACCAAGGATTGCTTTAAAAGGCTAAGTTGGGGGTGATTTTATGGCAGAATTCACCTACCCAGAGGTCCCCGAGCAACAAGGGATTATGGTCGAGCAAGTTTCAGGAGTCAGCAGACCTACTAGAGATACGTCCAACTAACTCTAAGCAAGGAAACTACAGAAGAAGTTACCACCGATCGACTAGAATCGTCCAGCGGAGTACAGGAGATGAAAAAGAAATATGAGGAGGTGAAGGATAAAATCTGCCATCAAGGGATTCTGACAAACCAAGCGTTTGATAGTAATATTCCCATATGGAGTTTGTATGTTGATGGGTCATCCTGTGTAACTGGATGTGGATCTGGAATTATTCTCAATACTCTAAATGAACTAGATATAGAGTACGCTCAACGATTCCAATTCCAAGCCTCCAATAACGAGGTAGAATATGAAGTTGTGATTGGTGGTTTAAATCTAGCTAAATCACTGAATGTCGAGCAAGTTGTGGTATACAGCGATTCACAGTTGGTGGTAAATCAGGTGTTGAATTTATATGCAGCTAAAGGAGAGATGATGTCCAGGTACTTAGCCAAAACTTTAGAGATAATTGCCACATTTCTAGCAGTCCGGATGATCAGAATTCCAAGATTAGAAAATGCCCGAGCAGACGCACTTGCTCAACTAGCTTCAGCAACTAGAATTGAGCTGCGAAGAACTATTTATATTGAGTTACTTACTAATAGGATCATTGATGAAGACCCGGTGGTTAATTTTATTGCAGTTGATATGGGGCTATCTTAGATGGATCCCATAAAAGCTTATATTGAAGATGGAATTCTACCACCGGGCCTATTTGAAGCTAAGAAATTTAAATACAAAGCGACGAGATATGTGTTAGACAATGGTGTGTTGTATAGAAGAGGATTAACTGTTGGTCCACAACGATGTGTACATCCAGCTGAAGTAAAGGATTTGATTGAGGAAATCCATGAAGGGTCGTGTGGAGCCCATGTAGCAGGGAGAACTTTTTTGCGAAGAATCAACACACAGGGATACTACTGGCTAACTATGCGAGCAGATTGTGAAGGTTTCGCCAAGAAGTGTGATAAGTGACGAAGGTTTTCCAGCATACGCAAGGCTCCATAAGCTCTCCTAACACCAATCACTTTACCTTGGCCCTTTGGTATGTGGAGAATTGACTTGGTCGGGCCTCTGCCGACCACTCGAGGAATGTTTAAGTTCCTGGTCGTAGCTGTTGATTACTTTACTAAATGGGTGGAAGTTAAACCATTGATCGATATGTCCTGTGAGGTTTATTAGTTTATACAGAAGAATATCATATGCAGGTATGGCTTGCCCTACGCCTTTATCACTGATCATGGCACACAGTTCGACAACGATGAATTTACTGCTTATTGTGCCCAATCCAACATCCAAAAAATACACTTTTCTCCTGGCCATCCTCAAAGCAATGGACAAACAGAGGTAACTAATAGAACTTTGTTGCATGGGTTGAAAAAAGACTGGAAAATGCTAAAGGGAATTGGATATATAAACTGCATTATGTCTTGTGAGCTTACCGAATAACTCCTAGAACAACTACTAGAGAAACTCCCTACATGTTTGCATTTGATACTGAAGCGGTAATTTCTGTCGAGTTAGGATTACCTACGCACAGAATTTTTAACTTCAATCCCCCAGTCAGTGATTTGATAAGAAGGCTGGACTTAGATATGCTGGAAGAGGTACGTGAAGATGCAGCTTTAAGGAATGCAGACTATCAACAGCGAACTACACATTTTTACAATAAGAGGGTAAAGCCGAGCAACTTAAAAAAGGTGATTATGTTTTGAAGATGGTGATTCAGAAGAACAATAAGCTTGTGGCCAATTGTCATGGGCCTTATCGTATTACGACATTCATCCGAGCAGGCACATATCGAATTGAGACTTTGGATGGTGAAGAATTAAAGAATCCCTGGAATGCAGAACACCTGAGGAAGTATTATCAATGATGTAGTCATATTTTACTCAGTTCATTTCAATATTAATGAGAATACGATTTCCCCAAAATTGTTATTTTTTTTTAAGTAACAGTGTTATGCATTACATTATGCAACAATATTGGTCGGCATCAGCAAACGCACCAACAATGTTGGTTGTCAACACATAAACCACCAATAATGTTGGTCGGCAACAACAAAGGCAGCAATAATTTTAGTTCTCAACACATAAACCACCAACAATGTTGGGCGTTAACATAAATTACTGGCGAAATGTTGGTTGGTATCAATAAAGGCACCAACAAAGTTGGTTGTCAAATACATAAAAAACCATGCAAGGCAAAATTATAAGTCCCAAATGATTGGTTGACGAAGACCCGGATGGATAATTTTCATCTAAACTGGGCTAAAAGATGGACAAATGTTCCACTCATGCCTGGGAACGAAGGTAACTAATGCAATTGCCTAAAACTTTAGGTACATTAGTAGAACCTTGGTGAAGCATTGGTAATTGGTATGATACTTACGATAAATCCTAAGGATACCAATAGAACCGGTGAAAAACTAGAGAGTAACTAAAAGTTTATCCATTTATAGTCAAATACTAATGAGACATTCATACATGCAAAAATTGACTAAAAGTTGATCCATTCATAAAATAATCTTTTCAATAAATTAAATGATTACATATTGTTGCTTAAACATGCAGAAACAAAATACAAAGTCTTATTCTACAGGACGTTTTCCTTCAAACTTTGAAACAGGATCCATGTCAGCTAGAGGATCATCCAAAGTATAAGGAGAGTTGATGAAGTTAAAATTCTAAAGCATTCCGGTATTGCTGCTACTAGGACGACCAAGAAGATGAAGAGGTCGGACGATCTCGAGTTCATCATGTAGCTCGTAATCTCCTAAGTATTTTGAAATCAAGCATTGAGGAATATGATAAACAGGAATCCAGTTAACATCTAACTTGAATGGAGGATTATCAAGCTCCAGCAAGCCTGGGTCATACCAATCCCACAAAGAGTTGTTTTGATCTACCTTCATCACGGTTAAGGCGTTTATCCAACCCCACTTATAGGACTCATTCTTGTCCTGTTGAATACTATCATCAAGATTACCCAGAGCTTCATTATACCCATCCATACAAACCTCCCTTGGTTGCTCATGGAATTGAAAGGTTAATTTATCAACTTAAGACTGTAGCTTCTTCAATACTCCATCATTAACCTGTAATTAGGAAGATTGAGTGGATAGTTATTTTGACAAGTTCTACAGCTTCTGGGACATCTCGATCTTTAGCTTTTAACTGTGTAGCTTGATTGGCAAGGTCCTGTTGGGTCCTAATTTCTTTTGTGGTTCCTCGGTCAGGCTTATTTCTTTCTCGAGAAGAGGATGTGGGCTTAATATTTTTTAAGGCTTCCAACTCATCCCTTAATGTTGCATATTTAGATTCCAAAAAGGAGTACCCCTCATTAGTAGTATCAACAACAGCTCCAGAGGTAAACTTCAAAAGATTCACTTCATCCCTCAAGTTATTATTCTCCTCTTCCAAAAGTTTGGCAACAGTTCTAGTTTCTTCAACTTCAAGCTTAAGTAAAGCTTCATTTTTATTGTAAACAAAAATAAAGTTATCAAAACCCCGACCTACATTTAAGCTTCGATATTTTTACTCGTAGCTCGGATGCAACAGCACAGTAGATTCTTTATGTTATTCTTGAAGTTCTTTTATCATCTCATAGTAAGAGACATTGTTTTCCATCGTCCGATCAAGTAAGTACTTCAAATACTTGTAGGCTTCTCTGGCCTACTCTGATGCGTCATCACCGAGCAACTGAATAATTTATTCTTCGAATAAGTTAGTATGACCTTCTTTGAAAAAAGCATTACATTTCTTCAGTAGCTCGGTAATATTGGAAGATAGTTGTTCCATCTTCGCTATAAACTAGCAAGAACAAACGACCACTAATCAACGATAAGAATGGAGAACAAGTATAATCAACAACAACCAAAAAGGAGCACAAGGTTCTTTTATTAATAACAAATAGTTCAAGTAAAATAAAGAAAAAAGAAACAAAATAAAAAAGGGCAAATGCCGAACAACTTTACACCTTCTCCCTATCATTCTCAACCTTCTTGTCCTGCTAAGAAGAAAGGGATACAGACCGAAGTTACTCGGTTTTCTAGGTTGGAGGAAGAGAAGACTCAGTAATTTTAGGTTGGTCTGCAGCAAATTTAACCACTGGAGAAGACTCTACAGAAACAACTTCATCTTCAACCTCATCCTCAATGACTGGAGGAGGACCACGAGTATATCTCTGAAAAAGTTGGGAGCCCTCAACAGTATTTAATTCCATAAGGGAAGCAACCCAACCATCTCTGAAACATTTTTATTTTGCATACTCAATCTGAGTAGAGGCAGCAGAAATGGCCTTGTCCCAACCCTTGTCCCAACCAGCACTGAAGGATGTCTTAACAGCAGACTTCCTATTAGACCTTTCAGAGGACACAAGCTCCTCAGTAGTCTTTGCCCTGCGCTTCGCCTCCTCTGCCCTACAGTCAGCTTCCTTAGCCTGCGCTCAGCTTCAAAGTCATTTTCATCAGATGTCTGACGAGCAGTTTCAGCTATCTTCAGTTTATCCGCCCAAGTACTCTTCTCAGCCTCCGAGGCTTATTGAGATTCGAGCAGAGAATTCTTCCAATCAGCCAAGGCTTTCTTCACATCGTTTGAAGAAGAAGAAGCCCTAATTGCATCATCCTTCTCCAGCATATTATTAAAATGCACCAAGAACTGCAAGAGAAGAAAAGAAAGTTAGTATGTGAGAAATATAAAAGATAACCAAACCAAGAAAATGGAAATCACTTACTGATGCAAGGCTCTGAGCAGCCAATTCAGAAACCTCCGCTCGGAGGAGCATGACATCCACCCCCTATGGTCTGGAAGGGTACCAGACTTGATCAATTTCCTGTCTAAACCAGGAGTAATAACTGTCGGAGGAACAACATCAAAAGAAGGTAATTCAACCAATGATAGTTGATCAGTCACCTCGTCGACTTGCTTCTCTACAAGCCCTCTCTTAAGTCTCCTCAAGGGAACTTCAACATCTTTGGGAGCTAAGTCTTTGGGGGCTTGGGGTTACATAACATCCGTGTCTTCTTCTTGGTTCCTTTAGCAAGTGCTTGGGTGCTAGAAGTCCTACCATCAAGAAGATCAGGAAATTTTCTCTTCTTCATGATTTCAGAAAGAGGAGTGTCTGAATCAGCAGCAACTTCTTGATCAAGATCAATCACCAGAACAGGAGAAGCAGTAGGTGGCAATAAACGAAGAAACGACATTTATGCATTGAAGTAAATAGGAAGCTAACCTAACGTGCTCCTCAGTAACTGTCTTGTGAAGTCCCCAGATAAACTTCAATTCTTTCAAATTTACTTCACTCTCTTTGGGGATTTTCTCTTCTGGTCAACTGCAATTTAATTTACAAAGCAATAGTCAGTATGACATTTTATCAAATATAAGTCGGGCAAGATTACTAAAATATAAAACAACCTATTCCGTTGCCAAATAGTGGACATCTAGGTCCTTGATATTTAATACCTCCAACTAAAGGGGCATGTTGCCAATTTTTTACAACTACCCCATGATCAAAATAATCCCTATTAGAATCAAGGAGGTTAACTACTAAAGCTTTACTAACTGCCCTAGCTTTTAAATAATAAGTGGTATCACTAATTACCCATTTATAACAAAAAATTATCGCTGGAATTCCTAGATGGGTTCCATAAATTTGATTAAACCTATATACTCCATTCACTACTCTCCATGTGTTAGGAACTATTCTTGCTGGTACAACGTCAAAATATTGACAAAACTCCAGACATAGGGGATTGGGAGGAAATTTGAACCCACACTCAGCAATAAAGATGGAAGGGAACCAATGGCCCTTCAGCAAGAGAGAAACAATTAAAAGGAAAAGTGGTATGGTCCAGTACAACCCGTGATGGAATGTTAAAGTCAATTCTGAACTTATCAAGTGACTCGATAGAATAAACTGTGATGAATAAAATAAAGAAGAAGAGAAGAAAAATTCTTACAAAAGCTTAAGGATTCAGCAAGAACTGAAGACAGAAAAGAAAATGATCACATGAAAGATCAAAGAACATCGCAGAAGAATCAGAAATGAGATATAGAAGATGATCGAAGTTTTATAGCTCTTTTTATAAGTCGCCTCTGGGAAAAAATAATGATTAAAGTGAACGACGATTGAGTTTACGACGGCTAATAAAGGAAAAGATGAAGATAACGCAGAAATGTTCGCTAAAATTTGAAATATTTACAAAGCTGCCATTCAAGCTCCAAAATTCTCAATTAAGTGGATAAATTTCACAAGTCTGTAAGGTCTGCAGCCGACCAAGCAGCCCAAACTACTGTTAAAGCATAATATTCCACACTTTAGCATCAACTCCAAGTATGAAATATTGGAGGCTTCTGTTGATACCAAAATTTACCACCTTACGTAGACCAGTTATAAGCCAACACATGTCATCCAATGTGGCCCAAATCCAAGTCAATATGATACAAAAGTCCGAAGAACAAGGAATCCCGACCAATAGGGAAGCCCGACCTACAATGTATCCCGACCAACTAGGAAGCCCGACCAACAGCCAAAAATCTAACTTGTATAGCCAACAAAGCGACAACAGTCTAACAGCCTGTATTGAAAATGAAGTGACAAAAGTCGTATATTTAATTCTCATTATGTATTGATGTAAAAGCCTAACAAATGAAGGCATTCCATCATTTCACACGACAACTATCAATACCCCTCTTGGGCTATAAATACATTGTATCACCCTCATTGCAGGGGACCAAAAAACAAATCAAGGCAGTCAATACATAACAGTGGACGTAGGCTTTTCCATTGAGCCGAACCACTTTAAAATCTCTTTGTCTTATTTGCTTTTGTTTATTTATCTATGATCAATCAATTAGGCCTAGTCTAGTTTTTTGCATCAACATTGACTTTGGAAACAAATGGGTTAAATGATAATTTTACTTAAAGTGGGACATTTTTATGAAATAAAAATGTTGGAAATGTGTTACACGAAGTGTTACTAAATAAATATGATTTTTGGAATAAAATCAAGGTTAAAGTATAAATGACATAAAATGATAAAATTTCAAAGTGTAACACAAGTTGGGATGTAACCCCGGGTTTTTGCTTCGGCCGGATAAAAAGGAAAAAGTTGAATAAGGTGGACATTTGTAAAATGTTAAAACACATTAAAGAAAACTCGGATGACACCGGGATAAGTAAGAAGGGCTCGTAGCCCAAGGGTGAAAAGTCCAAAACCACTGGTAAGAGCATATGATGTGCATACCCGATGGTGTGGAGCCCGTTAAAGTATGCGGTATTGGAAGATTTCGATAAAGGAAATAAGAAGCATGTCAAGAAGTAAGTTGTGTGGTGAAATATGTTAATATAACGTAACTTAAATAATTTAATAAGTGTTCCGGTATAGGTTAAAATGGACAAGTAAATGTATAATTAATAATCGTCCATAAAGTATGGGAAAAGGTAAAGTGATTGGGTAAATGGGTGATTAAGCAACCTAAGCGGTTAAACCCATAATTAACACAAGAATGAGTTGTGAAAAGGTTTTTAAAGATTAAATAAGTATTTTTTTCACGGGGTTCGCCTATGTTGAAAAGGTGAGTTTCAACGAAAATACTAAAGTGTATTGGATAAAATAAAAATGGTGATTTCGGTAAATTAATGTGTTCGAATAAATCAAATGTAGTGGTTCCAAGCATTGAACTGGGTGTATTAAATAAAGCAAGAAATGTTGAAATGAATAAAACGAATTCTTTATAAGATTAAGGTAAATTAATCTGGCTAAATATGATTTTCGAAATTAAAGGCCTTTTCATGCATTTTTATATGTATCTGTATGCATGTATATGTATGTATGTATATGTATACTGTGTAGTTTCATGTGTTAAGTCTCCTTTCTGCCATTCGATTTTATGCTTCATTTGTATATTTTCCGTTGAGCATAACCTCACACCCTCGCTTTCTTATGGCAGGTTGGGAGCAGTTTCGTATTTTGAGGGCATTATACAGGTAAGTACTTTATTTATTTTTATGTTAGTAGCTCTGCATACTTGGACTTCGGGGTACTCCCCATGGGTCTTTCGCGTAGTTTATTTTGAAACTGTAATCGCATGCTAACAAGTGAAACGTTAATTAAAATAAAACTGGACTAACAACATTATATTGGTTATTTCATTGAACTTCACACCTAATGCTCGGGTCGAACTAGGTTGACTGCGGGTAATCCATAAATCCGGTTCAGGGCGTTACACCCATAGATAAGAGGTCCCATATCCATCCCCTTTTGTCTCAACCAATCTTCACTATCGCTTCCAGCGAGCCTGTTTCACAGGCTCTTGGATCCTCTCAGGTATTAATCACTCTATCAGCATCATTTTTTATTTGACTATGTTCACTTCTAACATACTTGTCATTGAACAGGCCACCACTGTCGCATCATCTACTCCAGTGGTTATTTTCCAACCTTCCTCCCTTTCAAGGGTCCAAGTACTTTGACATGTTTTGTTATTCTCGAACTGCATTTACTTGTGGTAACATCTTCATCTAAGTCATGATTGTTCTTGTCTGTCTATATATTAGTCGATTCATGGCACCTCTTCACCAGTAGCCTCTGTGTATAATCCTCAAGTGACCTTTGTTGGTAGTGAGGCGCTTTCTTCTATGGGGATGAGCATGGGCACCATGATAATACCTCCCCAGGTATTCACTTAAATTTTTTTCTTTTGAGATTTTCTTTCTCGTGTAAGCCATTTACTAACATTGTTCTATTTCTTCGCTCCTAAGATGGCACTGCGGAGTCTTTCCCTGCGAGTTCTGCTGTAAGTCCTGGGGAGGTGACCCCACATGTACTATATATTTTGAATATATCTCTTCCTTTTACTATATAAGTTCTTGCTAACACTTCTTTATTTACTTGTCTTTAGGTTAGCGTGGTTGAGGTACCATTATCTACGGGATACGTCATGAGTACCGTGGGGGTGATTCTTCAGATATTACTCCCGATGTATCTGTCCATTATACTTGTCTCTTTTTTCTTTCTACGTAAGTCTCTTTTTTTTACATATCTGTATCTGAGGTCCATTTATCGGCGGAACTTGTATCTTTGTTCTCAGGTCGATACCGCGCATGTTCTTATGACTGTAGAACACCAGGCTAGCATCATAGAGGAGACTACCCTGGTATTTATTCTTTTGACATGTTGTTTGTTTTTTACTTGCTTTTTATGTGCAAGTGTTTGCCAATACTTCCCTATTTCATTATTTTGAGGTTAGGACAACACATGTTCTTGTGTCTGTGGAACATCGGTTTAGCATCCTAGGAGAGACTACCGCGGTATTTAATTAAATCATTACTTCTTTTCAACTTGATTTTTTTGTGCAAGTGTTCATTAACACGTACCTATTTCTTTGTTTCAAGTTAGTGTCACGACTGTCCCGATGACTGTGGAACAACTTGGGTAAGTGGCTACAAGATAGGTATTATACTATCATACCTCATACTCTTTTATATTTTCCCCCTTTTTATTCTTGCTTTTACTATGCAAGTTTCTTCATCACACCCATATTTCATTATTTTTAGGTGAGTGAGGCTGTTGTACCTAGTTCTGTTGAACAAGCTGTGAGTGCTGCATTGAGCACTCCTCAGCTATTATCTTGTCATACTTAACTTACTTCCAACTGTTTCTTAGGAATATCCATTTCCATCAAGGAGATACGTGTTGATCCTATCCTTGCCTTGTATTTGTTAGGTTGGTGCAATGCGTCCAGTAGGACCCTCTCACTTTGGTGACTTAGGGGTAAGCTCTTTGCTGCTTATTCCTTTTCTGACTAAAGTCATCTAGCTATTTATCTCTCTTAATTTAACTTATTATTTATATGTTTCTTAATTTTAGGATCCGATGAGTGAGCCTACTGAGGCAACTGATGAGGAGGGGTAAAATTCTGAGGTCACTCACTCGGATGGTGTTGATAGTTCAGGCAAGGAGTCCTCCTTCCTCCCTTATGAGCTTGAGTCTTGAAACATGGGATGTGATGATACTAAGGTGGAGACTCCTGGGGCTTTAATGAGGAAGATGTGGTGCGAGGATCATGAGGTGCTGGAGATAATCTTTGAGCATCATCCTAAGACGTTTACATTCTAGAGTGTTCTCAACATTGGCAGCCTTATCGTCTTCAATTTGAAGGCCCTCGAATCATATCCATGACTTTTTATCTACTTCTCCTTCTGAATTGATTAGAACCCAAACTTCACTATTTCTACAGACTCTCCATGATCTTCAGAGTGTCTACCATTTTTAGTTTGACTGGCTTAACACTGCAGTTATCCTCTCTTTTTGCAATGGGAGCAAACATAAACCGGCCTAGGAATTAATTTTTTAAAAATTCTAGGACGCGTTCTCCTAACAGGAATGAAACACCTAGGTGGGCTGGGATGAGAACCATGTGAATCTCTCACTAAAGTGGGAACCAGCTCGAGTGCAACAAAAGAAGTGGACGCACCGTCATGACCTTTTCCTAGACTCTCACCACCACCCAAAACAGGATTGAGAACCATCTTTCCCACCTTCTTAGATGCGTTCTCTAAAGTGACTTTAGCCTCTAGGACGTGCTTAAGATCTGTCTCTAATTCTTACACGCGGGATATAAGCTCACTCTTTTCCCCATTCAAATCAATCAACTGCTCACTCAAAGAAACTTTACTTTCTCGAGTTGCCTTTCTTTTGGCTCAAACTCCTTCAAACTCTCAATCTCACTCTCCAAATCTTTCACCTTGAGACCCAACTTATTATTCAATTTTTTAGTTTTTAAGGTCTCTGTGTACAACTCTCGAAATGCAATCTGGAGCTCACTCTCATCATCACTAGAACACTCGCTCTCAGACTCGCTAGAAACACTCAAAACCTCCTCGGGGGTATCACGTGCTCAAGTGTCCTCATCGTCATGGGACAAAGTGGGTGTGTTTATGTGACTTGCTAAAAAGGCAATGTACTTCCCTTGTGAAGACTCATCCTCGGAATCATTCACATCTTCCTCACTATCAATCAGGGTCGCTGGCATGGCAACTTTCTTGTCCTCTCTCCCAAGTCTAGTGGGACACTCAAACGACTTATGCCCTTTCCCCTCACACTCAAAAAATTTCAAATTTTCAAAATTTTCTCCACACTCTTTTTCTTTCTTACCGCTTTCTTTAGCCATGTCTTTCTTTTTGTTTCTCTTCGAAAACTTTTTATTGAAAGAATTTTGTTTCGAAAACTAGACAAACATTTTAAAATTCTTTGCAACCAGGGCCATGTCAAAATCAGACTCGTCCTTAGACTAGGATTCATAAAAACTCACTTTCTTTTTCTTTTTTAACTGGGCTTTAAGTGCTATCCCTTTATCCTTAGGTTTGACAGTGTCGGGAAACATGTTAATTTCGTACATCTGTAGGTCACCTACACACTCTTCTATTTTCAGACAATTCAAATTGCCTAAGATATTCAAAACAGTTACTTTCGGGATAAAACGTTTAGGCAGCGATCTTAAAATATTTTTAAACACTCGTGCATCAGGAATCGGCTCACCAAGATTAAAACTAGTGTTGACAATGTTGAACAAACGTGCATAAAAGTCATCAAAACACTCAGTCTCTAGCATGGTGATGGTTTCAAATTCAGTCGTCAAATTTTGAATTTTAGACTCTTTGACCGTGTTAGTGCCTTCGTGGGTGAGTTTCAAAACACTCCACGCTTCTTTAAACGTGGTGCACGTCATAATACGTCGGAACTCGTCAGGGGTGATGTGTCCGAAAATTGCACTAAGCCCCCGTGAATTATAAGTGCTCCACCTAAACTCATCCTCAGTTCAGTCTGACACAGGTTTTAAATTAGTGACATTATTTGCGGTGACAGTGGGGGGATTCCAACCTCTTTTTCAAATGACCCAAACTCTCTCATCGAATGCTTTTAAATGAAATTTCATATGGGCTTTCCAGTAAGCATAATTAGACCCGTCAAATATTGGCAACCGATTATATAAGTTTTTATTTGGAAACATTGCTGCAAACTTTCAAAAATCAAAATTTTCAAAAAAATCAATATCACACAATTTTGCGAAAAATAGGAATGCGCAATAAATTAACGTAACCCGATACCAATTTGAGAATGCTTGTACAATATTGATTCGCAATTTCCAATCATAAACTTATTTAATTAGAGTCAATTTATGAATCAAGTCAATTCTGCCCTTAAACTCAATTAGCAACGTGCGTGCAAGTGTCAAACCAACATAAATAAAATATGTGACACAATTGGCCAGGCAAAAATCCCCACAGGGCAAAATATTTTTATTTCACTATAATTGTAAATCGCAACTTACATCGGATTATAATGAAATACAGATCAGCAATGGTTCACACGCAGTTATACCACAATGGACACGCAGTCTTCAGCAAAGAATCAACACACAAAACATCCTCAATGACATGCAGTCATAAACCTTGTAGTGACTCACTCCATAATAGCACGCAGCTCTCGGTTGTAGTGATCTCCCCACAAAGTACGAACAGCAGCAAAACTTTGCTTTTGGTTCCACAAAACAACTCACACAAAGTACTTGGGATTTTGTTAATTATAAAACAAAATTTGAACCCTCAAATGTGTTCTGTCAAAACCCAGTTTTTCTCCACACGAAATACGAAGTCTGACACCCTTTAAATAATATAATTTAAGGCGGTGGAGTGTCAACTTAAAACGGCTCATTCAAACGAGACTCGACGTCGTTCGAGCGAGATCTGATCTTGTTTGAACGAGAAACGATGTCGTTCGAACGACAACGTACACGTGTCCAAAACAGTTCAGTCTTTTAAAAATCTTGGAAACCTCAAACCTAAAACTGTTTACGAGATCAGCAAAGTTTATCCAAAATATTTATGAGAAATTTTTTTTGAAAAATTAAAAATCATTTCAAAAATCATTTTTTCTTTTCAAAAAAAATATCCCAACACTTTTAATGTAAAATGTAAATGGATATAAGACATATTTTACCAAATTCGTCCTTGTTGGGCATGATTGTTGAAGTCGTCTTGAAATTCGGATTGTCGATTGAAGATGTAAGCTTCCAAATTCTTCGACAAACTTGTAGCGGTATATGACATACTAAATGTGACGGACAATGTCCTCACAATAATTATAATTAACTAACTAGTTGAGGTAATTATTTTAGGGATTGAAATTTATTCGATGGAAGTTTAATCGAAAGATTTGGTACTAAGGAATATTAACATTAATAAGGGTATTGAACTTGGGATTTTGGTTGTGAGTATTCTTATGAGTCCAAGTGAATGAGTGGAACCGGGTTTGGGAAAATAAAGAATTTTATTTAAATACGGATGTTCCCACATTAAATACGAAAAAATTAAAAATTTCTAGTGGATGAGTAATTAATTTAGGGAATGGACTTAATAATTTCTTAGATGATAAATTATTGGTAAATGAAAAATGCTGTGGACTTTGGTTGGATTTTTATGGTAATTATGGAGTAATCACCTTTACATATTATATGGGATAATAATATATACTATTATATATTTGTGTGTGGACATACTGGTGGGCCATCCGATCGGCTCGGGGATTCACGCGTTTGGGCTAGGGGTGTGCAAAAAAACCGACCAAACCGACAAACTGACAAAATCGAGCCGAACCGAAAATTTTTGGGCCGAGTTTTTTTAAGGGTCGGTTCGGTTCGGTTTGATCAGGTATAAAACCGACAAGGTCGGTTCGGTTTTCGGTTTTGGCATAAAAAACTCGATTTTGAACCGAACCGAACCGAATTAATTTTTATACTTTTTAATTTTATATTTTATATTATATTTATATTAGTGTTGGCATATTATATTATATTTTTTAATTTTATATTTATATTAGGTATTAAAAAAAATATTTTTTATTAAAATAAATGAAAAAACCGAACCGGCCCTATAAAAAACAGGCCCTGTTAAAAACCGACGAGTAAACCGAACCGGCACTGTCAAAAACCGACCCTGTTCGGTTCGGTTCAGTTCGGTTTTTCACCAAATTCGGTTCGGTTTGGTTTTTCTCCTCCCAAAACCGGCATGGTCGGTTCGGCTCAAAAAACCCGCCCAAAACCGAACCGACCGACCCGTGAACACCCCTAGTTTGGGTTGTAGACCACACGTCGGTACATGTGGGTTTGACGATGTGTAGGTCATGTAGGTACTATGTAGACGCTCCACCCTCGAGGGGTAGGTGTTGCGCTGACCCTTATTGTATTACTACTGGGTATGGGTCGTATACATGTGTACTGCATAGGGACCGCCCCCAACTTATGTGTGTTTTGTGGTCTCTGCTTAGAATGTAAGGATTCCTTCGGACTTGCCAATAGAGCACGAATTAAACACCAACGGTAGATGCCCTTATGTGTCACATATACGGAAGAACATATATTATTAATTCCCCGGATACTATGGAAATAAATTAATTGTCTAAGGATGTGGATACAAATTAAAATTGTGATCATTTATTGCATAGTGGATATTTATGCTTCTTGTGTGGAAATTATGAGACTGGGAAATTATGGAAATTGATAATACAATGTAGTCGGTACATTTAAATCATTTAATCATTGTATTAAATCGGCACGTAGTCGTAGTTAATATCTGGGGACTTTTGGGATGCAATACATGTCACACTTAGATGAGGGGTGAGGTGTTAAATGCATGTGAGTGAAGGAGGGGGTTGATTATTGTGCATCGACTGTATTGTTACATTCATAAATTAATTAAGATAATTCTTACACACCTCGGGCTCTGACTTAAAATATAAATGTTTTCCCCCAGGTTAATTCTAGACAGTGATAGCAGCACTGTTGTTGTACCAGCCTCGCGACCTTTCGGTGCTTAGCGGATTTTTCAGATTTTTGACTCCAGCCTAGGAGTTTTTCTGCCAAAGTTCAGATATTCTATTTAATAACATTTGTAAGGGAATAAGACCAAGGATTATGTATTTATTTACATTCTGCTGAATTGTGGTATTTACTTGTTATTAAATTTATTACTTAGTTGGTGTTGGTTGAGTTTCATTATTATCAGTGAGATATTCATAAAGTTTAAAGTATCGCCCTTTTCAAGTAACAATATTGATATTATGTTGTGCTGCGAATGGTATTAATTGATCGACAAGCCCCATTATCAGCGTATTGTGCCGGGTCAGCCTTTGCGTGAGAAAATGGGGGTCGTTACACTATCTCTTTGATTTTCTCAAAAGCCTTCTTCTGGGCATCTCCCCAAACCCAGTTGGCCTTTTCTTTCATCAGTGGAGCGAACAGGTGGGTCACCTCCGCCAGTGCTGGTATGAATCTCCTTAGGGAAAAAGAAAAAAAATAAGTTGCCTCTGGCTTTTTGGCGGTGGCATCAGTAGGATAACTTTCTTCTTTTCTTGGTCCACCTACACTCCTTATCGATTTACTACAAATCCCAAGAATTTTTCTACGGTTATCCCCAAAGCACATTTTAAGGGGTTTATCTCCATCTTATACTTGCTGCATCTTTCAAACACCCGCCTCAGATCTTGGATGTGCCTGTTTTCTTTCTTTGACTTTACCACTAGATCATCCACATAAAATTCCAATTCGTTATGAAATAAATCGTGAAATATTGCGATCATAGTACGCTAATACGTGGCACTCATATTCTTTAGCCCAAATGGCATGACAATATAATGAAATTTCCCTAATGGGTTGCGAAAAATAGTTTTTTCAGCATCAGTTGGATCCATTATAATTTGGTTATAGCCTACATACCCATAATGCAGTGGCGTCCACCAAGATATCGATGTTAGGCAGTGGAAACTCATATTTCGGGCAGGCCCGGTTAGATCTTGAAAGTTTACACAAATTCTTATCTGGTTCTTATCCTTCTTAGCTACATGCACAATACCGGAGAGTCATAATGGGTTTTGGATGGGCTTAATGAACCCCGCCACTGACAGCTTTTCCACTTCTGCTTCGATCTTGAGGTCCAACTCCGCTTTGTATGTGCGAGTGGCTTGCCTTAGTGGTAGGGCATTAATAAGGACATTCAA
This sequence comes from Sambucus nigra, assembly GCA_949130495.1. NCBI lineage: Eukaryota > Viridiplantae > Streptophyta > Magnoliopsida > Dipsacales > Adoxaceae > Sambucus > Sambucus nigra. Next base: position 533,581,345 of record OX422218.1, read on the forward strand.
TTTGTGAGAACTCACCTCTACGTCTATCTCAGGCATTTCTGTATACTTTCATGCAAACACGTCCGTGAATTCCCTAAGCAAACTAATGATCTCTTCTCTCTATTTTGGGATCTAGCCCATTTTTTATTAGAATGGGTCTTCCTTGTTCCCCTTATAATCACAAGTTTATTTCCTATAGCTCTTGGAGTTGCTCCCTTGGACCATTTTACATGCATTCTGGTGCTTATTCTGGTTCTTCCACATGCTCAATGATGTGTGACTCATCTACTATGAAGCATTTTGGTGCCGACTCGATGCTCTTATCCCAGAACACCACCTGTGCATATCTTTATAAGCGGTATATAACTTTTCCATCCGGGAGTACAACTTTCTTGCATGTGCGAGGTGGTACAACCACTTCCTCACGCTGCCTATTTCCCTTTCCTTTTTCTTCTTGTGGGATAACTCTTTGACCCATCGGTCATGGACATACATTCTTGATTGAGCATCTCCTCCAACCACTTGCGTCCCCTTTAACTTTATTATTAAGTTCCTCCTCTCTTCATCTAGTTTGGTGTAAAACACTGCATCCACCATATGGGCTTTTTCTACAAAAAATAGTTTCTTTGCCGCTTTTATCACTATCTCAGTATCGCGAATGTTAATGCATTGATGATATGTTAAGGGAACTATTTCGTGAGTGTGCATACACACTCGCCGTATCGGAAGCTGGTAGCTGGTATTGGTGTTGATGATATAAAACTTAATATGTGAAATAGAATTACCCGGTTTGATTCCCTCATTGACATAGCCTAGTGATTGCATGCCATCACTATCAAAACTCAAAATCACTACCGGCACAGGTACAATCTTCTGTTGATCGATACCCGTATCATATAACGTGCTTATGAGCATGATATTAATGGACACTCCTCGATCCACTAGCGCTCTAGGAGAGTTGATCCCATTAATCAAGACTGTTACATAGAAAGGACAATTGTGAAAACAAGTCACCTGCCTATCTGATTCAGAGAAGACCACCTCTGAGCTGTATCTTTTAATCAATCATCCTATGGGCCTCCCATGCCAATTAAGAAAGGGATCCCCTCACTGCTGGACTGATTCTAGAATCCTTTTTATGATAACCACATGGGTGTCGTGCTTCACCCCAATTTGGTCGAAGAACCACTTGTATTTGGGGCTCCTTGCTATAGCCACACACTCTGAATCCAACTCCATTTTGTATGTTTGTGCATTACATATATACTCTGTCTCGGATGTTCCTCCCTCATCTAGGGTAAAAACTATCTATGGTCTACCTTTTACGAGGTTTACATGCTCAACCCCATTATTTCCACCTCTTCTCTATCAAGACTAATTAACGAGTCTTCACGCACTTTCTCGTTGCTCTGCTATGCCTTCAGTTCTTTCACTTCTTCTTGATCGTATGCCACCATTATTTTGTTGGTGCCATAGTGATGGGTTGGTAGGGGATTTTCATTAACATTTACAGGTGGTATCTGTGACACCCCGCCTACTAAAATACCGAGGGATCAATCCTATACCAGATTAAAAAAGCAATCTCATATGGTTCATTCTTAGCATCACTGTCGAAAACCAATTCAATTACAAATAACTTATTAGATTGGCGTCAAAATTTTATATTAACTAATCTTTTTAACCATACCAACTAAATAAAACATTCACACAGTTTATATACAGGAAAAGAAAATGAAATAAAATAACCGAACACTCGGTACAACATAATACAACCAAATCGAATGTTGCACTAAAAAGGCGGTAAAAGAATAAATGAATTCAATAGGGCTATCGGCCCGAATATTACTACAATGCTTCCTATCTAGATCATAAGGGTAAAAGTGTCTAAAATAAACATGCTTGCATCCACAGCTGCGGCAGCAACGTCTGACTAGAAAAAATCATCATCCAGGCGTCCCTGTATTTGGACACCTAATATATATACATATATATCAGGAGAGAGGGAAAATAGAGAAACGGGTCAGAGTCCAAGTTTTGAAAATATTTAGCAAGTGCATCAAATGATATATATTATAAATATGAAATCTTTCATATTTAAACTGCTATCGCACTCTCATGAGATACACCTCACCCCTCCTCTAATAGTGCACACATATTACATACATTTTAAACAACCCAGTTAAGCTACCCTGCTTAACTAATCTCTTTCACCCACCCTCTAAGTCTTTATAACTATCACCAACCCTGCGTGATATAATATATGTTATACCGTAAGCTATCACCTACGCTTGAGTTGGTATAATCATCAATGTGGTATATATATATATATATATATATATATATATATAACGTTCATTTTCCAGAACTCTCACTAGTTTAAAATACCATTTTCACTTTACACAAGTCTAAGCTATATGATATATCATCTTCACATACGAGCACTATATTATAAACATGAAGTATATTTATACCTATTTTACAATCATAAGTATAATAACCATCCCACCGAGATATAACTCGAGAATGCAGTATCGAAGTGCCATCATCATCCGGGTTTACTCAACTTAACCCCGGTACCAAGCCAGGCTCACTCATGATCATGGTAGAAATACTAAACGATGGAGGCGGTCATATTCCTAAGTGAAAGTGGGATTATCATCGCACCCATATACGGGATGATATGACCTGGGGAATATACTCTCCCTGCTCCTCAAGCCACGGGATTCACCCACATCGCGCAACCTCCCTAGATAACACTAGAGATATATATAGTTTGGTTGTCCTTCCCTATGCCCTTGGAACCAGCCTCTAAAGTACAAATATACCAGTCACACGCAGATATATTTATAATCACATCATATCATATATATATATATATATATATATATATATATATATATATATATATATACCGTAACAAATCCCGTATATATAATATATCAGTTCCTCGATATACCTTGGCTATAATTACCGAACTCTATAGCGATAGCCAATATCCCAAATGTTCCCATTCTTAATAGTATAAGTACTCATATACTTAATCATACTAAACCTATAAGCATCCTATTATTTAAGATTTGACGCATACCTTAATCACTTTTAAGGATTTATATATAATTCTGAATATACCAATTCGTGATAATTAAATAATTGTATACGCAGCTCATCTTAATTCCATAGGCATCGCATCACCTATAACAATGGTCGTCAATAAACGTACCGGATAGCCGCTCAATCCTCTTTAGTCCATATCCCAAATTCCATCACAATCACATCCTAGGATTTACTCAACTGTAATTGGCCCGAATTTATTCTAACCGCATAAATATATCTATACACACTTGTCTAAGTCCTCTCTTGAATGTTACGTATCCTAACCATTATTAGGTCCATACCCCGGATTGTACCCTTAACTAATCCAAGGTTCCATATTTCATCCCAAGGTTTACTCACCCTAAATTCCATTATCTAGGAGTCTTAATATCACAAATAGAATCCCCTACAACAATTTCCAAGTTATAATTTAACTTCCCATACACTTAAGGGAAGAAAACTGACACATTCAGCAAAGGTGAATCAATTTGCCCCTAATGCGAATCGATTCGGATTAGCGAATCGATTCGCTCTCAATCCGAATCGATTCGGAAAGTGTTCTACAAGTAGGTCCTCAAAGGTGAATCGATTCGGTTTCAATTCGAATCGATTCGGCCTGAGACAGTCTAACAGGTCCCCTTATGCGAATCGATTCGGTCTAGACCCGAATCGATTCGCCCTGTTCGATGCTCATTGTTTGGGCGATTTCATCTTCTCCAAAATACCCAAATATCATCCCAAACTCCATTTTATGGTTTCCAACCTCAACCAACAACCCTATAATCATTCTAACGTTGATTTATAGCTAACACGTCAATTAATTTATGGGATAAAACCATTTCTCTGGGATTTAAACCCTAAAACCAAATAAACTCTTTTTTGTCATTTTATCCCATTTCGACCCATATACGCACCCTATTAACATGGTTTTAACACTAGAAGTCGTCAAGAGTTTACAATACATCAATTTGTAAACTAAAAATCAAATTATCCCAAATTTATTTTAAGGGTTCTAACCCAAAATTCGTATGGTCTACCAACTATAATATGAGATACACACTCAAATGAATAAAGCAAGTAAACACTTGCCTCATGGATAAAATCCGACGACCTCGAGTTGAGTCCCGCGAAGTTTGGCCGGAAATCCCCTTTTCTCTCCTCTTTTCCTTCTTCCTTTCTTTCCTTTTTATTTTCTCTCTTTTCTTTATTTCTCTCGCAACTTATAAGAGAGAAATAAGGGTTTGTCCCTTATAAACCCAAAAATGACTCGTTTACTCAATTGCGAGTCCATACTAGTTCAAAAATCCTCAGAACCCAAACACTACCCTCGGGTACTCTATTCTGACTATTCTTGGCCATTCGAAAACCAACCATGCACTCAAAATCTTCATGTGAGTTACTTAACTAAAATTCACTAGTCGTACTCGACACTTCTCAACACGCATTTCCTACAACATAAACTATCACTCGTCACTTAACCCAACTGCGACATGATATAAAAACATTACGACTCATTTACTTAGTCCCCAAACTAAATGTAACACGCATCGGTAATTATCTAACACTCATAAACTCCAAAAATTATTATTCACAGTAATTCCTCAAATTTCCAAATTATACTCATTTATGTAATTTAAATATTCATAAAAGTACCGGGTATTACATTCTCCCCCCTTACAACGGAATTTCGTCCTCGAAATTCGAATTCGATCGGTACTACCAACCTAGGATCGCTAATCACACTTCATCCTGGTACACACAAGTCGAAAGGTACTAACCCAAATGGTACCCTACCATATACTCCTTCACGGTACCCACTTATCTCAAGGCTTATACTCTAATGCACTATCTTAACCACAAGCTTGACTATATCTCTACGCTAAAACACTAATTCCGTCGTAGGGTTTAACTCTAATAACGACACGTCGCATCTAGTGCTTCTATAGCCGCATATAAAGAAAACGAGCCAATAATCATCACTCTAACGTATTGATCCCATCGAAAAAACGCTACTCTAAGCATCCGTTCATCTACATCATGACATCGAATTTCCCTCAAAAGGAAATTACACTAGCGCTTGACTAATCCCGTCAGTCTTATCGCTTATCTTAAGTGTGCTCACTCTTGTTGCACCTATATTATTGGATTATTGCGTACCTCCTACGGCATTCCATCCAACACGTTCCAATTCCATTTATAACTGCCCCAAAGCGTACTCTTCAGCTTTATATAATACGCCCCTTCTATTTCGGACGATATATATAAAATCAACTTACCAAGGTGCGCACACACCCTATAATCCGTGCTTATCTGCACCACTATTGCAAACGTCACACACGTAACACTCTCTAAAAATGGGCTTCACTTTCTTCTCGGCCTGGTGCTAACACTTGGGTACACTCAACCCGAATTACTCTAAATTCATTTCTTCCTATACATGGAAATTCAATCCTTCTCAAGGTTAACGTACCAATCTTCTCGTGGTCAACCCACTATAATCACCCTATTTCAGCGCAACCTGCCTCACTCCGTTAATTACGATACTCTAAGATCGGTGTGTTTCCTACACACGTAAATCGGTCACTATACTAACTATATCTTTAGCGGCCAAGACCTTTCCTAGCTCCCTACATTAGCTCAGTTTCATGCGTGGTACGTCTCGCAAAGCGAAATCCAAATAAGGAACCCTCTGTTACACTACTACCTGCATCATCGGTGATCAAGATATAATGGCCTAAGGCACAAAATAGGGACTTCCAAAATCCTATCTTGCAACCATACTAACGTGCGTCTATATTTATGTCTCTCCATTTTAGCAAAATGGAAAGTATAACTAATCGGGGATCCTATACTCTACATAAGTGTTACGATTGTTGATGTAAAAATTAGAATATCTCTAATTTCTTTAATCACAGATAAAAATATAAATAAGACAAGAGGTTTTAAAGTGGTTCAGCCTTGAACGAATGGCCTACGTCCACTGTTTGTGTTATTATTGACTGTTTAGGAATTCTCGAAGTAGGATTATTCTCAAGAAATTCCAGTCCCCTTACAATGAGGATGATACAATATATTTATAGCCCTGAGGCTGTACATGAGAAAGAATCATACATAGCTGTCCAATAAGCATATACATCTGTATGATAATAATCAACATTTAATGCGCATTTAATCCTCTTAATTATTTGATAATAAATGCTCTGATCGAGGTGCATCTCGGACCGCCTAAGCTACTCGGACCGCCTAAGTATCTCGGTATCCATGAGTTGCTCGGTGCGGTAAAGTTCCTCGGATAGCACATACTGCTCGGAGTGTCTGAGTTGGTCGGGGTAATTGAGTTCCTCGAAGTCAAGATGTTGTTCATAAGTGTTTGTTATTGCCACGCAGATTGCCATGTGTCTCCACTTAATTGAGCCATGTCAGCAGACTAAATTTTGTATCAACAGAAGCCCCCAATGTTTCACAGTTCGAGACTGAGGAGTGTGGAACATTCTTCTCGAAATATGGCGGGATTAAATGGTCATCCTGAATTTTAGGAACGTTTTCTTTGCATTTATTTTTTCTTTTCAAATTCATAGAATCAGACTTTTCGAATTTTCTTAACTGCTTCGATCTCCGCGCCCTTTTTGTCCTTTTAGCCGCCGGTAGCCTAAACGTCTCCCTTTATAATCATTATTTTTACCTTTTCCCAAGGTAAGGTATTTAAGCGTTGTAGAAAATCATATCGTCTTCTACTTTTTCAAATCAGTATCTTTGAGTTTACCATTTTCTCTCTCTCTTGTGCGTTCATCCCTTTCATCGTTCGTTGTCAACAGATCCATCCTTTTTCTGTAAGATCTTATTCCCTCTCTTTCATTTCCTTTATTTACCATGGTTTACCTTGTTGAGTCGCTTGATAAGTTTCGCTCTGATTTCTCTATTCCTTCGTGGGTTGTTCTGGAGGAACTTTCTGAACCTTCAGATTATTTCCGTTTGGCTGAGGGACATTGGTTCCCCAGCCTCTTTGTGGATGAATGTGGCTTTTCTTTTCCGCCAAACCCTTTGTGTCTGGAATTCTGTCAATATTTTGATGTGGTTCCTGCAAAAATATCCCCCAACACATAGAGAATAGTTAATGGAGTTCATAGATTAAATCAGATTCACGGATCTCGTATAGAAATTCCAGAAATTATGTTTTGTTATAGATAGGATGTTAGTGACAACACTTTTTATTTAAAAACTAGGTTTTTAAATAGGGCTCTAGTAGTCAATCTCCCAGATGCCAATAGGGATTACTTCGAGCACGGTGTTGTTATGAAAAATTGGCAACACCCTCCACTAACTGAAAATGATGTGTACTAGTGTCCTAGATGCCCTCCTTATAGCAATGGAATAGGTTATTTTTATTTTATTTTATTTTTGAAATTATGCTTCCTTTTTGTTTGATAAAATGTGTCACTGATATTTTAATTTTGATTTATTTGCAGTTGACAGCAAGAGAAAGTATCCAAAAGAGACAGAAGTTAATTTAAAACATTTGAAACTTATCTGGGGTTTGCATCAGACTGTTGCCGACGAGCATCTTAGATCAGCTTCATATTTGCTGCAGTATAAGAGTTACACAACGTAGAACCAGTACCAGCTTTTGCAAGTTCTTCACCTGAGTCACATATTCCTCTGAGTGAAAGAATGAAGAAAATAAGAGCTCCTGCCCTCTTTGAGAAATCTGCCTCTGTTGCAGGAGAGGTAAAGAAAAGAAAACATGATGTCCCAGAAGAAGGGACAAGAAAAATCGATGCACCTCCTCCGGCTGCTCCTGTGAAGGTTGTCGAGAAGCCCCTAGTGGCTCCGAGCAAGGTCGCTGCTCCAAGCGAGGTTATAGTCATATCCTCGACTAAGACTACATCCTTGGTCGAGACCGTTGATGCTCCTCTGAGGAGGCTAAAGAAGAGCTCCTCGGTCAATTTAGCTGAATCCATCGCTCAGCCCCCGACTACTGGAAGTGGTGTTCCCACTTTTGCTGCCCCGAGCTCTGCCATGAGCTCGGTAGCTCTGCCATGAGCTCGGTGAAGTCTTGGATCATTCCCGAGATCCAAGGAATTGAAAAAAATCTTTCTCGGGATATAATTACCACATTAACTGCTCGTCATATTGCTTCTGTAAGTATTATTGTCCTAAACTTTCATTTTTCCCTTGTTATATCTTTGCACTGACTTGCTATTATTTTCTTTTCCCAGTTGGTAACTTTTTTTAATACAATTTTGAAAAAATATGAGGCTATTAAAGCTTCAAGCTCCTCATCAGGTGTAGAGGAAGCTTTGATGGGTCTGACGCAGTCTCTGAAGGATTCTCGTCAAAAGTATGTTGATGATAAAACTGTTTGGGAGAAGAAACTTAATTCCACCGAGCAGGAGAGGGATCAAGCTGTTGAAGTCTCCAAGGGGTTGGAGAAGAAAATAAAAGACTTGGAGGGGAAGAATAAAGAGCTCGAAGGGAAACTCCAAAATGCTGGAGAGCTTGAAGGTAAGCTCAAAACTGTTGAGGCAGAGTTGGGTAAACTTCGTGAAGTAAGTCGTCGGAAGGAAGAGGCGGAGAATAAATTGAAGGCTATGGAGGAGCTTTTATCCGAGAAGCTTTCCTCGAAGAAGGTGAAAAGAAAGTTAGCTGTGAAAAAATCCTTCAGTGCTGGCTGGGACAAAGGATGGAATAAGGGTCTGGCTGCTATGATGTCGCAGGTGGCATATGGTAGCCTTAAGTACTTTAGGGATGACTGGGTCGCTGCTCAGAAAGAGATGAATATTGAGGAAAATTCTAACCTGTTTCAGCGATACATCCCTGGCCCCCCTTCCAACTCCTGAAGAAGAAGAAGAAGAAGAAGAAGAAGAAGAAGAAGAAGAAGAAGAAGAAGAAGACGAAGCTGCTTCTGAGGAATCCTCCATGGTGATGGGGGATCAAATTTTTCATCCCCCAATTGTCCAGTCCTCTTACGAGCAAATCCAACCATCCATTATTTTAACCGAGCAGCTTCCAGCTCCCACCGAGCAGCTTCCAGCTCCCACCGAGCAGCTATTCGTGCCACCCGAGCAACCTACTTCCTCGTCCCAACCTTCCGAGAAAGTTTTGGGAGACAAGGAGAAGGTGTAGAGTTATTCGGATTTTTCTCTCTGTTTATTTTTGCCAATTGTAACTCTGACCTATGTACTTCTCTTTTATGATGTAATAAAATTTGAAATTTTAACTATTCATTGATTATCTTCCTCTTGCTCCTTATTGATTCTTGATATCTCTTCTTTTTACTAGCTTATGGCCATGATGGAATTGCTATCTGCTCATGATACAAAATTATTGAGGCAATGCAATGATTACTTCAGAGCTGGTCATACAGATATGACTGAAGCTCAAATCATTGATATCCTTGGTCAAGATGCTTCAAAGTAGGTAGTTGAAGCTTACCAGTATTTAAAGTGTCTGTTCGACCGGGCAGTGGCTAATAATGTAGCATATTATGACATGATTGAAGACCTCCAAGGCACTCTCGAGGAGCTTCAACAGCAATACAAGGAATCTTCAGCCCTCTTGCACCAAGGATATGAAAAGAAGTATCAGCAACTGAATGCTGATAAGGGATACGATAAATTGTTTGCTGCTTATGAAGTGAGGGAGAGAACTTTGAAAACCGAGGTCGATGAGCACAGGCAGATAGCCAAGTTGTTGGAGCAGGAAAATTATAATCTACGAGGAGAAGTATCCCAGCTGAGATCTGTTGCCTCTAACTCAAACGTATTGGTCCCTATAAATGACGAGGGGTTCTCCTTCTTGGAGGTCGAAATGCCAATCTGAGAGATGAATTAGAAACCTTGAAGAGGATTGGGCCTTCTACCTCTACTCGGGGATGAGCAAGAGCTGCTCGGATTCCTATCGAGGAACAAAGAACTCAATCGGCACTAGAGAATCAAGCCTTCCAATTGATGGCAAAAAACCAGGCATTGGTTGAGATGTCCAAGAAAATCATGAATCTGGACGAGCAGCTCTCTGCTCAGAAGTCTGCTTTGGAGAGTAAAGAACTTTTTGTAAAAAATCTTCACGAGCAGCTGGAAAGGTTGACTTATCAATTCCATAAGCAACATAGAGAATTTTGGATGGATGGCTATAATGAAGCCCTTTATCACCTTGATGATCGGATTCAGCAGTCGAACAACGAGGGGTATAAGCAAGGATGGTTAAATGCCTTGGGCGTGCTACAATTAGAACAAGGTCGTTATTTATGGGACTACCATAATCCTGGATTTCTCGACCTACCAGTGCCACCATTCAAACTTGACATGATATGGATTCCTTCTCGGGCAATCCCTCAATGTTTAATTTCCAAATATCTTGGCGATTACAATCTCCATTCCAATGCTGAGATATCTCGCCCAGAACACTTACTCAATCGGCCATTTGTGATGAACATCAGGATGCTCAAAGACCTTAATTTCATAAATTCCCCTTACGCCTTAGATGATCCTCCTGCTGGCGAGGAACCTGTTTCAGAAGCAGAGGGGAAGAAACCAATAGAGTAAGAATCTTGATGTAATAATTATTTCATTCCCAGTGTATTTTGTTTTGGATTTAATGAAAAACTTCTATTTTTCTTTGCAATCTTGATTGCCATTGTCTTGTAGATATTTTGTAAAACACTTTACATATGTGTATGTATATCTGTTAAAAAGATAACAACATTGTGTTATTTGCCGATCAACTAAAGCTGGTTAAAACTAATTGTCGACTATCCTGAATTTGTGGTAATCATTTGACGACTAACCAAAATTGATGATATTTTATTTCTCAACCAGCTTGGTGGTAATTTAAAATGTCACGAGTATCAAAAATTTTGCTTGATCACTTTTTAATTCTAAGCCATTAGTTGACTTTTATCACATACTCATGCTTTGTTTAATAAAAATGTTCCCGACCAACTGTAGTTGACAGCTTCTTATTCCCGACCAACCGGAGTTGGTGGATTTTCTTCCCAACCAACCTTAGTTGGTATTTCTGGGAAATATTTTTTATCCCCGACCAACCGGAGTTGGTGGATTTTCTTTCCAACCAACCAGATTTGGCACTTTTGGGAAATATTTTTTATCCCCGACCAACCTGAGTTGGTGGATTTTCTTCCCAACCAACCGGAGTTGGCACTTTTGGAAAATATTTTTTTATCCCGACCAACCGGAGTTGGTGGATTTTCTTCCCAACCAACCGCAGTTGGCACTTTTGGGAAATATTTTTTATTCTCGACCAACCGGAGTTGGTGGATTTTGCTGAGTAGTGTGTAACACTAGTATTTCGCAAAAAAAATTCAATAAAAGGATAGAATTGGGTAGAATATTCACATTTTATTCATACTAATGAAACAGCATTACATAAGAGTTTACATTACTGATAATATTTGCGCAGGTGTTCTGCATTCCATGCATTTTTAAACTCCTCCCCCTCTAAAGTTTCTATTCTGTAGGTTCCTGGTCTAACAACTTCTGTAACTCGGTAAGGTCCATGCCAGTTCGCTTTCAGTTTATTGTGCTTTTGAATCACTTTCTTTAGCACATAGTCTCCTTCTTTCAGGTCGTACCTCTTCACTCTCTTGTTGTAGAACAAGGTTGTTCGTTGTTGGTAAGCAGCATTCCTGATAGATGCTTCTTCTCTAACTTCTTCGAGCATGTCCAAATCTAACCTTCTCATTAAGTAGCTGACAGGGGAGTTGAAGTTCAATACTCTGTGTGTTGGAAGACCCAACTCGGCAGGTATAATAGCTTCACTTCCAAATGCCAGCATATATGGAGATTCTCCAGTTGCTGCTCGGGGGGTAGTACAATAACCCATAGTACTGAATGTAGATCGTTGATCCAGTTTTCTTTCGCGTCATTCAGTCTTTTCTTCAAGCCATTTAGCAGTGTTCTGTTTGTCACCTCAGTTTGTCCATTGCTTTGGGGATGGCCTGGTGCCGAGTGGATTTTCAAGATATTTGACTGATGACAATAGGCAGCGAACTCCTTGTTGTCAAATTGTGTTCCATGGTCAGTGATGAATGCGTGGGGAAGACCATATCTACAAATGATGTTTTCCCAAATAAATCGGTACACCTTTTCGTATGTCATGTCGACAAGAGGCTCGGCTTCTACCCACTTAATAAAATAATCCACTGCGACGACGAGATATTTAAATCTTCCTCTAGTCGTTGGAAGTGGCCCGACCAAGTCAATTCCCCACATGGCAAATGGCCAAGGGAAGTAATGGGTGTCAACAATGCTTGGGGAGTTCTTCGGATGGAGGAGAAGCGCTGACACTTGTCACATTTCTTGGCATAGGCTATACAATCAGCCCTCATCATTGGCCAGTAGTATCCTTGCGTCATTATTCTTTGCAGAAGTGTCCGACCTGCTACATGGGCTCCACAAGACCCTTTATGGACTTCTTCAATCAAATCCTTCACTTCGACGGGATGTACACACCTCTGTAAACTAGCTATGATCCCTTGTCTGTATATAATACCATTAGTTAGTGCATAATGAGCAACTTTAAACTTCAATTTCTTGGCTGTGAGTTTATCAATCAGTAATTCCCCCTCCTCAATATATGCCCTGATGGGATCCATCCAAGATGGCCCTAAATTAAGGGTAATAAATTCATCGTCAGATCTTCATCTATGCTCCGACCAGCTAGAACTTCAATTGGGATTGTTCTTCGTAGCTCGGTACGAGTAGCCGATGCTAATCGAGCTAAATCGTCTGCTCTTGCATTCTCCATTCTTGGTATTCTCACCAGTTAAAAAGTAACAAATTCCGATATCAATTCCATTGCCTTTGCATGGTACTTAATCATCAACTCTCCTTTTGTTGTATATATACCAAGCAATTGGTTTACAATCAACTGTGAGTCACTGCATACAATTACCTGCTCTGCCTTCATGATTTTTGCCAGACTAAGACCTACAATCATCGCTTCTTATTCGGCCTCATTATTAAAAGCTTGAAATTGAAAGCGCAGAGCATATTCTATATCGATCTCGTCTGGACTTTTCAATATAATCCCAGCTCCACTACCCGAGGTGCATGATGAGCCATCCACATATAGGTTTCATACAGGTATTTCGTCCTCAAACTTCTTATTGGACAAAGTTCCTCGATGGAATATTTATTGTTCCTTTATCTCCATTTCTACCACACTTCGCTGCTCGCCGACCTTCTCCTCTTGCTCTCCGACCAACTTAAGTTGATCGGGGTTTAAATTTGATGATCCTGTAACATCCACAGGTTGGTCGGTGTTCAGCTTTTGTTCCTCGGGGGTATCAGGATAAGTGAACTCTGCTATAAAATCTGCTACTGCTTGCCCTTTCAGTGATAATCTAGGCTCATAAATTATATCATATTCACTGATTTCTATTGCCCAATACATCAATATCCCTGATTTTTCTGGTTTATGAAGAGCTTGCCTCAACGGCATATCGGTATATACGACTATGGTATGAGCCTGGAAATATGGCTTCATTCTTCTACTCGCTTCGATCAGCGCCAGTGCCAACTTTTTTAGCTTTGGATATCTAATCTCTACTCCTCGAAAGGCCTTACTGGTGTAATAAATTGGTTTTTGTACTCCATCCTCTACTCTTATTAATGCCGAGCTAACTGCATTTTCCAAAACTGCCAGATACAAGTACAACCTTTCTCCCATCACTGGTCTGGACAATAGTGGAGGCGCTCCCAAATATTTCTTCAATTCTTGAAAAGCTTTCTCACATTCTTCATTCCATTCAAAAGTCTTTCGGAGCATTTTAAAGAATGGGAGGCATCTATCATTTGCTCGCGATACAAACCTGTTAAGTGCTGCTACTCGCCCTGTAAGACTTTGCACTTCTTTCTTCGTCGTTGGAGATCGCACCCCTAATAGAGCTTTGATCTTTTCAGGGTTTGCTTCAATTCCTCGTTGATTGACAATGTACCCGAGAAACATGCCTTCTCGTACTCCAAATATACACTTGATCGGGTTCAACTTCATTTGGTATTTATCTAGTTGATCAAAGGTCTGGCCTAAGTCAACTAGATGGTCAGCAGCTCTTTTGCTCTTTGTCAGCATATCATCAACGTAAACTTCCATATTGCAATTGATTTGTTCTTCAAATACCTTGTTCATCAACCGCTGGTATGTCGCACCTGCATTTTTCAAACCAAAAGGCATAACATTATAACAATAAGTTCCCCTAGGGGTAATGAAAGAGGTACTTTCCCTGTCTTCAGGTTTCATTTTAATCTGGTTGTAACCAGAATAAGCATCCATGAAGCTCAGCAGCTCGTGTCCCGAGGTAGCATCCACTAGTTGATCAATTCGGGGCAAGGGAAAATGATCCTTTGGACATGCCTTGTTGAGGTCGGTGAAGTCTACACACATCCTCCATTTGTTGTTCTTCTTTTTCACCATCACTACATTTGCTAGCCAATCTGGATATTTAACATCTTCAATAAAGCCAGCTTTCTGGAGCTTCTCGACCTCCTCTTGTATAGCTTGGTTCTTCTCGGGGCTGAACACTCTTCTTCTTTGCTTCACTGGCTTGATCTCCTTATTCACATTGAGCTCGTGATATAAGAAATTTGGGTCTATTCCGGGCATATCCTCATGACTCCAAGCAAAAGTTTATTTTATGCTTTTTAAGAAACTTATAAATTCTTATTTTAGTGAGGCATCTAACGACGAACCTATCTGAGTTGTTCGTTCAGGGTGCTCGTCGTCCAGAATGATGTTTTCAGTAGCTTCCACCACCTGACCTTTCACGAGTTGCGACTCATCTTTAGGATCCAATGTTTTAATTTCTGCACCTTCATCCACCTGATAGGTAGTAGTCTTTTTCCTAGATTCTTCCAGTTCCTCCTGTTCGGTAGATGAATAGTAGCATTCCCCAGCTACTTTTTGATCACCCTTCACAACTCCTACTCCAAAATTGGTTGAAAATTTTAGGCATTAATGTACCGTAGATGGTACTACTTCAAACTTCTTCAATCCTACCCTTCCCATGATGATATTATAGGTTGATTCAACATTCTTATCCATCACGAAGAAGCGTACTCTTTCTGTTCGACAATCAGGCCATGTACCAATGAACATATCCAACTTGATCGTCCCAAGTGGAAAAACTTTCTCGCCAGCAAAACCGAGGAGGGGCCTATGATAAGGCTCCAACTGAGACAACTTTAGATTTAAGCACGAGTAGAACATAATATCAGCCTAGCTACCATTATCAACCAGTACTCTCGAGATCATCACTTCCTTCATTCTCATTTTGATCACCAATGGGTCATCATGAGGATACAGCACACCTGCGAGGTCATTTTTTGAGAAACCAATGACCAGTTTTTCTTTGTTGACCTTCCTCGGGTGATCATCTTTAGCCAAGTTTATTCGTTAAATATATGAACAGGCTTGAGCCTCATTGAGGTAAGATTTTCTTTCTGCAGTAAGGTCTCCACCTCCTGCATCTCCACCTGTAATAACATTATAATCAAATGATCCAAAACGTATTAAAAATACCTCACATTTTGGTTGCCTTGGTCTTTTGGGAATATCGGGGTCGTCTTCTGGATCATCTTCATGGTCTCTTTTCTTGTTCTCCTCTGCTCGACGGGGAGATCTAGATCTCTCTCTTTCTCGGTCGTTGTTTCTTCTTTCATTCCTACGATCAACATACTTTGTCAGTTTTCCTCGTCTAATGAGTGCTTCGATCTCATTCTGAAGAGCTATGCAATTTTTGGTCATGTGGCCATGATCCTTGTGGAACTCGCAATATTTGGCTTTATTCCTCTTGTCAGGGTCTGACTTCATTTTCTCTGGCCAGTTTAACTCCTCGTTGTTCTTGATTTCTTCTAGAACATGGTTGATGTCTACCTTCAAAGGAGTATAATTTTCAAATTTCTTTAATACCTCCCATGATGGCTTTGTTTTTGAGTGCTTGTCACCACCATTGTTCTTATGCTCTTTCTTTTTGGACTTATCAACCTCCACCTTGATCTCTTTGGTATCCATATTCTTCTTTGCAGCCATTGCTTCCTCGGCATTCATGATCTTGGCCGCTTTTGCCATCAGTTCTGACATGGTTCTGGGTGGATCTTTAGCCAAAGTGTAGTACAACTTGTTGGGCAACATCCCACTCATCAGAGCAGTAATCGCCGTTTTTTCCTCATAATCGATAACTTCGAGTTTCTCGTTATTGAAACGAGTTATATAATCCCTGGTGCTCTCACCTGCCTTTTGTCTAACACTTAACAAGTGTGCTACTCGTTTAACCGGTTTTGATCCAAAACAGAAGTTTCCAATGAAGATCTCGGCCAGTTAAAAGAAAGTTGAAATCTTATCCCGAGGAAGATTATTATACCATATTTGAGCAGATCCTGTAAGAGTTCCCGAGAATGCCCTGCATCTCATCTCATCTGGCAAAGCATAGATGTCGGCAGCAGCTTGGTATTGCTCTATATGAAGGACAGGGTCGATTTTTCCATCATATTTAGGAGTCACAACAGGTGCTTTAAACTTTGATGGTGTGGGAAAATCCACAATTGCTTGGACAAAATGTGTCCCTTGGACAAAAGTTCTTTATAGAGGATTCTTGGCCTTGGACATTTCCCCTAATCTATCCTCCAGCCTCTGAATAGAGCCTTTCCACGCATCATTTCCTTCCTCGGGCTTGTTGGTTCGAGCAACTGATCGTGTGGATGTGGCTTCTTGGGATCTATCTTGTCGAGCAACTGGTTGTGATTGGGCAGAACCCTCTCTTAAATCAAATGGTCGTCGAAAGTTTCTTGACACAGCCTTAGGAGGATTTTTATTCTTCCTAGGGCCCAATCGATCAAAATGAGAGACCCTACTCAATCTTTCCAGTGCACTTGTCCTTTCCGGAGAGAGAGTGATGTGTTGTTCAGTATCTGTGGCTCGTACTGACGAAGTTCGACCCGGTTGATAAGAAAAATCTTCAGATTTATCAGTGCGATATGAATCGATTTGCCTAATGCGTGAAGAAAGTAAATGAGTATTTCTTTGACCACTTCGTTGTCCTGAATAGGTTGATGCTCCACCTTGGATAGTTTGCATGAGTTGTCGCATTGTTTCCTGCATGGTTGTCTGGCTTTGAGCCAAACTGGCCATGATTCCAGCCAGATCTTGGATATTTGGAGGAGAGGATGGATTTGGGGGGTTTTCAGCGTTTCGATTGCTGGATTCAGGATTGTCAGCCATTGGTGATGATTTATTTTTGGTGAAAAACGAAAATTACAGTCGTTTCCCACAGACGGCGCCAATTTGTTGATGTAAAAAATTAGAATATCTCTAATTTGTTTAACCACAGATAAAAATATAAATAAGACAAGAGGTTTTAAAGTGGTTCAGCCTTGAACGAATGGCCTACGTCCACTGTTTGTGTTAATTTTGACTGTTTAGGAATTCTCGAAGTAGGATTATTCTCAAGAAATTCCGGTCCCCTTATAATGAGGATGATACAATATATTTATAGCCCTGAGGCTGTTCATGAGAAAGGATCATACATAGCTGTCCAATAAGCGTATACATCTGTATGATAATAATCAACATTTAATGCGCATTTAATCCTCTTAATTGTTTGATAATAAATGCTCTGATCGAGGTGCAACTCGGACCGCCTAATCTGCTTGTACCGCCTAAGTATCTCGGTATCCATGAGTTACTCGGTGCGGTAAAGTTCCTCGAATAGCACATACTTCTCGAAGTGTCTGAGTTGGTCGGGGTAATTGAGTTCCTCGAAGTCAAGGTGTTGTTCAGAAGTGTTTGTTATTGTCACGCAGATTGCCATGTGTCTCCACTTAATTGAGCCATGTCAGCAGACTAAATTTTGTATCAACAACGATCATTATACACAAACATGTTACCACATAATTTGCCTCCTAGCCACAACATGGTTATAATCCTCAAATAAATTCCCTTAACCTTACCTCGCCCATTTACTTACGGTGTGAGAAACATTTTAGTGCTTTTCCATAGCACTTCCGTTTCCATTAGCCCCTAATCATCACATGACTTTCCGCTAATATATCATCAAAACCAACATCCTTGCATCCAATAACATCTCTCCACTTCTAACGTCGTTCAGGTTCATGTGTGTAGCGTCTCGCAAGCGAAATCCAAACAAGGAACCCCTCCGATACACTACTACTTAACTTTTTCGGTCATGGAGGTCTGTTAGCTTAACACAGGAAACCAGGATATTTCTATCCAATTCACCAATAAAATATGGTTAAAACTCCTACTTCTGTCAAGGAGTTATACCATAAGCGCTTGTACTAACACTAAGTCCTTTGCGTAAACAATAACGAGCTTAAACTCACAACTTAACAATAAATCCTGCATGCCTTAAATTACATATATAAGGCCGCCACACACTAAAATCAAAACAATGAAACATCTATTCATCGAAGTTCCATCTCAACATATTCTAAAGGCGAGCTCAACCTGTATCCGAGTGAGATATCGCAAAACCACCAGTTCTACCTTGGAACCGCGGATCCGATAGCCTTGCAATCATTAGCCTACTATCGCTCCGATCGTACAAGAACATTTATACTCACAATAGTACTATACTTGTATAACACACACAAAATGAGCAGTGCCACCCAAATATAAGCTCAAAATACCAATACCCACTTCCACAGCGAATGAAGAAAGAAAAAAATGGAACCCCGCTATCGCGAAAAAATATATAGATATACCCTCTATAATATTATCAATATTATCAATAAACTCGAATCACACACAGGAATCTAGGGCTAACAAAATATCGTGACTCAATCTTGCCACACAAAATATACCTCCTTCATCCGAGGTGAAATTCATAATAACAACTTTGCTAATCATCCCGACTGCTCTAAATGGTTCCCATACATAGTACACTTATCTTAACCGAACCAAAAAACTACTTTAATCAATGCCCCATCTAGGCACCCTACTCTTGTCCTTAAACTCCTATCAGGCAAGATCAAAGTGTGTGGTTGTACGCTCCACATCACCAAATTCCCCATTTCTAGCCATTCTGACCATGTTAAGGTTATCAGTATCTCAGACTCCATAGCTTCGATCCTGGAAATTATCCTCGTAGTTCCCTTAACTTCTTCGTCAAAAATGAAACACACTCCTAGCTTTAAGTACCATATTTCAATGAATCCCTAGGCGGATGTCCACCCTTGGGGTTTCACGAACACAAGTTCTCCATAAGTGTTAGCAACACTTGCTAGTGAGCCTATCATTCCACTGAAGGACTCTCTCTTAATTGTACCTACATTATCAAGTACAAAGTTCACTTATCCATATAACTCTCTGTTCACTGTCGGCCCCTGACCGATCCTCATGTGAGAAATATAAAAACAGCATTCTCTTCATTTATGATAACTTAAAGAAACTCGCGGTTGAAGCCATCCGTAAGATTTCTCTATGATCAAAACATTCTGCTCCCCGAAATATGGTGACCACCATTCCCACCATTCCAACATTTCTCTAACGAGTGAAAAAAATTTACTCAAATTTTCACATCTGGGCTTTTATATACCCTGCTCTAAGCCAGAGCAAGGGCTGCATACGAACAGCTCGAGTTTGTCTCGGTTAAAGCTCGTGTTTGGCTCGTTCATTTAGTAAATGAACCGAGCTCGAACACAATTTTGAGCTCGTTTAAAAAAATACGATCATTAGGCTCGGTTCGAGTTCGACTCGTGTTCGATTATAAGGCATAAACGAGCTTGATTAAGCCTCTTGCTCGAGCTCAGCTCGTGTTCGGCTAAGTTAAAGATCGTGTTTGTCTCGTTCGTTTAATAAACGAGTCGAGCTCGAACAGCATTACAGGCTCGTTTAATAAACAAACTTAGAAATCTCGGCTCAAGTTCAGCTCGGCTCGATTCGTATGCAGCCCTAGCCAAAGCTTCTGAGCCTTATACTTCCATTGGATAACGCCACGTTGCCTTCCCATAACTTAAACTTCAACAAATGGTCCTTATCAAATACCCTTTCAACTTGTTCTCTATTTAACTTCACTGGGTAATTCACATTTAACACCACTCTCTACTATAGCGATACGTGAATAAATATAACTACTATACTCTAATAATTATTGCAGCAATACATGAAAATGCCACAAAGAGAGTGACCTCAACTACGACCCTTATTCCCAACTTCAAGTAATAGCTCCAACTAATCCCCGCCTCCTGCTGCCCTCGTAACGGCCTTCCTTGGTCGCCCTTCATCGATCAGCACACGAATCTCATAGCAAAAGATTTACTATAATCTTAGATAATAGCATGAGAACAAAATATCACAATAGGAATCAACAATCCTAATGATAAGGCTTTATATCAAATAGAAAGAAAAGCTGAAAACGTAGTACGTTCGCACAGATTCCTAGGGACATTAGAACATGATGCTCTGATACCATCTGTGACACCCTGCCTAATAAAATACAGGGTGATCAATCCTATACCAGATTAAAACAGGAATCTCATATGGTTCATTCTTAGCATCACTGTCGAAAACCAATTTAATTACTAATAACTTATTAGGCTGGCGTCAAAATTTTATATTAACTAATCTTTTTAACCATATCAACTAAATAAAACATTCACACAGTTTATATACACGAAACTGAAATAAAATAAAATAACCGAACACTCGGTACAATATAATACAACCAAATCGAATGCCGAGCTAAAAAGGCGATAAAAGAATAAATGAATTCGATTGGGTTATCGGCCCGAATATTACTACAATGCTTCCTATCTAGATCACAAGGATAGAAGCGTCTAAAATAAACTTGGTTGCATCCACAGTTGCGGCAGCAATGTCTTACTTGAAAGAATCATCATCCAGGCGTCCCTGTGTCTGGACACCTAATATATATATACATATATAGCCAGAAATAGGGAAAATAGAGAAACGGGTCAGAGCCCGAGTTTTGAAAATATTTAGCAAGTGCATCAAATGCTATATTTTTAAAATATGAAATCTCTCATATTTAAACTGCTATCACACTCTCATGAGATATACCTCATCCCTCCTCTAATAGTGCACACCCATTGCATACATTTTAAACAACCCAATTAAGCTACCCTGACTAACGAATATGTTTCACCCATCCTCTAAGTCCTCATAACTATCACCAACCCTGCGTGATATAATATATGTTATACCGTAAGCTATAACCTAAGCTTGAGTTGGTATAATCATCAATGTGGTGTGTATATATATATATATATATACCGTTAATTTTTCGGAACTTTCACTAGTTTAAAATACCACTTTCACTTTACACAAGTCTAAGTTATATGATATCTCATCTTCATTTACGAGCAGTATACTGTAAACAACAAGTATATTTATACAAATTTTACAATCACAAGTATAATAACCATCCCACCGAGATAGAACTCGAGGATGCAGTCTCGAAGTGTTATCATCATCCGAGTTTGCTCAACTTAACCCTGGTACTAAGCCAGGCTCACTCATGATCATGGTAGAAATACTAAACGGTGGAGGCTGTCATATTCCCTAGTGAATGTGGGATTATCATCACACCCATATACGGGACGATATCACCTGGGGACTATACTCTCCCTCCTCCTCAAGCCAGGGGATTATCCCACATCGCGCAACCTCCCTGGATAGCACTAGAGATATATATAGTTTGGTTGTCCATCCATATGCTCGTGGAAACAACCTCTAAATTATAAATATACCAGTCACACACAGATATATTTATAATCACATCATATCATATATATACCGTAACAACTCCTGTATATATAATATATCAGTTCCTCGATATACCTTGTCTATAATTGTCGAACTCAATAGCGATAGCGAATATCTCGAAGCTTCCCATTCGTAATAGTATAAGTATTCATATACTTCATCATACTAAACCTATAAGCATCCTATTAATTAAGATTTAACTCATACCTTAGTCACTTTTAAGGATTTATATATAATCCTGAATATACCAATTCGTGATAACTAAATAACTATCCACGTAACTCATCTTAATTCAATAGGTATCGCATCATCTATAACAATGGTCGTCAATAGACGTACCGGGTAGCCGCTCAATCCTCTTTAGCCCATATCCCAAATTCCATCCCAATCATATCCTAGGATTTACTCAAATGCAATCATCCTGTATTTATTATAACCGCATAGATATATCTATACACACTTGTCGAAGACCTCTCTTGAATGTTACACAGCCTAACCATTATTAGGTCCATACCCCAAATTGTACCCTTAATTAATCCAAGGTTCCCTCTTTCATCCCAAGGTTTACTCACCCTAAATTTTATTAACTATGAGTCCTAATATCACATTTAGAATCCCCAACAATAATCTTTATGTTATAATTTAACTTCCCATACACTTGAGAGAAGAAAACTGACAAATTCAGCAAATGCGAATCGATTCTCCCCTAATGCAAATCGATTCGGACTAGAAAATCGATTCGCTCTCGATCCGAATCGATTCAAAAAGTGTTCTGTAAGCAGGTCCTTAAAGGAGAATCGATTCGATCTCAATCCGAATTGATTCGTCCGGAGACATCCTTACAAGTCCCCTTATGCGAATCGATTCGGTCTAGACCCGAATCGATTCGCCCTGTTCAGAGCTCACTGTTTAGGCAATTTCATCTTCTCCAAAATACCCAAATATCATCCCGAACTCCATTTTATGGTTTCTAACCTCAACCAACAACCTTATAATCATCCTAACTCTGATTTATAGCTAACACATCAATTAATTAATGGGATAAAACAATTTCTCTTGGATTTAAACCCTAAAATCAAATAAACCCTTTTTTGTCATTTTATCCCATTTCTACCCATAAACACTTAAGGGAAGAAAACTGACACATTCAGCAAAGGTGAATCAATTCGCCCCTAATGCGAATCGATTCGCTCTCAATCCGAATCGATTCGGAAAGTGTTCTACAAGTAGGTCCTCAAAGGTGAATCGATTCGGTTTCAATTCGAATCGATTCGGCCTGAGACAATCTAACAGGTCCCCTTATGCGAATCGATTCGGTCTAGACCCGAATCGATTCGCCCTGTTCGATGCTCATTGTTTGGGCGATTTCATCTTCTCCAAAATACCCAAATATCATCCCAAACTCCATTTTATGGTTTCCAACCTCAACCAACAACCCTATAATCATTCTAACGCTGATTTATAGCTAACACGTCAATTAATTTATGGGATAAAACCATTTCTCTGGGATTTAAACCCTAAAATCAAATAAACTCTTTTTTGTCATTTTATCCCATTTCGACCCATATACGCACCCTATTAACACGGGTTTAACACTAGAACTCATCAAGAGTTTACAATACATCAATTTGTAAACTAAAAATCAATTTTTCCCAAATTTATTTTAAGGGTTCTAACCCAAAAATCGTATGGTCTACCAACTATAATATGAGATACACACTCAAATGAATAAAGCAAGTAAACACTTGCCTCGTGGATAAAATTTGATGACCTCGAGTCGAGTCCCGTGGAGTTTGGACGAAAATCCCATATTTTCTCCTCTTTTCTGTCTTCCTTTCTTTCCTTCTTTTTTTCTCTCATTTCTTTCTTTCTCTCATGACTTATAAGAGAGAAATAAGAGACTGCCCCTTGTATACCAAAAAATGACTCGTTCACTTAATTGAGAGTCACTACTAGTTCAAAAATATCCGAAACCAAAATACTACCCTCGGGTACTCTATTCTGACTATCTCGGCCATTACAAAACCAACCGTGCACTCGAAATCTTCGTTCGTGTTACTTAACTAAAATTACTAGTCGTACCCGACACTTTTCAACACGCGTTTCCTACAACGTAAACTATCACTCGTTACTTAACCCAACTGCGACATGATATAAAAATAATTTAACTCATTTACTTAGTCCCTAAAGTAAATGTAACACACATCGGTAATTATCTAACACTCATTAACTCGAAAAATTATTATTCACAGTAATTCCTCAAATTTCCAAATTACACCCACTTATGTAATTTAAATATCTATAAAGTACGGGATATTACAGTATCTTCAGAGTACCATTGGCCACTTGCTCGCTAATAATCCTTTGTAAGTAAAAACAGTGTTTGGTAGCATGCTGCATCCTCTGGTGAAGTTCATAATACTTGGCATCTGCCTTCTCGATTGCTGTTGGGACTTGCCCATTAGAGTGAGGTGGACCTGCTACCACCTCTCGCACTAAAGTGTGGTAGCAATCCATGGCCTCCTGCACGCTACAAGGCAGCGGTGGTGGAACGTCGCTCCCAAACTTCTTTTTTCCTACACTAATTTCTTAGGACCCTGAGCCTCCCTTCTTGCCCTTCAAATTACCATCCACTTAGTTAACAGCTTGTCTTTTAGAGACCTAAAATCTCCTCATGTTAGATACACCTGTGTCCTCCAATTTGACGGTCTAGGTTTTATTATCGTCGCGATGTTATTGGCTGCTCGCGTGATCTCTCTAAACGTCCCATCCCTGATCTCATTGACCAAATTGATATTTTACTCTTCTAGGATCCCCTCAATGCATATCTACAACAGTCGTGATTCACTCACATCTTCATGAACATCCAACGCCCTCTCGCGAAAGCGCTTGATGTACTGCATCGATTCTTTGCCTGGTTTTTGTACCTCTTGAGCGAGGTGCCTCAATATGAACTCATCTTATGCTATAAAAAAATTCTAGAGGAACTATTTGTGCATCTTCTCACATGGTGGGATGTCGTTAGGTGTAATATGGGAGTACCAGGTGAATGCCTTACCTGTGAGAGTTTTTAAATATTCTCGTAGCTTCAAGTCTTTGTTATTACCATGCAAACCCAAGTACTATACGAACCTCTTCACGTGTTCTCTATGGTTTTCTCCCTTTCCATTGAACTTTATGAAATTTGGAGAAACATACCCCTCTAGGTATGGCTTTTCACTGATACTTTCGGGATAAGGGTTCTTTAGCTCCTCGTACATATAAGGGGATTCTTTCTGAGAGGAAAGCAATTTTTTACCTCTTCCATAGTGACAACCTTGGAAGGAGGTTCTTCGAGTCCAACCTTCTTCACTTCTACCGAAGTCATTGGTGTTACTGCTTGCTCCGTTACCACCTTCTATGGCGGAGCCACCTCTACAGTCACTGTTGCTGTTATGGTTGCCCCTCCCGTAGGGGCCACCACCGGTGTTGTACGGGATTGATTTAGGCTTTCTAAGTCGACATTATTTTGTTTCAAAAATTCAAAGAACATATTTATTACATTCATACCTGCCAACGGCGTAGCTGCTGCCATACTGGTTTGTCCCGCTTGAGGAGTATCTTATTCCTGTCACCACCACGTCTTTTTGTGGTTCGGTCACTCCGAACTTCATTACTTGCCGAAATATCTTCAGAATTAGCAACTTTGACACATTATAACCTTCTTTGTGAATGGCAATAAGGATACCTCCCCAATAGAGTCGCCAAATGTAGGAGGGTGGTGTAATTGGGGTCTGTGAAGAATTAGAATGAGTGAAGCATGACCCACTCCAATGGATTCTGTTTTCAAGGTCTTCAAAGTTTCAAGAGCAGCTCTGGTAGTAAACCTTCCTTTTCTGGTAACAATGGAGTAAATGTTATGACCTTCTTCCTCAAAAAACAAACTCCACAACCAATATTGATATCAGGGAGAGAGAGATCTCCTGAGAATAATGGTTGTAATGAAGGGGTGTTGAAAACGCGAGGCCCCCAATTTTAAATAAACATATTACAAAATATAATTTCCTTTTATAGAGGCGGAAGCGAGATGGTTCAAACACAAAAACATCAAATTTTAATTTATCTCAAATTAAAATTAAACCAAGTGAAATATGATGAAACACACACACAATTTAAATTTCACTTAAACACAATTAATTTAACCCAAGTCTTAGAAATTTGCCTAAGTCTTATTTTTAATATTACCAAACTAGGCCAAACCAATTTTATCAAATTAAGTGACGACTTGAATTAAATTAACAAAAACATTACCCAAATTAATTTAGCACCAAATTAAATAAGTAGTGAAATATACCAATTTTATCTTTTTACCTAAGCATGCGTTCTAGGGGAAAAATAAACAATTAATCCACTACGCCGTGATGTACGAGAAAAAATCCACAACGGGAAAAAAACCTTGGACGACCCTAGCCTTAATTCCACTAAGTATGGTTTTATAATTACAAGATGTAATACCCCGTATTTTTATGACTTTTAAATTTTGGGATTTATTAAATTTAATTTGAGATATTAACTTAATATTAATACGAAAATTATTTGAAATATTTACTAGCGTGATGAGAGTTAGTAATTATTGGGATTTTATAGAAAATTAATAAATGAATAAAGTAATATGTATAATCGAATTTATTAAAGTTATCACGAGTTTATAATTTGATAATTTTAGAAATTAAATTGGGACGCGCCTATGTCGTCTTGGGATTAAATTAGTATTATTAAAAGTGAATAAACTATAAGTCACCCGTATGGTCATTTTGAGTGCGCCAATGTGTCCGAAAGGGTCGAGATAGTCAAAACAATGTACCCGGAGGTTTAGTTTGGGTCTCGAGGCGTTTTTAGACCTAATTAGCATCCCGGGATGGGGTTTTGGACATTTCGTATTTTGAGGCAATTAAACCCACGAATTTTTCAAGGCTATATCAGATGTTAGGAGTTATCATCTAGGGTTAACAAAAGCAAAACCAAAGAACGGCCATTGGAGAGGAAGTGGAGAATCTTTCCAAGGAGTTTTACGCCAAAAACTCCGCCATTTACACCCCCGTCACCGCCAAAGTATAGATCGCACGACGAGGAACACAACCACACCATTTTCTTCCACAAATCAGAAACAAAGATTTCCAGGCAAGTATCTATCTTGCTTTATTTTAGTTAATGCTTCAATTATGTTAGTCTAGGGTTGATTAGAACTAGCTTCATGAAAGAAAGCATATATTGGAGACTAGAATTCGCATGTTGTAGAGGTAATAATCATATTCTGCAAATCTAATTCACATGTAGAGGATAAATCATGAATTTTCATTTAGATGGGAGTAAAAAATTCTGGAAAAAGAATTGTAAGAATTAAGTGAAAGAAAAGATTAGGGTTCTTGAGGTTTATATAGATTTTGCCCTTTTAAATTGTTATACTTGATGAAAACTCACATGTTTTACGTAGAAGATTATTTATTTGGGTATATAAAACTTGTAGTATCATTTGTTGGGAGTTTGGGTGTTAAATATGATGATTTGGTTGAGTTTGAAGAAGGATTTCCGTAGCTGGGTTTTCTGCAGTTTCGCCATAACTTCTTGATCAATCGATCGACCAAATATCATCGATCGATCTATCAAGCCCCTTCCATCGATCGATCAACCCCTCCTGGAAAACTCATATTCCGCTTTTAAATAGTTTATTTCGATTAAAATGAGCAGTAACCTTTAAACAGTATTGTTAGAACATTTTGGGACATAAAGAGGACCAGTAGGACTCAGTAAAAAGGGAGCATTTAATGTAAGACGAATTTAGGGTTAACGGGGAATGATTTACACATAAGAAATTATGGGAACGTATAACTAAAGGGGTAAGACTCGTAAGGAAGTTACGTTAGAAAATAAAAGAGTACCTACTTAAATTATACTTAGGGAGATATGATACTACGAGTGATAAGAAGTAAGTATGGAATAACTTATAAATAAGATTAAAAGAGACGAGCCGTTATACGGGATAATCGAGTAATGTGTACTAAGAACGAATATCATAAGTATGGGTCGTGGATGTACCGAATTTAGAAATGGGAATAGTAGTATATATATACATATGACTGTGTTTGTCAATATACTATATATATGTAAAAATCATGCCCGCGCTACTTGCTATCACTGAGGTTTCCGCGTCGGGACAGTCTTATCTCGATGGGACCTTTATGGGGGATATTGACTTGTACCCTAGATCATAGGACTCCTTGGTACAGGCTATCTGATTGATAGTCAGACGTTCCTAAGAGACATAAGGGTATTTGCCGACCTCTTAGTGACTTGGAACTATGCTTCGCCTCAATTTGTATATGTTTGTGTTAATACGGTTCGAGAGTGATTTCGAACTAGTATTTCCCTTAGGACGAGTGATACGGGGACTTGATAGCAGAGTATGCCAGCACCATAAATTTTATGTGAGGTGCCGATAGTATATATATTATACGAGTGATTAATATATGTAATCATAAAATTGGGAACTTTCCACTGTGAATAAAAGTAGTTAAGTAATGAATAAATACTCCGACTTTATTATAAGTGTTTGAAAAGTTTGAGACAATATTGGAATGCTTTATAATGAAATGAGATTCATGTGAAAACTTTACTCTCAAAAATTAATTATCTTAGCCCTAGTAATTGTCGGCATGAAACCCTATGAAGAATTTAAGTTAAGCTAAACTTTGGGATTAATAGTGCGGTAGGTGTGCACACTAGATGAGAGGTGAGAATTTCTCGAGAGAGTGTCGCATACTAATATGATTGTTGCATTAGCCGGTAAGCATTTTAAATACTTGCTAAACTAAATTTTAAATTTTTTACAATCGGGCTCTGACCCGTTTCCTGTAATCTCTTCTCTCTTGTATATATATATGTATATATTACAGGTGCCCAGCCACAGAGGCGTCATGCTTAG
The DNA here is from genome assembly GCA_949130495.1 of Sambucus nigra. Taxonomy (NCBI): domain Eukaryota; kingdom Viridiplantae; phylum Streptophyta; class Magnoliopsida; order Dipsacales; family Adoxaceae; genus Sambucus; species Sambucus nigra. The sequence goes on from OX422218.1 coordinate 533,610,134, forward strand.
GTACGTTGGACTGGACGTGCTGCAGCTTATGTGGGAGTTGCAGGCCATTTTCTTAGATGATCTCCTTATTGATTCCATTCTTAGTTCCGTTTTAATTAGTTGGGCATGTGTCGCCCGTTTCCTTATTCAGATGGATTTGTCAGAGATTATGTTCATTGATCTTTAGTATTTTACTCGTTGGGATTTAATTAATGTCATGATGGTTTTCCTTTATGGTTTTAAAGTTGGTATTTGTGGTTTGAATGCTTAAATTCTTGGATGTTTATTTCCAGTCTTAATAAGTGTGTGACTCTTAAACTGTTTATCGTTAAAGGTTTTTATAATTGGATTTAAATACAAATGGAAATAACGTTTTACATGATTTTGACACTTAGCTTAATTATTTAGGGTGTTAAATTGGAAAGTTTATTTTGCGACAGTGACGCTAAGAAAGAACCAACCGTTCACCTTGGTCATAATTTAATAAAGGACTGATCACTCGGTATTTAATTAGGCGGGGTGTTACAGGTGGTATCAGAGCATGAGGTTCGAGTGTCCTTTAGGGATCTGTACAGCTTATTTCGTTTCCATCTTAGCGTCTTTAATTTAGAGCCCTAATAGTATGAATGTTGTATTCATCTTTATGCGTTGGAAATTCGTGCTTCTGCGATTTGTCAATGTGAATGTTGAACTTATCCAGATTATTTTAAACTTTCAGATGGACCGTCAAGACGAATAAGATAATTCCGTTGGGAAAGTTAGTGAGCAAGAACAACTCACACCTCAGGTGTCTCCGAAGAGGGTATCAATCGCCGAATTTGTAGCTATTGTAGCACAGGCAGTTACCACTGCAGTCTTACAGTACCACGATCGCAGTATGAAACTTAGTGGAGGCGAAAGACCTAGAGAGATTAGTCAATTTCAAATGACTAGAGTTGATAATTGTGCAAAGACACCGAAATTGCGGCAACAAGCTCCTCAAGACTAAAACGGCCCCAGAGGTAACAAAATTTACGTATAGAGCCAAAAGCATCGGGGCCAACAAAGCCGGGGTCAGAATGAAGTCACAAAGAGGTGTTTCAAATGTGGAATGGATGGCCATAAACGTCAATCTTATCCGAATCAGACTGGAGAGAAACTACAACTCGATCAGCGAGAAATTTTAGGACTCTGCTATAAATGTGTGCAATCGGGTCACAAGTGGAGAGATTGTCTTCAACCTGACATTGTTTTTCCTGAAGTTTCTCAGCAATGCCAACAAGGCCAAGGAAAAGGCGAAACTAGTCAATAACGTCAAATTGGGAGACCCGGGACAACGCGGTCAGTTCCTATAAGTTACATTTGTCCCGTGCGAGGTGTCCGTGCCTCTTACAGGGTCATTTGGTGGTTGGTTTGGGTTTTCACCTTTTAACGGCCAGTTTTCAAGTTTAAGGGTTGATTTTTGTAAATTATCACCGTATTCTCAAACGGAGAGACTCGGGACTACGCGATCAGTTCCTACAAGTTACATTGGTCTCGTGCGACGTGTTCGTACCTCTTTCGGGGTCATTTGGGGGCTGGTTTGGGTTTTCACCCTTTAGCGGTCTATTTTTATGTTTAAGTGTTGATTTTTGCAAATTACCATCGTATTCCCAAAACTAGAGACCTGGGAGTATGCGATCAGTTCCTACTATTTACATTGGTACCGTGCGAAGTGTTCGTGCCTCCTACGGGTCGTTTGGGGGCTGGTTTGGGTTTTCACCCTTTAACGGCCTATTTTTAAGTTTAAGTGTTGATTTTTGCAAATTATCGTCGTATTCTTAAACCGAGAGACCCGAGACTATGGGGTTAGTTCATACAAGTTACATTAGTCTCGTGCGAGGTGTTCGTGCCTCTAATGGGGTCATTTGGGGGCTAGTTTGGGTTTTCAACTTTTAACGGCCTGTTTTTTAGTTTAAGTGTTGATTTTTTGCAAATTATCACTGTATATTCTCAAACTGGGAGACCTGGGACTACCCGGTCAGTTCATACAAGTTACTTTGGTCACGTACGAGGTGTTCGTGCCACTTACGAGGTTGTTTGGGTGCTGGTTTGGGTTTTCGCCCTTCAACGGCCTATTTTTATGTTTAAGTGTTGATTTTTACAAACTGTCGTCATATTCTCAAAACGGGAGACCCGAGAGTACGCGATCAGTTCTTACAAGTTACATTGGTCCCGTGCAAGGTAATCGTGCCTCCTACGGGTCGTTTGGGGGCTGGTTTGGGTTTTCACCCTTTAACGGCGTATTTTTAAGTTTAAGTGTTGATTTTTGCAAATTATCGTCATATTCTTAAACCGAGAGACCCGCGACTATAGGGTTAGTTCCTACAGGTTACATTGGTCCTGTGCGATGTGTCCGTGCCTCTTACGGGGTCGTTTGGGTGCTGGTTTGGGTTTTCACCCTTTAACGACCTGTTTTTTAGTTTAAGTGTTAATTTTGGAAAATTATCATCACATTCACAAACTATGAGACCCCGGACTACGCAATCAGTTCCTACAAGTTACATTGATCCCGTTAGAGGTGTCCGTGCCTCTTACAGGGTCATTTGGGGGCTGGTTTGGTTTTCAACCTTTTAACGGCCTGTTTTTAAGTTTAAGTGCTGATTTTTGCAAATTATCACCGTATATTCTCAAACTGGGAGACCCGGGACTACGCGATCAGTTCCTACAAGTTACTTTGGTCACGTACGAGGTGTTCGTGCCTCTTACGGGGTCGTTTGGGTGCTGGTTTTGGTTTTCACCCTTTAACGGCCTATTTTTAAGTTTAAGTGTTCATTTTTTGCAAATTATTACCGTATATTCTCAAACTGGGAGACCCGGGACTACGCGATCAGTTCCTACAAGTTACTTTGGTCACGTACGAGGTGTTCGTGCCTCTTACGGGGTCGTTTGGGTGCTGGTTTGGGTTTTCACCCTTCAGCGGCCTGTTTTTATGTTTAAGTGTTGATTTTTGCAAACTGTCATCGTATTCTCGAAACGGGAGACCCGAGAGTACGCGATCAGTTCCTATAAGTTACATTGGTCCCGTGCGAGGTATTCGTGCCTCCTACGGGTCGTTTGGGGGCTGGTATTGGTTTTCACCCTTTAACGGCCTATTTTTAAGTTTAAGTGTTGATTTTTGCAAATTATCGTCGTATTCTTAAACCGAGAGAGCCGGGACTACGCGGTCAGTTCTTACAAGTTACATTGGTCCCGTGCAAGGTGTTCGTGGCCCTTACGGGGTCGTTTGGGGGATTGTTTGGGTTTTCGCCTTTAACGGCCTGTTTTTAAGTTTAAGTGTTGATTTTTGCAAATTATCATCGCATTGTCAAACAGGGAGACCCGGGACTATGCGGTCAGTTCCGATAAGTAACATTGGTCCCGTGCCAGGTGTTCGTGCCTCTTACGGGGTGGTTTGGGGGCTGGTTTGGGTTTTCACCCTTTAACGGCCAGTTTTTAAGTTTAATTGTTGATTTTTGCAAATTATCATCGTATTCTCAAATCGGGAGACCCGGGACTACGCGATCAGTTCCTACAAGTTACATTTGTCCCATGCGAGGTGTCCGTGCCTCTTACAGGGTCATTTGGGGGTTGGTTGGGATTTTCACCTTTTAACGACCAATTTTCAAGTTTAAGTGTTGGTTTTTGTAAATTATCACCGTATTCTCAAATGGGGAGACCCGGGACTACGCGATCAGTTCCTACAAGTTACATTGGTCCCGTGCGACGTGTTCGTGCCTCTTTCGGGGTCATTTGGGGGCTGGTTTGGGTTTTCACCCTTTAGCGGCCTATTTTTATGTATAAGTGTTGATTTTTGCAAATTATTGTCGTATTCTAAAAACGGGAGACCGGGAGTACGCGATCAGTTCCTTCAAGTTACATCGGTCCCGTGCGACCTGTTCGTGCCTCTTTCGGGGTCATTTGGGGGCTGGTTTGGGTTTTCACCCTTTAGCGGCCTATTTTTATGTTTAAGTGTTGATTTTTACAAATTATCATCGTATTCCCAAAACTAGAGACCCGGGAGTACGCGATCAGTTCCTACTACTTACATCGGTCCCGTGCGAGGTGTTCGTGCCTCCTACGGGTCGTTTGGGGGCTGGTTTGGGTTTTCACCCTTTAACGGCCTATTTTTAAGTTTAAGTGTTCATTTTTCGTAAATTATCACCGTATATTCTCAAACTGGGAGACCCGGGACTACGCGGTCAGTTCCTAAAAGTTACTTTGGTCACGTACGAGGTGTTCATGCCTCTTACGGGGTCGTTTGGGTTTTCACCCTTCAACGGCCTGTTTTTATGTTTAAGTGTTGATTTTTGCAAACTTTCATCGTATTCTCAAAATGGGAGACCCGAGAGTACGCGATCAGTTCCTACAAGTTACATTGGTCCCGTGCGAGGTATTCGTGCCTCCTACGGGTCGTTTGGGGGCTGGTATTGGATTTCACCCTTTAACAGCCTATTTTTAAATTTAAGTGTTGATTTTTGCAAATTATCGTCATATTCTTAAACCGAGAGACCCGAGACTATAGGGTTAGTTCCTACAAGTTACATTGGTCCCGTGCAAGGTGTTCGTGCCCCTTACGGGGTCTTTTGGGGGCTAGTTTGGGTTTTCACCTTTTAACGCCCCGTTTTTAAGTTTAAGTGTTGATTTTTGTAAATTATCACTGTATTCTCAAACGGGGAGACCTGGGACTACGCGGTCAGTTCCGATAAGTAGCTTTGGTCCCGTGCCAGGAGTTCGTGCCTCTTACGGGGTCGTTTGAGGACTGGTTTGGGTTTTCACCCTTTAACGACCAGTTTTTAAGTTTAAGTGTTGATTTTGGCAAATTATCATTGTATTCTCAAACCGGGAGACCCGGGACTACGCGATCAGTTCCTACAAGTTACATTAATCCCGTGGGAGGTGTTCGTGCCTCTTATAGGGTCATTTGGGGGCTGGTTTGGGTTTTCACCTTTTAGCAACCTGTTTTTATATTTAAGTGTTGATTTTTGTAAACTATCATCGTATTCTCAAAACGGAAGACCCGAGAGTACGCGGTCAGTTCCTACAAGTTACATTAGTCACGTGCGAGGTGTTCATCCCTCTTGCGGGGTCGTTTGGGGGATTGTTTGGGTTTTCACCCTTTAACGGCCTGTTTTTAAGTTTAAGTGCTGATTTTTGTAAATTATCACCATATTCTCAAACGGAGAGACTCGGGACTACGCGATCAGTTCCTAAAAGTTACATTGGTCCCGTGCGAGGTGTTCGTGCCTCTTACGGGGTCATTTGGGGGCTAGTTTGGGTTTTCACCTTTTAACGGACTGTTTTTAAGTTTAAGTGTTGATTTTTGCAAATTATCATTGTATTCTCAAACCGGGAGACCCTGGACTACGCAGTCATTTCCTATAAGTTACATTAGTCCCATGCGAGGTGTTCGTGCCTCCTACCGGGTCGTTTGGGGGCTACTTTTGGTTTTCACCATTTAACGGCCTGTTTTTAAATCTAAGTGTGATTTTTGCAAATTATCACTGTATTCTCAAACCAGGAGACTCGGGACTACGCGGTCAGTTCCTACAAGTTACATTAGTCACGTGCGAGGTATTCATCCCTCTTGCGGGGTCGTTTGGGGGATTGTTTGGGTTTTCACCCTTTAACGGCCTGTTTTTAAGTTTAAGTGTTGATTTTTGCAAATTATCGTCATATTGTCAAACCGGGAGACCCGGAACTATGCGGTCAGTTCCGATAAGTAACATTGGTCCCGTCCTAGGTGTTCGTGCCTCTTACGGGGTGGTTTGGGGGCTAGTTTGGGTTTTCACCCTTTAACGTCCAGTTTTTTAGTTTAATTGTTGATTTTTGCAAATTATCATCGTATTCTCAAATCGGGAGACCCGGGACAACGCGGTTAGTTCCTATAAGTTACATTTGTCCCGTGCGAGGTGTTCATGCCTCCTACAGGGTCATTTAGGGGTTGGTTTGGGTTTTCACCTTTTAACGGCCAGTTTTCAAGTTTAAGTGTTGATTTTTGTAAATTATCACCGTATTCTCAAATGGAGGGACCCGGGACTACGCGATCAGTTCCTACAAATTACATTGGTCTCGTGTGACGTGTTCGTGCCCCTTTCGGGGTCATTTGTGGGGTGGTTTGGGTTTTCACCCTTTAGCGGCCTCTTTTTATGTTTAAATGTTGATTTTTGCAAATTATCGTCGTATTCTCAAAACGGGAGACTGGAGACTACGCGATGAGTTCCTACAAGTTACATTGGTCCCGTACGAGGTGTTCGTGCCTCCTATGGGTCGTTTGGGGGCTGGTTTGGGTTTTCACCCTTTAACGGCCTGTTTTTAAGTTTAAGTGTTGATTTTTGAAAAAATATCATCGTATTCTTATATCGAGAGACTCGAGACTACGAGGTTAGTTCCTACAAGTTACATTGGTCCCGTACGAGGTGTTCGTGCCTCTTACGGGGTCATTTGGGGGCTAGTTTGGGTTTTCACCTTTTAATGGCTTTTTTTTAAGTTTAAGTGTTGATTTTTGCAAATTATCATCGTATATTCTAAAACTCGGAGACCCTGGACTACGCGGTCAGTTCCTACAAGTTACTTTGGACTCGTACGAGGTGTTCGTGCCTCTTACGAGGTCGTATGCGTGCTGGTTTTTGTTTTCACCCTTTAATGACCTGTTTTCAAGTTTAAGTGTTAATTTTTGTAAATTATCATCGTATTCTCAAATCGGGAGACCCGAGACTACGGGGTTAGTTCCTACAAGTTACATTGGTACCGTGCGAGGTGTTCGTGCCTCTAACGGGGTCATTTGGGGGCTAGTTTGGGTTTTCACCTTTTAACGGCCTGTTTTTAAGTTTAAGTGTTGATTTTTGCAAATTATCACCGTATATTCTCAAACTGGGAGATCCGGGACTACGTGGTCAGTTCCTACAAGTTACTTTGATCACGTACGAGGTGTTCGTGCCTCTTACGGGGTCCTTTCGGTGTTGGTTTGGGTTTTCACCCTTCAGCGGCCTGTTTTAAAGTTTTAGTGTTGATTTTTGCAAATTATCGTCGTATTCTCAAACCGGGAGACCCTGGACTACGCGGTTATTTCCTACAAGTTACATTAGTCCAATGCGAGGTGTTCGTGCCTCCTATCGGGTTGTTTGGGTGCTACTTTTGGTTTTCACCATTTAACGGCCTAATTTTAAACCTAGGTGTGATTTTTGCAAATTATCACCGTATTCTCAATTAGGGAGACTCGGGACTACACGGTCAGTTTCTACAAGTTACATTAGTCACATGCGAGGGGTTCATCCCTCTTACGGGGTCGTTTGGGGGATGGTTTGGGTTTTCACCCTTTAACAGCCTGTTTTTAAATTTAAGTGTTGATTTTGACAAATTATCGTCGTATTGCCAAATTGGGAGACCCGGGACTATGCGATCAGTTCCGATAAGTAACATTCGTCCCGTGCCAGGTGTTCGTGCCTCTTACGGGGTGGTTTGGGGGCTGGTTTGGGTTTTCACCCTTTAACGGCCAGTTTTTCAGTTTAATTATTGATTTTTGAAAATTATCATCGTATTCTCAAATCAGGAGACCCGGGACAACGCGGTTTGTTCCTATATGTTACATTTTGTGGATTTTTTTAAAAATAGCTACAAAATGTATTTTGACCTAATTTTTTTCGTATGTGTTGATTGGAAGGTTAATTTCAAGGAAAAAATATAAAATTTGAAAAAAATATTTTCTAGGGCCTAGAATTAGGTGTGATGTATAGTGCATGATGTAGGTGAGCCTTCCTCTCTCTCTCTCTCTCTCTCTCTCTCTCTCTATATATATATATATATATATATATATATATACAGTCCTGTTCTTGTGCGGACTACTCCACATTTTAAGAATGCGGACCAGACATGTGTCACCTAACGGTGCGCCTAGAAATTATCGCCTAAATTATAGGTACACTCCCTTCCTTTTCTAGGCTCACCACCCGGTGACACGTGTACGATCCGCATTCTTAAAATGAGTGATAACCCGGGGGTGTGAGAATATTATTATTATAAGTGTACTAATGGGTGATAACCCGGGGGTACAAAAACTTATTGTAAGTGTACTAATGGGTGATAACCCGGGGGTACAATATTATTTAAATAAGTGTACTAAAGGGTGATAACCCGGGGGTACAGAATTGATTAGGTGCACTAACGGGATATAGCCCGGGGATGCAACATCATGTTACATATATATAGGGTAAACGTGACTATATGTATATATGTATGAGAATTGTGAATCAATTTAGTGTGTATAGTAATGTATATGAGCATGCAAATTTGTTAAGAAAAATCTAATCGAATATTTGACTTATTATGGAAACGGAAAATGTATTAATTAGCTTTTCGATATAGGCTAATTGGTTAACGTATTGTATGGGCGATACGGGCGTACTAATAGTGAGGGTAAATACTGTTAGGATGGATTCAAATTAGTTATATTGGGAGGTATAGCTAAGGAGAAAACTTAGATACGCGTTAGGCGTGCACAATAGAAGAGGGGTGAGAATCTCAAGAGAGGGTTCGAACTAACATGTACTTGATACTTGCTTTACTGCAAATTTTAAATACTTGCTTAAACAAATATTTTTTCACATCGGGCTCTGACCCGTTTCTTGCATCTTTTCTCTCTCTTGCTATATATGTATTATATCAGGTGCTCAGCCGCAGGGACGTCAGGCTTAGAGTTACGGATATACGTGGTATGCTGTAGCTGTTATGGGAGCTGCAGGACTTTGTTTAGACGCTTCGATTATTGTGACACCCCGCCTAATAAGATACCGGGCGATCACTCCAATATTAAATTAAAACAGGAGTCTCATATGGATCATTCTTAGCATCACTGTCGAAAATCCATTTTATTACTAATAACCTATTAGGCCGGTGTCAAAATTTTTAACTTTACTACTATTTTTAACAACTGTAAATAAAACATCCACACAGTTTTGCGGAAATGAAACTGAAATGAAATAAATTAACCGAACACTTGGTCAAAAATATACAACCATATCGAATGACGTGCAAAATAATAAATAAATATTGTTGGGTCATTGGCCCGAATGTTTATACAATACCTCCTATCTAGAGTACAAGGATGGAAGCGGCTATCAAAAACCTGCACGCATCCACAGCTACTGCAGCTGACGTCTGACCAGAAGGAAGTGCCATCCAGGCGTCCCTGTGTCTGGACACCTATATAATATATATATATATATATATAGCAAGAAAGGAAAAGTAGATAAATGGGTCAAAGCCCGAGTTTTGAAAATATTTAGCAAGTGCATAAATGCCTTATTTTAAAAAAAAAAGGTTTTATCTCATATTTAAGTTTGGTATCTCACTCCCATGAGATACCCCTCACCTCTCCACTAACAGTGCACTCCTAGCGCATCCCTCTAAACATCTTAGTCAAGCTACCCTGCTAAACTAGTCTATCACCCAACCACTATCAACCCTAAATAGTCCAAGTAATGTATTAAGGACTAAACTTCTCCCCAGTCTCAACGCTATGCCATGTTCGTGCGTGGGGTGTCTCGCAAAGCGAAATCCAAACAAGGAACCCCCCCGATACACTACTATGTGGCACGGTCGATCATCGAGATCCACCAGTCCCTCAGTATATATATATATATATATATATATATATATATATATATATATATATATATATATATATATATATATATACCATAAGAATTTATAATATTAGAGCACTAAGGATAAAACTTCTCCCCAGTCTCAACACTTTGCTATATTCGTGCGTGGGGTGTCTCGCAAAGCGAAATCCAAACAAGGAACCCCCCCGATACACTACTACGCGGTAAGGTCGATCGTCGAGATCAATTAGACCCTCGGTACTCGATTCATCCATATACATTCATCTTACCATAAACATCTGGATCTATCTCCCGGACTGAGAGTTTATATATCAAGTATTTATCAATACTTTCATTTTCTCAAAACTTCCCATTTCCCTTTTTATACTCAGGAAATGTAAATATAAAAGCCAATTCATTATCATGAATTGCTTTAACCAATCATATACTTTTTAAAAGCCAATTTTATTATCATAAAAAATGCTTTTCCGTTTCAAAATATCCCATTTCCCTTTTTATATTCAGGAAATGTATTTAAAAGCCATTTTTATTATCATAAAAATGCTTTTACTATATCATATGCTTCCACTTCCCTTCTTCCATCCGGGAAGTGTTACCGAAGCCAAAACATTTATCCCATTTCCCTTCTCCCATCCAAGAAATGTAATTAAAGCCAATTTATTATCATAAATTGCTTTAACATATAATACGTTCTAAGACCGCACGTCCGGGTTTCCCCACTATGAGCGCCCCTAAATGGCTATAATCTTCCACGGCCTATCATCAAGACAACCTGGGATCCTACATCACAAGACGTCGGGAAGCGTCCATATGCCTGCGGGATAGTCAAGACCACACCCGGAATCTCCTAACCAGCGCAGAAAAACACAACAAACGCTCATATGGCCTATAGGACTATATCCACCCTGCGTTAATTTGTCAGGGGGCTTCACCATACGCACGCAACTTCCCTTATGATAGAGATTTAGAGAGGTGTGTATCCTCATTTTTATCATTTATAAAAATCATTTGTCTTTTCATTTTGAAAACATTCATATTTTATTTTCAAAATCATTTATCTCAAATTATATATATACTTGAATCACATAGTATACATATATACCATATATTCCTCCTCGAATATATATATATATATATATGGCCCTTATTGCCAATCCATCTAGCGATGACCATTAATTCCAAAGATTCCCTTAAGGAATCATAATCATGCATCCATATAAGCATGATAATAAACCCAAAGTATTTCCTTACTTTGATTCTAATAAATACCTTATTCTCATTTAAGGACTTATACATAAGCCCGAATGTCTCTTGTCCCAAAACATTAGTGAACTCCATACCCCGGATCACACTCTAAATTAATCTAAGGTTTAATTATCCTCAATTCATCATCTAGGAGTCCAAACATCCCATTTAGAAGCTCCTATAATAATCTCCTAAATCATAATTTAAATCTCCCTAAACTTAAAAGGAGAAAACCTCAAAATTTTGCCAGGACCGAATCGATTCGGCCTGCCCGAATCGATTCGGCCTACCCGAATCGATTCGCTGGCCACCGAATCAATTCGCCTTGTCCGAATCGATTCGAAATGGTTCTACTTTCAAACTGTCTCTTACCGAATCGATTCGGCCTGTCCGAATCGATTCGACTTGTCCGAAAATCCCAATTCTGCTTAGGGCTTTATATATAACCCAAAACCCAAAATTTAATCCACTAATCATTTAAACTATTTGTCGGATTTATTCCTACAAACCCAAAGTTTTCATCTCTCATCAAATCCATTAGAGGTACTAACATTCTTTTTGGGAACCCCTAATATTTATCTCCAAATAATCCTACCGTTAGTTTTGGATAACTATTTCGATCTCGGATAGCTTTTCGTAGAAAAATCACTATAAATCCAAAAAAAAATCAGAAAAATACGCGGTCGACGCCCACACGACCGCGTCGAACAGATCTACAACTTTCATTTTTTGACCAAGAGCTGAATTGATTCGCCATTGCCGAATCGATTAGGTTAACACGCAGGTCCTACTATTCATCATCTTCTCCGAGACGGTTTCGGCCATTAAAGCTTCTCCCAAGCTTTTTCCGCCTCATCCAACGTCCTACAACCTCAACCAACTAAAAATACCCATATATTAAGGGTTCTAAATATCCTAGAACCCTAAACAACCAATTAGTTTTAGATAAAACCTAAGTTTCTCCAATTAACCAATTTTAGGGATTTATTCGTTTTATCTCCTGAAAACCCGTTTTATTCACGAATACCCAACCCAAAATCTTTAGGGTTTGTTTATACCAAACTACGATATGAGATTTATGCTCAAAAGTAAATAACGCAAGTAAACACTTGCCTCGTGGATATAATCCGACGACCTCGAACCGAATCCCGCGGAGTTTGACCGGAACCTCCATTTTCTCCTCCTCTTTCTTCTTCCTCTCTCTCTTCTCTCTCTTTTCTTTCTTTCTTTCCTCTCTTTTCTCCCTCTCCCTCTCTTTATATAGAAAGAAAAGGGTTTAACCCCTTAAAACCCAAAAACGACTCGTTTACTCAATTACGAGCCTATTTAACTCTAAAATTCCCCGAAACTCAATTTCGACAATCGGACACTCTTTTTCGACTATCTCGGACATTCCGAGACTCACGAGGTACTTGACCGCAAATCACTATTCTGACCAATAAAAGTAAATGCGGGTTTTCTAATCAAAATCTCACCTGTTTTGTCGCTTTACTCCACGGCGACATATAATTAAAATACTTCGACATATTTAGTCCCAAAAATAATTACAACTTCCATCGAAAACCATTAAATCCTCGAGAATCCCCAAAATCACTATTTCGAGAAATTCTCCAAATCTCCAATTTATATTTAATTATGGAATTTAATCGACTCCAAAAGGACGGGTTGTTACAATTATTTCATTCCTATTCGTTATGATATTTTCTGTAGGGCATGTGTCGCCCATTCCTTAGACAGTTTCAGAGATTATGTTTACTTTATTTCTCGTTTACTTTCATTTGGATTGATGGGTACTATTGTTTTGGTTTAGTGTTTTGAACTGGGATGTTTTATCCAGTCTTATTTATTTCAGCACGCGATTCTGATTTAGTATTTGCATTAATTAATTATGCGTGGATGTCTTATAATAAATTACTTGGTTTCGTAATTAAATGGTTTTAAATAAATAAGAAAAAAATGTTTTGACATTTAGCTTAATTATATTAGGTGATCAAATAAGTTATTATGTTTTCGACAGGGATGCTGAGAATGAACCAACCGAACATTCTGTTTTAAATTTTATAAAGGACTGATTACCCGATATTTAATTGGGCGGGGTATCATAGTGATGATTAACTAATTAAGCAGAGAAGTAAGTTAAGTAATAAACCAATGATAACCAATACTCGACTAAGGGTAGTACGTTACAGTGGGATTAGTGATGAAACTAGTTAGGCAGGGTGGCATAACTAGGAGGGTTAAGAGTATATATTATGTGCGCACATTAGATGAGGGGCGAAGATTATCTCATGAGGGTACGCTACCAATTTAAATATGGAAAGTTGCTTTACATATTCATTATTGCAATATATACACTTGCTAAATATTTTCAAAAGTTTTGAGCTCTGACCCGTGTCAAATATTTTTCAGAAACTTTTATGTGTCCAGCCACAGGGACGCCAATGACGACTCTTCTTTCAAGGATTACGACGTTGCATCTGATGTGGTGGCTTGCATGATTTGGAGTAGGCGCTTCCATTATTTATATCCTAGATTAGGATCTCTCTTCAGTTATCAGTTGGACATGTTGTCCTTTTATCAGACTTATTTATTTTCAGTTTTATTTATTCAGTTTAGATGATTGTATTGGATTATAGTAACCAATGGTTTATTCGGTACTTGATTTTAATTTATTTCCGCATTTAGATTCTTTACTGGTATGATTGATTATATAGTTGACTGCATGGGTTTATGTTGAATGGTTTTTATCTGGTATGGTAAATTCAAGATTAAAAATTTAGCACAACTTGTTAAACTAATATATGGTTAATGATTAATTTAATTTCGATAGTGATGCTAAGAATGATCCATATGAGACACTTGTTTTATTTTATTAGGGGGTTGGGCACCCGCTATTTTAATAGGCGGGGTGTCACAAGCATACGATGAATGACTGTTGATAATTCCCATATAAGTGACTTTTCTTCTTATTGACGATTCTTCTTCTTACGTTGGTCGGCTGGTATGCCGACCGAGTATTTATGTAGCCGACCAAGTATAAATGAAATCATGAGATGTACACTTATGAGGACAGGTGTCCCTATATCATTAGTCCATATGGCATGAATAATTTGACCCACAACAATTAGTTTCAATATATTTCCCGATCATAGTCCTAAAAAGATAGAAAAAAAGTTTATAAATTAAGAAAATACAAAAAAAATACATTTTGTTCCAAATTGTACACAACAATTTATATACATTTTGATCCAAATTGTATATAAACTCTTTAAGAAAATTGTTACATTCTCAGTAAGCATGGGTCGATAATTTTTGCTTCTGAATTAATCTAATTCTGAAAGTAAACTATACGGATATAAATACGTATACATGTGCACACAAAAAGATAATGATTAATATTTTCAACAGTTAAAAGCAAAAACAATTAAGCTTTTGCATGGTCTTAGAATTAAGCTCGATAAAGAGAACAACAATACCCACATTTATAGGTGTAATTTAATAAAGTAAAAGTTATATCCATTGAATTAAAATCGGAACATCCTCAATAAAAATATGATTTATATTTTAGTTCAACAATCTATATTAAGTTATAAATAAAAAGATAAAAGGAAAAAGGAAAAAAATAAGAGGAAAAACTCCTTGAAGTATGCTGTTGATACCAAATTTAATCTGCTGACTTGGACCAATCATATGAAGACACGTGGCTATCTACATGGCAACAACATGCACTTCTGAGATAATCACACGCTCCGAGGAACCATGTTACTCCGAGGAACGTATACCCTCCGAGGAACATACCTCTCCGAGTAACTCATACGCTCCGAGGAACAGACCTCTCCGAGGAACTCTTGAATATCAGAAAGCTTAGGCGGTCCGAGTTGCATCTCGAACAGAGCATTAATTGATGAATAACCAACAGTTCAACTGGTTCATTAAATGCTTATCATTTAGACACACACGCTTAAAGGGCATTAAATGTATTACCCTTTCATATGTATATCATTTAATGTATCACCCTTTCATATGACAGCCTCAAGGCTATAAATACGTTGTACAGTCCTCATAGAGGGAATCTGATCCTGAATCCAAACTTTGGGATCCTGAACGGAATTTCTTGTAATCGAGAATTCCCAAACACTCAGCAATAAAATAACAGTGGACGTAGGCCATTCTTATAAGGCTGAACCACTTTAAAATCTTGTCTCATTTATTTATCTGTGATTGAATTATTAGAGTGATCTAATTTTTTACATCAACAGATTGGCGTCGTCTGTGGGAATCGACTAGTAATATCATTTTCTCACCAATAACAATCTGATACCAATGGCTGATATACCTGAATCCAGCAATCGAAACACTGGAACCCCTCCAAATCCATCTGCTCCACCAATTATTCCAGATCTGACTGGAATGATGGCGAATCTGGCTCAGGGCCAGACCGTCATGCAAGAAACGATGCGACAACTCATCCAAACCCTCCATGGCGGTGCGCTAGCCCATTCCGGATCACGAAGAATTCAAAGAAATATTCGTGCGCCTTCTGTGCGTACTAGGCGTACTAATTCGTATCGCAATAAGGAATCTGAATATTTTTCTTATCAACCTGGACGAACTTCGTCAGTACGAGCCACAGATACTGTACAACGTGTCACCCTCTCCCCAGAAAGGGCCAGTGCATTGGAAAGATTAAGTAGGGCCTCTCC
Organism: Sambucus nigra; assembly: GCA_949130495.1. Lineage (NCBI taxonomy): Eukaryota > Viridiplantae > Streptophyta > Magnoliopsida > Dipsacales > Adoxaceae > Sambucus > Sambucus nigra. The sequence continues at coordinate 533,625,684 of OX422218.1, forward strand.
TTTTGATCGATTAGGCCCTAGGAGGAACAAAAGTCCTCTTAATGCAGCGTCGAGGAGCTTTCGACGACCATCAGATTTAAGGGAAGGATCTGCCCAGTCGCGACCAGTTGCTCGTCAAGATGGATCCAATGACCGACCAGCTGCTCGTCAGGATAAATCCCAGGAAGCCACTTCAACGCAATCAGTTGTTCGAACCAATAGGCCCGAGGAAGGGAATGATGCATGGAAAGGATCTATTCAGAGGCTGGAGGATAGATTAGGGGAAATAGCTAAGGCCAAGAACCCACTACAACTAACCTTTATTCGAGGAACACCTTTTGTCTAGGATATTGTTGATTTTCCAACACCATCAAAGTTCAAAGCACCTGTTGTGACTCCCAAGTATGATGGGAAGACTGACCTTGTCCTTCATATAGAACAATATCAAGCTGCTGCCGACATTTATGCTGTCCCAGACGAGATGAGATGCAGAGCATTTTCGGGAACTCTTACCGGATCTGCTCAGATATGGTATAATAATCTTCCTCGGGGTAAGATTTTAACTTTTCTTCAACTGGCCGAGTTATTCATTGGGAATTTCTGCTTCGGAGCAAAGCCAGTTAAACGAGTAGCACATTTGTTAAGTGTTAGACAAAAAGCTGGTGAGAGTATTAGAGACTATATAACTCGTTTTAATAACGAGAAGCTCGAAGTCATTGATTATAAGGAGAAGACAGCGATTACTACTTTGATGAGTGGACTGCTGCCAAACAAGTTGTACTACACTTTGGCCAAAGATCCACCTCGAACCATGTCGGACCTGATGGGAAAAGCGTCCAAGATTATGAATGCCGAGGAGGCTATGTTTGCAAAGAAGAATATGGACGCCAAAGAAACCAAGATGAAAGGTGATAAAGCTAAGAAGAAAGAGCATAAGAACAATGGTGGTGACAAGCATTCCAAAAGTAGGTCGTCATGGGAGGTCTTGAAGAAATTTGATAATTACACTCCTTTGAAGGCAAATATCAACCACGTCCTGGAAGAAATTAAGAACAGCGAGGAGTTAAACTGGCCAAAGAAAATGAAGTCAGACCCTGACACGAGGAATAGGGAGAAATATTGCGAGTTCCATAAGGATTATGGCCATATGACAAAAAATTGCATAGCTCTTCAGAACGAGATTGAAACACTCATCCGACGAGGAAAGCTAACAGAGTATGTTGATCGGGGAGGCGAAAGAAGAAACAATGACCGAACTAGAGAAAGGTCTAGATCTCCTCGTCGAGCAGAGGAGAAAAAGAAGAGAAACCATGAAGATGATCCAGAAGATGACCCTGATCTTCCCAAGAAACAAAGGCAGCCAGAACGAGAGGTATTTTCAATACGCTTTGGGTCATTTGATTGTAATGTTATTACAGGAGGAGATGCAGGAGGAGGAGACCTTACTGCAGAAAGAAAAGCTTACCTCGGAGAGGCTCAAGCTTGCTCGTACATTCAGTGAATAAATTTAGCTGAGGAAGATCGCCCGAGAAAGGTAAACAAAGAAATATTGGTCATTGGGTTTTCGAAGAATGATCTTGCAGGAGTTTTATATCCTCATGACGACCCACTAGTGATCAAAGTGAGAATGAAGGAGGTAATGATTTCAAGAGTGCTGGTCGATAACGGTAGCTCGGCAGACATCATGTTCTACTCGTGTTTTGATAGTTTAAATTTAAAGTTATCTCAACTGGAGCCTTACCACAGACCTCTCATCGGTTTTGCTGGCGAGAAAGTGTTTCCACTTGGGACGACCAAGTTGGATATATTCATTGGTACGTGGCCTGCTTGTCGGACAGAAAGAATACGCTTTTTCGTGATGGATAAGAATGTCCAGTCATCATACAATATCATCATGGGAAGAGTAGGATTGAAGAAGTTCGAGGCTGTACCATCTACAATGCATCAATGCCTAAAATATCCAACAAACTTTAGAGTAGGAGTTATGAAAGGTGATCAGAAAATAGCTCGGGAGTGCTATTATTCATCCGCCGAGCTAGATGAATTGTAAGAATCAAAGAAAAAGACTACTACTTATCAAGTGGATGAAGGTGCAGAAATTGAAACCTTGGATCCTCGGGATGAGTCGCAACTCGTGAAAGGTCAAGTGGTGGAAGCTACTGAAAATATCATTCTGGACGACGAACACCCTGAACAAACTACTCAAATAGGTTCATCATTGGAAGCCTCACTAAAACAGGAATTGATAATTTTCCTTAGAAGCAGAAGATAAACTTTTGCCTGGAGTCATGAAGATATGCCTGGGATTGACCCAAACTTCTTATGTCACGAGCTCAATGTGAATAAGGAGATCAAGCCTGTGAAGCAGAGAATAAGAGTATTCAGTCCCGAGAAGAATCAAGCTATACAGGAGGAAGTCGAGAAGCTCCAGAAAGCTCGTTTCATTGAAGATGTTAAATATCCAGATTGGTTAGCCAATGTGGTGATGGTAAAGAAGAAAAATAACAAGTGGAGGATGTGTGTAGACTTCACCGACCTCAACAAAGCATGCCCAAAAGATCACTTTCCACTGCCCCGAATTGATCAACTGGCGGATGCTACCTCGGGACACGAGTTGTTGAGCTTCATGGATGCTTATTCTGGTTATAATCAGATCAAAATGAAACCTGAAGACAGGGAGAGTACTTCTTTCATTACCCCTAGGGGAACTTATTGTTATAATGTTATGCCTTTTAATTTAAAAAATGCAGGTGCGACAAATCAGAGGCTGATGAACAAGGTCTTTGCTGAACAAATCAGTGACAATATGGAAGTCTATGTTGACGACATGCTGACAAAAAGTAAGAAAGCTACAGATCATCTAGTTGACTTAAGTCAAACTTTTGATCAACTAGATAAATATCAAATGAAGCTGAACCCGACGAAGTGCATATTTGGAGTACGAGAAGGCATGTTCCTCGGGTACATTGTCAATTAACGAGGCATTGAAGCAAATCCTGAAAAGATCAAAGCTCTATTAGGGCTGCGATCTCCAACAACGAAGAAGGAAGTACAGAGTCTCACAGGACGAGTAGCAGCACTCAACAGATTTGTGTCACGAGCAACTGATAGATGTCTCCCATTCTTCAAAACACTTAGAAAAACTTTTTAGTGGAATGATGAATGTGAGAAGGCTTTTCAAGACTTGAAGAAATACTTGGGAGCACCTCCACTGTTGTCCAGGCCGGTGATGGGAGAAAAATTGTATTTATACCTTGTTGTGTCCGAGAATGCAGTTAGCTCGGCATTGATCAGAGTGGAGAATGGAGTACAAAAGCCAATTTATTACACAAGTAAGGCCTTCCAAGGAGCAGAGATCAGATATCCAAGGCTGGAGAAATTGGCACTAGCGCTGATTGAGGCGAGTAGAAGAATGAGGCCATACTTCCAGGCTCATACTATAGTAGTATACACCGATGTGCCATTAAGACAAGCCCTTCATAAGCCAGAGAAATCAGGGAGATTGATGTACTGGGCAATAGAGCTCGGTGAATATGATATAATTTATGAACCCAGATCATCACTAAAAGGGCAGGTTGTAGCAGATTTCATAGCGAAGTTCACCTATCCTGATATCCCCGAGGAGTAAAAGTTACTCGATGATCAACCTGTGGATGTTATAGGATCTACAAACACAAGCCCAGACCAATTTCGATTGGTAAAAGGGCGTGTGGATGTTACAGGATATGATGTAGAGATAGTTGGGAGGACTCCGGACGAGGAACAAGAGTTGCTCGCTGATCAAACTATGGATGTTACAGGATCAACAAACACTGGCTCAAACCAACTCCGGTTGGTAAAAGGGCAAATGGATGTTATAAGGTCATTAAATTCGAGCTCAGACCAACTCCGGTTGGTAAAAGGGCAAGAAGAAATGATCGACGAGGAGCGAGAAAAGTCTGGGGAAGATGAAAAGAAGTAGCAAATATTTCACCGAGGAACTCTGACTGATTCGACATTTGAAGACGAGTTACCTATATGGAGGCTATATGTAGATGGCTCATCTTGCAATACATGATGTGGCGCGGGGATAGTTTTGAGCACTCCGGACGAGATCGATATGGAATACGCCTTGCGTTTCCAATTCAAAGCTTCCAACAATGAGGCTGAATATGAGGCCATGATTGCAGGGTTAAATTTGGCAAAAGTTATGGAGGCGCAGCAAGTTATGATCTTCAGTGACTCTCAACTGATTGTAAACCAGATGATGGGAGTATATGCAGTTAAAGGAGAGTTAATGATCAGATATCATGAAAAGGCAAATGAGTTAGTGTCAGAATTTACCGCTATTCAGCTGGTCAGAATACCAAGAATGGAGAATGCGAGAGCAGACGCCCTAGCTCGACTAGCATCAGCTACTCGCACCGAGCTACGACGAACAATCCCAATTGAAGTGTTAGCTGGTCGGAGTATAGATGAAGATCTGAAGATGAACTTTATCACCCTTGATTTAGGACCATCTTGGATGGATCCCATCAGGGTATATATCGAGGAGGGAGAATTGCCAATTGACAAGCTTGCAGCCAAGAAATTAAAGTTCAAAGATGCTCGGTATGTACTAACTAATGGTGTTTTATATAGACGAGGAATTATGGCAGGTTTGCAGAGATGTGTACATCCCACCGAGGTGAAAGATTTGATTGAAGAGATCCATGAAGGGTCTTGTGGAGCACATGTAGCAGGTCGGACACTTTTACAAAGGGTGATGATGCAGGGATACTACTGGCCGACGATGAGGGCAGATTGTATAGCCTATGCCAAGAAATGTGACAAGTGCCAACGCTTTTCCTCCATCCGAAGAACTCCACAAGCATTGTTGACACCCATAACTTCCCCTTGGCCATTTGCCATGTGGGGAATTAATTTGGTTGGACCACTGCCAACGACCCGAGGAAGGTTCAAGTACCTTGTCGTCGCAGTGGATTATTTTACTAAGTGGGTAGAAGCTGAGCCACTCATTGATATGACATACGAGAAGGTGTACCAATTTATTTGGAAGAACATCATTTGCCGATATGGTCTCCTCATGCCTTCATCACAGACCATGGGACACAATTTGATAACGAGGAGTTTGCCGCCTATTGTCATCAGTCAAATATTTTGAAGGTCCACTCAGCACCAGGCCATCCTCAAAGCAATGGTCAAACTGAGGTGACAAACAGAACGCTGCTGAACGGTTTGAAGAAAAGATTAGATGATGCGAAAGCAAACTAGATCAACGAGCTACAATCAGTACTTTGGGCTTACCGAACTACTCCCCGAGTAGCAACTGGAGAATCACCATACATGCTGGCGTTTGGAAGTGAAGCTGTCATACCAGCCGAGTTGGGCCTCCTAACACACAGGGTACTGAATTTCAATTCCCCTGTCAGCGACTTAATGAGAAGACTGGATTTAAACATGCTCGAGGAAGTTAGAGAAGAAGCAGCCATTAGAAATGCTGCTTACCAGCAGCGAACAGCTTTGTTCTACAACAAGAGGGTGAAGAAGTGCGACCTGAAAGAAGGAGACTATGTGCTGAAGAAAGTAATTCAAAAGCATAATAAACTGGAGGCAAACTGGCATGGACCATACCGAGTTACAGAAGTTGTTCCACCAGGAACTTATCGAATAGCCACTTTAGAAGGCGAGGAGTTTAAAAATGCCTGGAATGCAGAGCACCTGCGCAAGTATTATCAGTGATGTATAAGTAACACAGTTTCCATCAGTATGAATAAAATGAAAATATTCTGCAAGTCTCTCTGTTTATTGAAAAAAATTCTAAACTGTACCAACATAGTTGGTCGACGAGGAGAAAAAATTCCAAACTGTACCAACTTAGTTGGTCGACGAGGAGAAGAAATTCCAAATTATACCAACGTAGTTGGTCGACGAGGAGAAAATATTCCAAACTGTACCAAGTATGGTTGGTCGGGGACCCACTAATTGTAGTTGGTCGACGAGGAGAAATATTCCTAAAAATGCCAACCTGTTTGGCTAGGAAACGAAATATTCCAAACTGTACCAACATAGTTGGTCGACGAGGAGAAAATATTCCAAACTGTACCAACTTAGTTGGTCGACGAGGAGAAAATGTTCCAAACTGTACCAACTTAGTTGGTCGACGAGGAGAAAATATTCCAAACTGTACCAAGTATGGTTAGTTGGGGATAAAAACCCACCAACTTAATTGGTCGACGAGGAGAATTTATTGACCTTGGTTGGTCAGACACATTTTATGAAAAAGACAAAAATTTACCAAGTATGGCTGGTCGGGGATAAGAACCCACTAACTGTAGTTGGTCGACGAGTACAATTTAACAACCTTGGTTGGTTGGAAAAATTTTAAACATTTTTATACTCATTACTTTACTATTAAGTGATCGAGCAACATTATTGATACTTGTAACTTTTTTGGTCGATCAATAACACAATATTATTATCTTTTTAACAAGAGATACATGAATATAAAGTATTTGCTAACTACAAGATAATAGCAAATGAGATTTGCAAGCAAGAATGAAAGTCTTTCATTAAATTCAAAATAAATTACAAGTTACACTGATAATAAAATGAAAATTATATTGATATGTATACTAACTGTTACATCAAAAATTCCTATTCTATTGGTCTTTTCCCCTCAGCTTTCGATACAGGTTCCTCGCCAGCAGGCGGATCATTTAAAGACTGAGGAGAATTGATGAAGTTCAAATCCTTCAGCATCCTGACGTTCATCACAGAAGGACGATCTAAAAGATGCTCGGGACGAGATACCTCAACTTGAGAATGTAAATTGTAGTCACCGAGGTATTTTGAAATTAAGCTCCGAGGAATGGCACGAGCTGGGATCGATTCCATGTCCAAATTGTACGGTGGCACAGGCAAGTCGAGCAACCCGGGATCGTAGTAGTCCCACAGATAGTGTCCTTATTCGAGCTTCATCACGCCTAAGGCATTCAGCCAACCTTATTTGTAGCCCTCATTATTGGCATTCTGGATACGATCATCCAAGTGGAATAGTGCTTCGTTGTATCCAGCCATCCAGAACTCCCTGGGCTGTTTGTGGAATTGATATGTTAGCCTTTCAAGCTTCTCATGGAGACTCTTGATAAAAAGCTCCTTATTCTCCAAGATTGATTTCTGCGCAGAGATTTGTTTCTCCAAGTCCCTTATCTTCTTGGACATATCGGACAAAGCCTGGTTCTTCGCCATTAGTTGGAAGGCCTGATTCTCTAAGGCAGACACTGTTCTCTGTTCCTTGACCAGCACCCGAGCTGCTCTTCCTCGACCCCGAGGAGCTCTTGCTCGTCCCCGAGGAGATGTGGAAGTGCCCGACCTCCTCAAGGTGTCCAACTCTTCCCTTAATTTGGCATTCTCAACCTCTGAAAATTAAAATCCCTCATCAGTCACTGGGATTAGGGTTGTTGAAGAAGAAGCTGCAGACTTCAACTGCGCTAGCTCCTTCTGTAAATTATTATTCTCTTGCTCCAACAGCTCGACAATCTGTCTACATGCTTCAACTTCACCCCTTAGGGTTCTCTCCCTGACGTCGTACCCAACAAGGAGCTTCTCGTAGCCCTTCTCGGCAGAAAGCTGCTGATACCTCTTTTCATACCCCTCATGCAACAGGGCAGTTGATTCCTTGTACTGATTCTGAAGGTCTTCTAGGGTACATTGAAGATCCTCGATCATTTCATAGTAAGCCACATTATTGGCCACAGCTCGGTCAAGTAAACACTTCAGGTACTGATAAGCTTCGACTGCCTGTTCAGAAGCACCATGACCAAGGATATCAGCAACTTGTGCAGCACTCAAGTCTGTATGACCAGCCTTAAAGTACTCATTGCATTGTTGCAGCAACTTCGTGTCATGGGCAGATAGCAGGTCCATCCTGGCCAAAAACTAGCAGAGAAAGAAAAAATAATCATAAAAAAGAAGATCAAGACAGAATACAAATAGAAAAGAGACAACCGTATGGAAGAAAACTCAAATTTTATTAGATCATAGTGCAGAGTTACAAAGATCTTGGTTACATTTGACAAAAAAGAAAAATAAAAAGAGAAAACCGAACAACACTACACCTTTTCCTTATCTCCCAAAACCTTCTCGGGAGGTTGGGAAGAGGAGGCAGGTTACTCGGAGGGAACTGTGACTTGTTCGGAGAGCACCAGCTGTTGCTCAGAAGAAGAAACTACTTGCTCGGCAGCAGGCTGGCTGGTTAGGGCATGTTCTCCCACTACCATTGAAGACTCCTCAGAGGTAGCTTCGTCCTCTTCTAATTCTTCTGGAGTAGGAGGGGGATCAGGGATGTGTCTCTAGAAGAGCTCGGAGGACTCGTCGACCTTCAATTCCTGAAGGGTAGCAACCCATCCGTCCCTAAAATACTTTACACTGCCATAATCCACTTGAGAGACCATGGCAGCACATCCCTTATCCCAACCTTTGTCCCAGCCAGAGCTGAAGGACTTCTTCACGGCAACTTTCCTTTTGGCCTTCTCCGAGGCAAGCTTCTCGGACAGCAAAACATCAGCAGCTTTCAGTTTTTGTTCAGCTTCCTCCTTCTACCGAGTTATTTCCTGGAGTTGGACCAACCTCTCCTCAGCAGCCTTGAGTTTATTTTCAAATTCCCCAGCAGTCTTGAGCTTCACATTGAGCTCTTTATTAGCCTTCTCCAAGGCATTCACTTTCCTCTCTAAATCCCTAGAGGCCTCAGCAACCCGTGTTTTCTCCTGCTCGGAGGAAGCAAGTTTCTTCTCCCAGACTGCCTTATCAGTATCGTACCTCTGGCGAGATTCCTCCAAGGACTTGGTAGCTTCTTCCAGATCTCCCTCCACATTGGGCGAGGAGCAAGAAGCTTTGATTGCTTCATCATTCTTAAGGATTATATTGAAGCAGCTCATCAACTGTAAACAGAAAAAGAAAGCAAAGTCAGAAACAAATATGAGAAATAACAAAGGAAAATACGAAAAGTCCAAAGTAAAGGTACTTACTGAAGCAAGATGACGAGCAGCCAAAGAAGTAACCATATCCCGAGTAGGGTTATCTTCATTACCTTGCACCTCGGGAATGGTCAAGGACTTTACCGAGCTCATGTCAGAGCTCGGGGGAACAGATGTGGGAACCCCAGTCTCAGCAGCAGGGGGCTGAATGGTGGCGTCAGCCAAATTGACCGAGGAGCTTTTCTTCAGCCTCCTCGGGGGAACAGGTACAACCAAGGAAGAATCCTTGGTCGGTGATATCACAATCACCTCTCCAGGAGCAGCAGAGCTGCTCGGAGCCACCACGGGCTTCTCGGAAATCTTCGCAGGAGCAGCTGGAGGAGTTGCAACAGTTTTCTTTGTCCCTTCCCTTGGGACATCAATCCTAATCCTTTTTACCTCCCCAGAGCCGGAGGCAGTTTTCTCAAACAGATCAAAAGTCCTTCCTTCTTCATCCTTTCGCTCAACGGAACGTGAGATTCTAGCGAAGAACTTGCAGAGGGTGGTATTGGCTCTGCTTCACTGATCACTGGACGAGCAGTGAAAGAAGTTGTATAGCTCTTGTATTGGAGCAGATAGGAGGCTGATTGAATGTGCTCGTTAGCAACCCTTTGATGTAGACCCCAGATAAGTCCCAAATGCCTTAGATTGACATCTGTTTCTTTTGGGCACTTTCTCTTGCTATCAACTGCAAATAAACATACATTGTTATCAGTAACACATTTTATCAAACATAAAACAAACATGATTTCAAGATAAATAAAATAAAATAAAATAAAAATAACTTATCCCATTGGCATAAGGAGGGCATCTGGGACCCTGGTAAACCTCATCTCCGGTTAAAGGAGGGTGTTGCCAATTTTTTACAACAACCCCATGTTCAAAATAATCCCTGTTGGCATCGGGGAGATTGACTACTAAGGCTCTATTTATAAACCTAGTTTTCAAATAATAAATATTATCATTAACTGCCCATCTATAGCAGTACATGATTTCTGGAATTCCTATATGAGTTTCATGCACTTGATTTAATTTATACACCCCATTAACTATTCTCCATGTGTTGGGGGCTATTCGTGGAGGAACAACATCAAAGTACTGACAAAATTCCAGACACAGAGGATTTGGTGGAAAAGAAAATCCACACTCAGCAAAAAAGAGACTGGGGAACCAATGTCCCTCAGCCAAATTGAAATAATTAGAAGACTCAGAAAGCTCTTCCAAGACAACCCAAGAGGGAATGGAAAAATCAGATCGAAACTTGTCAAGAGACTCAACTGGGTAAACCATGATGATGAATTAAAAGAAATGAAGAAGAAGAAAGAGGATCTTACAGAAAAAATACTGAAGCTGTTGACAATGAACGACGGAAGAGATGAACGCACAAGAGAGTAGAAGACAATGAAAAACTCGAAGATGAAAATTTGAAAAGATAGAAGACGATGGGAGTCTCTGTGAAGTTTAAATACCTTGCCTTGGGAACTGGCGAAGTAATGATTATAAAAAGGATGATTACGTTACCGGCGGCTAAAAAGGCATTAAATATTGGCGCGGGAATCAAAGCGAACAACAACGGCTAAAAATACGAAAAGTGACGCGGGAACCGAAGCGAGCAGAAAAGTCCAAAAAAGCATGATTCTACGAATTGGGAAGGAGAAATAAATACAAGGGAGATGATCCTAAAAATCAGGAAGAACTATTTAAAGCTATCGTATTCCGAGAAAGAATGTTCCATACTCCTCAAATTTCGAACTATGAAACATTGGGGGCTTCTGTTGATACCAAATTTAATCTGCTGACTTGGACCAATCATATGAATACACGTGGCTATCTACATGGCAACAACATGCACTTCCGAGATAATCACACGCTCCGAGGAACCATGTTACTCCGAGGAACGCATACCCTCCGAGGAACAGACTTCTCCGAGGAACTAATACGCTCCGAGGAACAGACTTCTCCGAGGAACTCTTGAATATCAGAAAGCTTAGGCGGTCCGAGCTACTCAGGCGGTCCGAGCTGTTAATTGATGAATAACCAACAATTCAACTGGTTCATTAAATGCTTATCATTTAGACGCACACGCTTAAAGGGCATTAAATGTATTACCCTTTCATCTGTATATCATTTAATGTATCACCCTTTCATATGACAGCCTCAAGGCTATAAATACGTTGTACAATCCTCATAGAGGGGATCTGATCCTGAATCCAAACTTTGGGATCCATAACGGAATTTCTTGTAATCGAGAATTCCCAAACACTCAGCAATAAAATAACAGTGGACGTAGGCCATTCTTATAAGGCTGAACCACTTTAAAATCTTTTGTCTCATTTATTTATCTGTGATTGAATTATTAGAGTGATCTAATTTTTTACATCAACATATGCTCAAAGTAAAAAAGTCAAATAAGACATTAATGCCACTTGATTCATAAGATTACCATGCTTTTAGTGTTTTTTCATCGCAAAAAAATCAAAAAGAAAATATAGAAAACAAAGTTTGGTCTCCATTTCCTACCTCACACATATATAAAAAATCAAAGAGAAGTGTATCGATATAAATATATAATTTTTCTTATATAAAACACAAATAACTCATTAATTCACACCTCCCTTATAATGTGTCAACAAGCCACCACCAAATTGGTGATTCTGGTGCATTAAGTTCATGCTTATGTTCATGTTTCTAACTTTTAATTTTGAGCATTATTAAGAATATAAGTTTATCTTTTTTTCCCCCGCTCCAATGTTAATTTTCCCCCCAACAATCCGAGTGGCTAGAACCATCATTTTTGGATTTTTTTGAAGAGAAACTTAAAGATTCAACAAAATCATTTTCCATATTTGGATTTTAAACTGCAAATGTGGATCATAGGTATACAACAAGAATGGATTTCAAAAATGAATTGGTGTATGCTATATTTCTAGGCAATGAAGGATTGTAAGTTTAGATAGGTAATGGATAGGAAAAAACGTTCACCAATATCCTTTATACACATAGGCAAGGTTATATATTGCAAACATGGATCGTAATTATTTACCAAACATGGGTTCAAAAAAATTAATTAAGGTATGCTTTTTTCCACTTAGTTAAGGAAACATATGTTTATAATAAAAGAGAAACCAATAAGTTTTTAAAGCGCCACAAAAATATTATGTTGTGAAGTTGTTATCAAATTACAAAACAAAAAAAGAAGCTTGTCCGCTTACTAAATTTGTATATTAAGTTATAATGCATAACCCACATGAGAATCCCATAGACCCCCATATAATAATCAAAATCACAACATGTTAAATGCAAAGAAACATGGAGAGCATGGTAATGTAATACTAATGTGTTTTGTATAATATTTGGGCATATTCATAATCTATTTCAGTTTCTAACCACAACTATATGTTGAAAATGTGGATCATAGTAACACATCTATAACGATTATAAAAAAAATATTGCATGTATTCTTGTTTTCCTACTCACTTCGGGAAATAAAAGTAAATAGAGTGGACACCAATATTTTTCTATAGTTGTCCATAGTTCATCAAACAAACACTCGATGAATAAACCGGTAGAATTTTAACAATCTCTTGCAAGCTCAAGGAATAAAAAATAAGTTGAAACCATACCTATAGCTGAGGGTCATCGATTGTTCAAACACAACAACACATTTGGGGAAGAGGAATATGAAGGATTGCATACAACTGATGGATCTATAGAGATATGCATATGGCTGGGAGTTAATGTGGAGTAAATGACAATAGATTTTTAGGATTTTATGCGATTTATGATACATTGATGGGTTAGGAATATGAAGAATTAGGTCAAAAGGAAATAAGCGGCATTTCAATTGAGAGAGACAAACGATGCGTGGTTGCCTCTTTAGTTAAGAGAGAGAGAGAGAGAGAAGAAGGGATGACAATGGGTCAGGTTTGGGGCGGGTTTACCCCATCCTGAACCCGATTAAGCATAGCCTTGCCCGCCCCGTTTACATTACACGGGTCAAAAACCCGCTCGAGGTGGATTAAAACCCGCATATTAAACTTATATGTACAAGGTTTTCGAGTAAATAATATGATATAATATATGAGCGTATTTCTCTCTCATTCCGACATAAATTTTTTTATTAAGGTTATTTCTATCACCTTCCTACCATATACTAGTTAGATGTATCTTTAAGAAATAAATATTTATATTCATAATTTTTTTTAATATGAATATTTTATCCAAAAATTCTATTGTGAGTAGAATCACTCAATTTTACCGCGATGAACAAATTTAGAAGCAAATTCCAAATTGTACACACCGAGGAAGCAAATTCCGAAACGCATACACCAATTATAAATTAAGACAACCCGAGTTCCCAGTTCCACTCTAGAGAGAGAGAGAGAGAGTGAGAGAGAATGAGCTTAGCAATATCGAAGACGGTGTGTGTTACGGGAGCGTCCGGTTATATAGCTTCATGGCTCGTTAAGCTCTTACTCGCTCGTGGTTACACTGTCAAAGCTTCTGTTCGAGACCTCAGTATGTCTCTCTCTCTCTCTCTCTCTCTCTATATATATATATATATATATATATATATATATATTTCTGTTTCTTGTGATGATTTATGTGTTGTTGATTTGAAATTAACTCATATATCTGTCATGAAATTGAATGATTTAGTGTAATTGAATCACGTTGTCGAATTAGGGTTTTTGAGAAACTCATATCCATTTTTACAAACATTTTCAGTATATGTGATGTTTTATTCTATGCATTTTGTGATCATCGAACTAATGTAGATGCGACATGTCTCCGTCGCACAAAATGAGTAAGAATCGTGTGTCGGTTTGTTATGATCGGTAGTTGTTAGAGAATTTGTTGTTGATTCTTTGATGTAGACGGAAATTAACTCGTATATTTGTTGTTATATATATTTGGCGTGCAATTGGACAATTTTCGTGTAGTCCTTGTGAGAAAGTCATATCGATTTTTACAAACATTTTCAATATATGTATACATGCATGTATATTGTGATGTTTTATGTAGAGTAATTCCATTATTTCGAAGAATTTTGTGGTCATCGAACGAATGTAGGCGCATCATGTCTCTGTCACACAAAATGAGTAAGAATCATGAGTCGGTTTGTTATGATCGGTAGTTGTTAGATAATTTGTTGTTGATTCGAAATTGACTTGTATATTTGTCATGCAATTGTATAATTTAGTGTAATCGGATCATGTTGTCGAATTAGGGCTTTTAAGAAACTCATATCCATTTTTACAATTGTTTTCAATATATGTGATGTTTTATTTCTTGCATTTTGTGATCATCGAACTAATGTAGATGCGGCATGTCTCTATCGCACAAAATGAGTAAGAATCGTGAGTCGGTTTAATATGATCGGTAGTTATTTGAGAATTTGTTGATGATTCTTTGATGTAGACGGAAATTAACTCATATATTTGTTGGTATATATATTTGGCGTGCAATTGGACAATTTTCGTGTAGTCCTTGTGAGAAAGTCATATCGATTTTTACAAACATTTTCAATATATGTATACATGCATGTATATTGTGATGTTTTATGTAGAGTAATTCCATTATTTCGACGAATTTTGTGATCATTGAACCAATGTAGGCGCATCATGTCTCTGTCACACAAAATGAGTAAGAATCGTGAGTCGGTTTGTTATGATCGGTAGTTGTTAGATAATTTGTTGTTGATTCGAAATTGACTTGTATATTTGTCATGCAATTGAATAATTTAATGTAATCGGATCATGTTGTCGAATTAGGGCTTTTAAGAAACTCATATCCATTTTTACAATTGTTTTCAATATATGTGATGTTTTATTTCTATGCATTTTGTGATCATCGAACTAATGTAGATGCGGCATGTCTCTATCGCACAAAATGAGTAAGAATCGTGAGTCGGTTTGTTATGATCGATAGTTATTTGAGAATTTGTTGATGATTCTTTGATGTAGACGGAAATTAACTCATATATTTGTTGGTATATATATTTGGCGTGCAATTGGACAGTTTTCGTGTAGTTCTCTTGAGAAAATCGTATCGATTTTTACAAACATTTTCAATATATGTATACATACATGTATATTGTGATGTTTTATGTAGATTAATTCTATGCTGACTCATTATTTCGACGAATTTTGTGATCACCGAACTAATGCAGGCGCATCATGTTTCTGTCACACAAAATGAGTAAGAATCGTGAGTCGTTTTTTTATGATATGTAGTTGTTAGGTAATTTGTTGTTGATTCGAAATTGACTCATATATCTATCATGCAATTGAATAATTTAGTGTAATGATCATGTTGTCGAATTAGGGCTTTTGAGAAGCTCGTGTCGATTTTTACAAACGTTTCAATATATACATATATTTGTTGTGATGTTTTACGTAGAGTAATTCGACGTCGACTCATTATTTCGACGCATTTTGTGATCATCGAATCAATGTAGATGCGACATGTCTCTGTCGCACAAAATGAGTAAGAATCGTGAGTCGGTTTATTATGATATGTAGTTGTTACAGAATATGTTGTTGATTCTTTGAGCTAGATGGAAATTAACTCATATTTGTTGTCATATATTTGGCGTGCAATTGGATATTTTTAGTGTAATCTGATCATAATGTGGAATTAGGGCTTTTGAGAAACACATATCGATTTTTACAAACATTTTCAATTTATGTATGTATATATATATATATATATATAATTATATATATCTTTGTTGTGATGTTTTATGTAGAGTAATTCTACACCGACTCATTATTTCGACGCATTTTGTGATCATCGCACCAACATAGATGCGACATGCCTCTGTCGCAAAAATGAGTAAGAATCATGAGTCGGTTTATTATGATATGTAGTCGTTAGATAATTTATTGTTGATTCCAAATTAACTTATATATCTGTTACGCAATTGAATAATTTAGTGTAATCGAACCATGCTATCGAATTAGGGCTTTTGAGAAACTCACATCGATTTTTACAAACATTTTCAATATATGTGTATCTTTGTTGTGATGTTTTATGTAGAGTAACTACGCTGGTTCATTATTTCGACGCATTTTGTGATCATGAAATAAATGTATATTAACTCATATATCGCTTTATTATGATCAGTAGTTGTTAGAGAATTTGTTGTTGAGTCTTTGGGCTAGATGGAAATTAACGCATATATTTGTTATATATTTGACATGCAATTGGACAATTTTGGTGTAATCCGATCATATTGTGGAATTAGGGGTTTGAGAAACTCATCGATTTTTAAAAACGTTTTCAATATATGTGTGTGTGTGTGTGTGTGTATATATATATATATATCTTGTGATGTTTTATGTATAGTAATTCTACGCCGGCTCATTATTTCGACGCATTTTGTGTGACGTGTCGAGTTTGCATTGGGTCATGCCTTGATCATCAAACCAATATAAAATGAGTAAGAATCACAAGTCGATTTATTATGATCGGTAGTTGTTTAGAGAATTTGTTGTTGATTCTTTGATGTAGATGGAAATTAACCCATATATTTGTTGTTATATATATTTTGCGTGCAATTGGATAATGTTAGTGTAATCCGATCATATTGTGGAATTTGGGCTTTTGAAAAACTCATATGATCATATCGATTGTGTTTTGGACATAAAAGAAAGTTATTTTCCTGAACGATTGGAAGAAAGTTGTTAAAAAAATTATATGGAAACACATATATTTATAAAAAGGTCGTACCCAGTGCACAAGGCTCCCTCTTAAATGCAGGGTCTGGGAGAGGTGGATGTCGGTTGGCCTTACCCCTATATATGGAGAGGCTGCTCCATATATATTTGTAATTTACAATAAACATAAGTACTTCGCATTATATTTATTCTTATTTAAACTACCAAAAAAGTATAATTAATTCAAAACATCTATCGTAGCTTGAAAATTACAAAATATGAAATAAAAATTAGGAACATCTAATTCGTAAAAGTATCGATAAATGACGCATTATTATGATAGTTGCAAGTAGATATTTAAGTAGTAGTAGTCGTCGTCTAATGAAGCACAAATACTCTTGAAGGCAGCGAAACCTATTTGACACGTGTCGGATGCGGGACACGCGAATCCTCTAGAGTATCTGGTTATTTTTTTACGCCGGACACGCAGGGGACACATTAGGATACTTTGAAGACATGCTTTTGGACAGGTTGGGGGTAGTTTTTATAAACTGAAAGTGGGGTTAAATGTTTAATAACTTTAAACATTAATTGTAAAACATAAAAAAGAAAAGAAGATAAAAAGAAAAAGAAGAGGCTATATTAATTCACAAACTCATTCAAACAAACCCTAACTTCTGGAAGCCATATTAGTCAATTTCTGATTTATAGAATTTTATATGTTTCTTGTTAAAATTTGTGTTGTTCTTGTATTTGATTTTATTGAATTTCATATTAAGTATGTTCATATGAAAAGTTTTATTGTTGTAAACACCTGTCGTGCATTGATATATTAAGAAGAGAGAGAAAAAGGTGGAGCGAGAGGGGCATTAAATGATAAAAAGGGAGGGTCCGTATCCGTTGGGGAGAAATTTTGATTATATATATAGGAATATTGTCTTGTGCGGACTTCTCGCATAAGAGAATTGCGGACAGCTTTGGTCTCTCTCCATATCTCCTGAAATCTCCCCCACATGTCTCGTTTATTTCTCCTCCTAATCGGTATAAATTAACTCCAAATAAATAACCTAACCCCTATTTGCATGGAGAAAAAAGAGGAGACAAGCACAAGGGGGAAAATATAAAGCCAGCTGTGGAGAAAGAAAGAAAGAAATAAGAGATTGGTCCTTGTGCGGTCACAGGAACATTACTCTCCCTCTCTCTATATGTATATTTATTAATAGAGAGAGAGAGAGAGAACAAAACACTTCAATATTTATTAAAACTTTAACTACAAACTTTATATCAAGTTTTTACGATACAAAATATAACTATGAGTTGGATGTTATCCGTCAGGAGCTACATCATAAACTAAATTTTATTCCTAAAGGCTGCATTGCGTTGGTAAGACTTTTTAAGAATTGGACAAAACTGTATAATATGAAAAATTTAAGGGGCCATTATTCGAAAGTTTTCAAAAAATGGGGGTCATGGCCCTCCTTGGAAATGGTTGGCTTTGTCCCCGGAGGTTTTTATTCAGTGTGCCTTTTTTGTTTAGTTGCGGTGCTCATGCTTTAATATTTATATTCGTTAATCTTTCACGTTGTAACATGACACACACTGTTTAATTCGTTAAATTGTGTCGTAATATGATTGTATTAGTCATATATTTGTATAAAAAGGTCTCAGTTGGTCTCTCTATCTCTCTCTATGATTACCGCGTTATGATTTGTAGTTGTTGAGAACAACCCTTATCCGTACAACAAAAATGAATATTGCTAAACTAAATTCAACCTAGCAAAGTGATGGTGCCTCCATTGAGTAATTGGAATTATGCAATAACCCATGCTGAATTGATGCCATTTTATGCCTAAATGTTAAAACGAAACAAGATGTTCTGCCCGAGTGATGAAAAAGGGTCTACCCAAACACCTATTTTTTAACCCAAATTTCAAGCGAAACAAAATGTTCCGCCCCACATGGGGCCACAAAAATGAGTTGGTCGGCTACTTGCTATATTTAGTAACCTTGTGACCTAACTGTGGAGTTCGGCTCAAAATACTAAGGCAATTTGCTATAGCAAAGGGGGTTCGTGCCGCGGCACCAAGGGTTTTGTGGGATATGAAATCAGCGGCCAGCATAGGTGGTAGTGTCAGATCTGCAAAAATGAGTTTTTTAGTGTGGGTATTTTGGGTGTTTTACCTCAAATGTGTTTCACATATAAAAAGATTCTTTTGGGGGTTTAAACCCTAAGCGTTGGCTTCTCATTTGAGAGGTAGAGATTGAGAGATGTGAGCTGGTGTTCCTAAGGTGAGGGTTTGGGTGAGACTGTAGGAATTTTTCCTCCCATCCTGTGGGATTTTTCCAAAGGTGGAAGAGAGTGGTGAGTGTTTCATATATGGTAGGTGCGCTCAATATGTGTTGCGTGTGTGGGGGGGTGGGTGGGGGTGGTATCTCAATGGCTTACGTGGGAGCGAGGTTCACCGGATCGAGTACGTGGACTTGTGAGCATAAGCTTGACATATCTTGGCTTAGTACTTGGATTCACTTTGGTGGAGAGTTGGTGTACAATGACTATCCATGTACACTCTCTTTTATTTTTCTAATTTTCGTCCATATTAATTCCCCAAAAATTCAAAGGACAAAAATACCCCTACGGGGTGCCGGTTAGGGCTAAAAATATTTCGGAGTCCAAATAAAATACTTGGGTAGAGTTTTCTGACTATCTCGACCCTGTCGGACTTAATGGCGCACTCGAAATGGCCATACGAGTTACTTAAAAATAATTCACTTCTTTAATCTATTAAATTAGTCCCGACACGACTCACACACGCGCGTCCTGACTTAGTATACCAAACTATCGTATTTCTCACTCTCGACAATTTATAAAATTTCATAATTCCATATTACATATCCACATAGTGATATTCAATAATTTTCATCAATAAGTATTAACCCTTGGCACGCCAGTTAATAATTATTTTAATCCGGATTAATTAACAATTAATTTCTCACATTTTAATTTAATTAATCCAACAATAAGAATTAATCCCATAATTATTTAAAATTATCAAAAATACGGGGTGTTACATAATTCCCCTCTTACAACGGAATTTCATCCCGAAATTCGGAAAAGTATATCAGGTACAAACAAAGCTGTATATATGTTGCGCATCGCATCATTGCGCTCCCAAGTAAACTTACTCCGTACCACCCACATAGTACGTTATCGAATACCCTTAATAATGAACACTCCACATATGTTCGTTCTAAACTTCAGGTTACCCGTCACGTAGGTTCTTGCCCAAGTCTTACCGTTTAAGTTTCACTACTTAAACTTTATTTTAGATATTCGCTATCTATCCTTCTACTATTCGCACCTTAGTAGATTAATCGTTCTTTAGATACACACGATCTCGTCTCGCGACGATCGCACACGAGTCGGTTATTGGCGCAGTGTATATTTTACACACATTATATACTATAAGTGCCAACTCATCTTTGATCTTTCGCAATAGGATCTGTTTCCCTCACCTTTAACTAATGATCATGAGAACAACAAGGTTTACCGTGCCATACCTCAACTGGCAACATGCCCAAAAGTGAACTTATATGAGTTATGGCACACAAAATCCACTAGTGGAGGGTAGTGTTCCTATCCTTGCCTAAGATTCAAGGGTACACATATAATTTATTTTCCCAATCATCTGATTAGTCCGCTTGTTCTGCCCATTCGTCTGCGGCTAATAGGCCGTACACAATCACAACTCGGTACCTATGGCCTCGTGAACACTCTTCTAAAATCAAAAGAAAGATCATGTCCCAATCGGACACAATATTAACCGGTACCCTATGTAACCTCACTATCTCGGTTATAAATATCTGTGCATACCGTCATGTAGTATGATCAGTCCTAAATGCCATAACGTGAGCTACTTTGGTCAACCGATCCACTATCACCCATATAGGACCGTAACCCCTCTTGAAAGTAGTTACCTTCGTGATAAAATCCTTGGGAATACTCTCCCATTACTACTTCGGAATCCCTAACGGTTGAAGATATCCCTACTGGTTTCAGGTGGACAGGTGACCATTGCAAAACGAATTTAGCAATATTTCTCTTCATTAAATCCCATCACCACTGTCATTTATAACATGATACATCTTATATTCTCTCAAATATACCTCTAACCGTGATCCATGTGTCTTTGCCTCACCGCGTGTCACAGGTCCTTCCCCCGCTCAAAAATCAGTTTCTCGAAAATGTAGGCCTTTGCCAGATCTTACGGAATAAGCTTCGACTTCCCCTAAATGTTGTCGAATTCACAAGACAATCATAATCTACTGCCTGATACAATATTTTCAATTATCTAGGGTGCCCATACACCCTAGATCTCGCGCATTATTGCACAATTGAAATATACTACGCTTAAATCAATCTTCATGCACTCGACATGCTGATAAGGTAGGGGTGTACTCAACCACCCCACTAGTCATAACTTAATCACTCTTTCAGTGGCGTCATTATTCTATTCATAATGATATCTGGACTAGGCGGCTCTACCGGCCTTAAGTCATAATAGAATTATCAACTCTCAATTATATTCTCATATATTTACAATAACCAAGGTACGAAACCCATGTACTATCGACCAAACTTCTCTCCAACTCTCGACGTTTGCCAGTTTCATGCGTGGGATGTCTCGCGAAGCGAAATCCAGGCAAGGAACTCCCCCGATACACTACTACCTAACATTGTCGGTCGTCGAGATCCGTAAGGTCTTCAGTCCATAATATGTACCTTCACACAATTTTCGTATGTTGAAATATTAATCTACGTACGTCCTTAAAATAACATGAAACGTGGCGCTCTCACTATCCCAAGTTTCGACGCTATATATATATAACAAGCTATATCTCGCTGCTTGATAAAGAACAAAATGCATCCCGAGTCACATCAGTAAATAAATCCCTACTCACCGGGATCACGTATAACTAGACACATACTCTGTGAGGCCTATGATACCATGAAATTTTCATATGTACATATATATGGGCCCAACCCTATTTCAGGTGGCGCTGCACAAAATTATTATTATTCCCCCCGGAGTATTCATCACGATAGTCTTATCACTCAATTTACTACCGTTCGAGTATTCGGTAATTAATCACTCCACATTACCATAATAAACTCTACTATAAGTATGTAACTTGTACCAACAAAATATACTCTTAGGGCCCACTCGGTTCACTTAAAGGCGACATAAAAAAGCCCCGCTATCAACGAGGAATACGTTTGTAACAAGACTGTTAAAACTAACATTCCCCCTAAACTCGACTCGTACGCGAATTTTAGGGTTTACAATTTATATATTAGCTGTGACACACCATGTCACTTGAATTAATCCTTTACTCACAAGGATGAAGCAAAACCTCACCAATTTTGCCTAATCGTATGGTCCTTACGTGCACTTCTCGCGGCCAAGACAATCCATGATCACTTGCACTCGTTATACATCTAGGATTTTATCCAATAGTTTCCCCCTCGTTGTGGGCAAATTATTCTGTTCTGCGGCTTACACACCCATCACTGAAACGTTGGCCTAACATCTCTAGGCCTCACTTATGGCTTTACTGGCCAGCTGATTTCTTCTTGAGCCCCAATGACCCTGAGGATTAATATGCTATTGTTACTGAGGACTCCACTGGTCCTGCCTAAACCCACCACTCTCGGGTTGTAACTTTTTGGGCCCAATTCTCTTGACCCAATTCCTCCTATGAAAATCTCACTCCTGTAGTTGTTATGCCTAACTGGCATAGTTTACTATTTCTAATCTTATCGGTCTCATTTCTCAACGTGGACACATTTAACCCTGGTAGTCCCATTCTTTACACATAGGGAAACTTCCCGAGCCATTTCCTGTCATTGGTCCCACTAACTATTTTGGAATGTCCTTCCCTCGGACTGGCAGTCTTAGCTCCCAAATTGTCCTCCAGTTGTCCCTTTGGCTATGCGGGCCTTTCGGAACTATTGTTGGCCTCTACAACCCTGATGGACTTCATCGTTACTTTGTAGGAAGTTAATCAATCAAAATTATCTAAATGAGTTCCCTATTGGGCATACTCCCATGTGGTGTTTCACTAACACCGTTAAGTTTAGTGTTACTTTTCGGCTAAATTCTCTAACCCTCCTGGCTTCCTTCTTCTGGAAGTGCGGAAATAACTTCCAAACGTATAACCTTGACAACATCAAAATTAGTTATCTTAGTCGGATTTCTCATCCATCCTCGTATTCTACACACGGTCCTTTATCAACTATAAACCCTTTTATATTCTATGCCCCTTTTCTAGCTACGAAGTTCGTTATGCAATTCAACCTTTCTCTCACTATCGGTCTTGAGCTTACCCACTGTGCTAAGTTTCAAAATTTTACTTGCAACTCTGTTACAACATCGAATGGAAGACCTCACGGTCAAACCGTACCCAAATTTCTCTTTAAATTTCAAACACACTTCTTTATATGTGGTGATCGACTCTAATCACTTTATGTCGCTCCTAAGAGCTACAATTTAACTTCAATTTAATTCTGAGTGTCGCGGCACTCCACTCTACACAATTGCCTTCGGATTTTTTTACTTCCATTGGCCTGTTTCACTTTCTCTCTTTCTTCTCCGCATCTTCCCGATGACTTTTCAAAAGGGTCCCTCTGATTTCATCTTTATCGACTACGCTAGGTGATCCTGAAATCGCTTCAGCGTTATCTACGACTGAGCCTGGGGATCCCACTATTCCCCAGCGATAATCTTATTATCATTTGCTTAAATATTACTCACGGTGACTTTTGTCACGATCGCCATTTCCAGATTATTCTATGCCTTCTGTCGGGGTTCTTCTCCTACAATCCTTCTTATGGGCCTCGCTGGTCGTCCTATAATGTTCGGTGCTCGAAGCACACATGATTTCGTATAATGAGTCACATCCATTATCATTCATAGCCGGAGAACATAAGTCGCATACGTAAGGGAAGACAACAATCCTATAATAAGGCTCTACATTAAAGAACGCCACGCTGATACGTGAAAAGCCGCACAGATCCTAAGAACACTAGAACTTGATGCTCTGATACCACTTATGACACCCTGCCCAGTTAAATACCAGGTGATCAGTCCTTTATTCAATTTAAAACAAAGGGTTTGGTTGGTTCGTTCTTAGCATCACTGTCGAAATACATTTAACATTAATAATCACCTAATAAATAATTAAGCTAGTGTCAAAACATTTTCCATTTTAAGTTATACCCAAAGAATACATTAATAATTTCTAAATATTAAGACATCAACTATTTACCGTTCACAGGAAATATAATAAATATTGGATATAACGCAACTGCTGAAATAAATAAGACTGGATCAAACATTCCAGTTTAAAGTCTCAAACCAATAAACCATAAAATACTCAATCCAACTCAAATGAACTACTAAAATATACTGAGTACAATCTCTATGATAAAAACGACTGAGACTGGGCGACACATGCCCTAAATGAAATGTCTGAATAGAACTGAAAGAAATGATAGAGGGGCTTAAATGCAAGGACCTGTAACTCCCACAATTGCTGCAGCTCGCTAAACAATCCAAGCGTCTAAGTCTGGTGACTCTGTGGCTGGACACCTGATATAATACATATATATAGCAAAAGAGAGAAGAATGGCAAGAGACGGGTCAGAGCCCGAGGTATAAAAATATTTGTTTTAGCAAGTATTTAAAATTTGTAATAAAGCAAGTATTATGTGCATGCTAGCTTGTCGGACTCTCACATGAGATTCTCACCTGTTATCGTACATCTACCCCATATTAGTTATGCTACCCAGCTTAACTAGTTTGAAGTCATCATACCACCATCTACGTCCCTAGTAGTATACCCGTATCGCCCATACAATACGCTATTGAAATAGTATATCCCACATAACTAAATTTGATTATTCACCGTTCGACTGGTTTATCTTTTATCCATTAAGATTATTTTATTTCTCATTATTACTTCATCTACTATTTTCACACCGTAGAATTTTTCCAAGTTTATTTCTATATATATAGTCACATCATCCCTATGTATATATATACTAAACCTGCACCCCTTGGTTAATACCACTTGGCGCAAAGCATTTATTATTATTACTATATCTACTAGATACACACAGTGGACATATTCACAAGTGTGTGTATATATATATATATATATATATATACACTAGCATATTCCCGTGCCCGAGGGCACGGTGATAAATTTGTCCCAGTGATAAAACCCAACCCATAATATCCCGCCTTTTAAAAAAAAAAAAACTTTTAAAAAAATAATTTTTTTTTAAAAACTATATTTAAAAACTATATTTTTTTTCAAAATATTTTAATAAAAAAATAATGTATGTATGCATGCATGCATACATGCATGTGTATGCATGCAAGTATGCAACACATAAAATGCCATGCATGTTTATCATCCATGTTTGTCATGTATGAGTTACTATTTATAACACCATTATCCCATATTATATAGATATATATATATACATATTGTCACATCATTCCTATACATATATATACTAAACTTGCACTCCTTGGTTAAGACCACTTGGCGCAATGCATACTCTGCTATTATGTCCCGGTGCATCGCTCATTGCATAAAGGACTGTTGGTTCAATCTCTCACGAACCATAAAATTCAAATCACATGTATTGGAGGCGAACATAATCCCAAGCCAAATGCGTCACGAACATACCTACGCTCCCATTCAGCCATCGAAACTAACCTACATCTCAGATAGCACGTAACTAAGTTCATATGCTCTGGGTACAAGTCAAATATCCCCCCAATGGGCAACACAGGATAAGACTGTCCACTACGCGAAAACCTCCTCCTGATAGCAAGCTGCGTTGGTATGCTGTACACATAATAATAAACATATAATATGCATACACACATCCTATTAAAATCAATGGGTATTCACCCAACCCGTACATATATTTTCCATACGTAGTATTTTCTCATTACTACTTATAATACAATTATTTCGATTACTCTCTCTCGAAATTTCCAAGGTTAACTTATCGTGCCAATATTTAGAGTATTATTTCCCAAGTACTTCCTAAGAATTTTGTACTGTGCTAAACTCATCAAATAATAGTTTTCCGCACCCAACTGTGTAACTTGGTTTGGGTCAAAAATAGAATTTCCCAGATTTTTGAACCTGTCGTTTGAACCAGAAGCTATCTCGTTTGAACGAGATAACATGTCGTTAGAACGACATCTCGCGAGATCAAGTCTCGTTCGAATCAGACTCAATCTCGTTTGAACAAGATTGGGCAGTTTCGTCCCCATCCTGCACCTGTTACGTTTTTCCACCATTAACAAGTCTAAAACCTCTACTGTTTTGTCCCAAACGCCAAAACATCAAACCAAATTAATATCCTAACATGTTTAGATGATTTCTAGCAACTTAGAATCATTAAATCTTTACAATACATCCATTAATTATGAAATCCCCAAATTAAACATTAAAGCCCTAGTTCTTCCAAATTTCAATCCAAGAACCATTAAAACCCAAATTTGTTTCTCAATCACAACATAAAATTTCGGGAGTCCTATTCTACATGCATAGGGGTTCAATTCTTCATCAAAATAACCTTTAATCTATGATTTAAATTCTCCAAATTCACCCATTTCAATTCTAAATCATATGTTTGATTCCTATGCTAACATGAGCACAATTATTGCTAATAAGAAGCAAGTAATAAACACTTCCCTCGATTATGATGTTCTGATCCGCTGATGAAATTGGTATGGACTTGTCCTCGTCTTCCGATCTACGCTTTGGTGGGATTTGTGGTGTGAGTTCTTGAGTTTTGCACCAAGAACACCTATGGACTCTCCTTCTTCCTATGTGGTTCTCTCTCCCTCTCTCTTAGGTTTAGAAACTGACAGACTTCCTCTCACCCACGTGCGCTCTTTTATTTGTCTAATTTTCGTCCATATTAATTCCCCAAAAATTCAAAGGACAAAAATATTCCGGAGTCCAAATAAAATACCCGGGTAGAGATTTCTAACTATCTCGACCCTGCCGGACTCAATGGCGCACTCGAAATGGCCATACGAGTTACCTAAAAACAATTCACTTCTTTAATCCATTAAATTAGTCCCGACACGACTCACACACGCGCGTCCCGACTTAGTATACCAAACTATCGTATTTCTCACTCTCGACAATTTATAAAATTTCATAATTCCATATTACATATCCACACAGTGATATTCAATAATTTTCATCAATAAGTATTAACCCTTGGCATGCCAGTTAATAATTATTTTAATCCGGTTTAATTAACAATTAATTTCTCACATTTTAATTTAATTAATCCAACAATAATAGTTAATCCCATAATTATTTAAAATCATAAAAAATATGGGGAGTTAT
Source organism: Sambucus nigra (assembly GCA_949130495.1). Taxonomy (NCBI): domain Eukaryota; kingdom Viridiplantae; phylum Streptophyta; class Magnoliopsida; order Dipsacales; family Adoxaceae; genus Sambucus; species Sambucus nigra. The sequence goes on from OX422218.1 coordinate 533,652,769, forward strand.
AGTACTGGTAAACCGTCTCTCTCCTGCATCAAGCTCCCAAGGGAGCTGCAATGATGATTTTTCCAAAAACAGACCTCGGGAAGGTCAGTCTGCCGCATGACCCCTTTGTAATCATAGTGATCATGGGGAATGCCAATATGTGGATGGTCCTCATTGACACAGGGAGCTCTGCAGACATTTTGTTCGTAGACGCCTTTGAGGCTAAGGGCCTTGCGTAAAACATATGCAACCTGTCACCACACCTTTCATTGGGTTCAACGGAGAGATGACCCATTCCTTGGGATATGTCACTCTCCCGCCTCACCCTTGGTTTCAATGATTGTTGCACAATCATTTGGAACAAGTTCATAGTGGTGGATCTCCCCTCAGCTACAATGTGATCCTAGACAGACCATCGCTAAATGATCTGGATGCTGGATGCTGTCATCTCAACCCGGAGATTGGTGATGAGGTTCCCAACCTCTAAGGGAGTGGGAGACGTGTTTGGAGATCAAAAGAAAGCTCAGGAGTGTTATATCACTACCATGAAAGATAAAAAGAAGTCATTATAGACTCCCCGGAGCCGGTCAGAGGTCCCAAAATGTTCACAAGAGGGCTTAGAAGTCTTAACAAAGGTCCTACCTCCTCCACTGCCTGAGCTTTCTCTAGAGAGCCTAGGCATAGAGCTGTTAAATGTGGAGATGTTAGGTTCGCGGGATGAGGAGGAGCAAAGAGGTGAGCTAGTTGAGGCTCTGGTCACCGTATGCATTGATGCTGAGGATCTAACAAAGGAAGCCTAAGCCCAATCCTCAGAGAGGTATTCATCCAAAATTCCTAAAGGAAAACAAAGATGTCTTCGCTTAGAGATGATGGGGGTAGACCCTGAGGTCATAGTCCACCACCTTAGCTTGGACCCAAACCACAGGCCTATCCGTCAAAAGAAGCGATTCTTTGGTCCAGAATGGAACAATACTGCATCATAAGAGGTTGATAAGCTCTTAGCTACCGACTTCATGAGGTCAAGTACCCAGATTGACTCTCTGATGTGGTACTTGTACCCAAAGCCAACAAAAAGTGGAGAATGTCTGCAATGTTTAAAAAGGCGAAAGGCGAGGCGAGGCGTTTTAGTCGCGGCGAGGCGTAAGCCTCACCGAAAAGAAAAAAAAAGAGCAAAATAATATTTAAAAAATACTAATAAAACCATAAAAATAAAATAACAAAGAAATATAAAATAAAACTACAAAAAAAAACATCCTTGAGGGCTTTCTCATATAGTTTGACATTTTTTTGTTCCCCCCAATATAACTTTTTAGAAAAAGAAAATCAATTTGAACATATTGGTTATTTTAAATATGACAATAAATTAATCAATGCAAAATCGTATTGGCAAAATCATTTTTTTAGCTTCATTCACATATTGGTTCTTTTATAATATGACAATAAATTAATCAATGCAACTTAACAAGCAAATTTATTAAAAAAAACATTGATTTTCAAGCTAAGATTAAAAAAATAGCAACTTTATTAAAAAAATAATAAAACATATTAACCTAAGTTTATTAAAAAAAACAGCAACCTTTAAAATATATTAGTATAAGTTAAAGAAAACATATTAATATAAGTTGAAAACCAAAAAATTGAAACCTTTTAAAAAAAAAGTCATATTGAAGTTAATTTTGTACATTTATTTCAAACAAACTATATATTTGTAACAAAATATAGTCTCAAACAAATTTATACACTTATTTCAAACAAATTAGTACAGAAAAACAAAATTAAGTGCAACTTTAAAACTAAACTAAAATAAAAAAAGAATAAGAGTTAGTAGATTAAAACAACATTTTTTTAAGTTAGGTGCAATTTTAGAAAAATGAAGAATTTTAACCTTTAAAAAAACAGACTTTGTGATGAAAGATTTTTTTTTCGCGCCTCAGCAAAAAGGCGTGAGGCGAGGCGTGAGGCGCATCGATGCGTAAGCCTCGATTTTATGGCCTGAGGCTTAAGCCTCGAGGCGTTTTTCCCTCGCCTCGCCTCGAGGCGCGCCTCGAGGCGTACGCCTCGGGCGCTTTTTTAAACATTGAATGTCTGTTGACTTCATTGACCTCAACAAAGCATCAAACTACTATCCTCTATCTCGAATTGACACCTTGGTGGAGTCAACAGCAGGCCATGAGCTCGTCTCATTCATGGACGCCTATTCCGGAGACAACCAGATCAAAATGGCCCCTGCCGATAAAGAGAAGATCTCATTCATTACAGACAAAGGTATCTACTGTTACAAAGTTATGCCTTTTGGACTAAAAAATGCAAATGAAACTCCATTTTCAAAGACCTCATTGGCAAGACCATGGAGGTTTAAGTTGACGACATGGTGGTGAAAAGTCTGGTGGTCTCAGACCATGTGCAGAACCTCAGAGAGACCTTCACAGTCCTCGGGCTAAACCGAATGAGCTTCAACCGAAAGAAGTGTGCTTTTGGGGTGGCTGGAGGCAAATTCCTGGGCTATATGGTTACCAGATGGGGCATAGAGGCCAATCCAAAAAAGATTTAAGCTCTGCTGAACATAAAGCCTCAGCGAACGGTCAAAGAGGTCGAGAGTTGCTGCTCGTAACCGTTTTGTCTCCAAGGCCACATACAAGTGTCTCCCTTTCTTCAAAGTACTGAAGAAAGCTTTCGAGTGGACTCTTGAGGCCGAAGAAGCTTTCTAGAACCTTAAGATGTACTTGGGCCCCTCTACAATCTCGGACTCTCACTGCGGAAGATTTATACTTGTATCTTGTTGCTTCGCCAACCACAGTTAGCTCAACTCTAATCAGAGAAGAATTTGTGTTTCAGTACCCCGTGTATTACGTCATTCGAGCGGGGCTGAGAGCAAATATACGAGGATGGAGAAGCTCGACCTCTTCCTCATCATCTCAACCAGGCGACGGAGGCCTTACTTTCAATCTCATATGGTTGTAGATCAACTCCTCATGCAGATCCTCCACAAGCCTGATATGATACCTCATGAAGGCTTGTTAAGTGGTCTGTTGAATTGGAAGAGTTCAATGTCAAGTATCAACCTTAAAGTGCTCTCAAAGGTCAGGCTTTAGCTGACTTCATTGCATAATTCAGCAACCTGGAAGAGATAGAGCAAGAGCTCTAAGGCAAAGGTCACATCAATGCCCAAAGAACCCAGATAACCGTGGTTCTAGTGGATAGACTCCAGCTCTTCCACAAGGGTCTTGCATGTAAATGGCTCCTCAAACAAGCACTGGAGAAGGACTTCATTGTGACAACCCGCACTCCGAAATAAGGGGTGGCCAGCCCGATACTCCGACATATACGGTAATCGTGGACGGAAATCATTCTCAGCACCATAGATATAGTAAGAGTAACCGAGAAAACCACCCAATAATTCAGAAAACGGGTTGTCAAAACAATTTATGCAATTTAAAAGTTAAGTTGAGAAAAACAATTTAAACAACCCATTCTAGAACAATAGTGGAACTCAAGATTCATAATAATATACATCTAAAACAACCAGATGCAAGGGGAGAACCGAATATGCTGTCGGTTCACAGCTACACAAAAGTAATCACAAAAGTTAGATATTTGGTTTTACATTCATTATACAAATACAAGTTTGGGCCACTCGCCCGATTGACAGACTCGATCATAGCTAGATATCAAAAGAATGATGGCGTCTAACAAAACATCCTGTAATATCCGCAATTTCATACAGCTCCTTAAAACAAAAGAGTAGGAATATCAACACGGGCGTCCTTGCGGAGGAGCACCTGAGCGGATACAACAACAAGCACAACATAAAGGAAAATGAACGGGTCAGGACCCGATTTATATATAGTTCCCAGATGAACAAAAAGCATGCTAGATATGAACAGTTAATCATGGAAATGGAAAACAGAAATCTAGCATCCTAAGCATGAATAATAAGACAACTAAAAATGACATGACTAAAACAAACTACACAAAAAAAAGAGATGATGCAGTGATTAAATTAAAAAGCTTCTAACCATCAATTTCCACTTTAATCCAGTTTAAATTCCTTAACAGGAAAATACTATAACATCATTTTCTTATTTCTTTCCAAGTCTTATTCCTTAGCAGGAATGTAATGCCATAAATACAATTCAGTGGAAATATACAACCCTCAAGTCCCACTTGAGTTTAGAAAAGTTATACTCTTATACATATAACGATTCTAAGACCGCCCCTCCGAGTTTCCCCACTGGGCGCGCCCCTAAATGACTATCATCTTCCAGGAGCCCATCAAACAAGGCAGCCTGGGTACCTAACGCACGTCGGGAAGTGGCCATATACCTGCGAGTGAGTCATAACTACACCCGGAATTACCTCACTAGCGCAGAAAAATACATATAATAAACCCGCATATGGCCGAGGACTATAGTCTCCCTGCATTCACTAGTCAAGGAACATCACCTCATGCGCGAGCTTCCCTTATGATAGCATTCAGAGAGGTGTGTTTAAGTAAATTAGCATTTACTATAAAAACCATATTTTTCCTTTTCATTACATTTACATGTTTCATTTGTTTGAAACTATAATCATAGGATATTTCATTACTTTCATCCTAGGTTATGCCTCGAAAAAACTCCAAGGGATCGTATTAGTTCTCGAGCTTAAGGTCTTATATGCCCCATTTCAAGCCCCTAAAGTCTCCAAGTATGGGCCTACAAATCCCATCCATATCATCGGGATGCATAAAGAAAAGTGATGCCTTAGCATCACTTAGGACAATCCCTCCCCCGGACTTAACCCCAAGTGAAACCCATTCAACACTAGGGTGACAACCAACTCAACTAGGACTCTAAAAGCCAAGGTTTACTTCATTCAAGAAGAGCCCTAAGTTCATAGGGGAAGAAAAGGATTAAAAACAAAAGTAGGAAATTTGGGTAAGAAAACAGGGGACCGGTCGATCGGTCCCAAGACCGCGGTCGACCGCGTCTCAAATTTTAGCCTATACTGAAAAGCAGAAAACTCATTTCGGACGAGCCGGTCGACCTGCAGGGGACTCGCGGTCGACCGCGCCTTAAATTCATGCCTTTGAAAGAAAGCAGTGAGCCCTCTTCCGAAGGCCCGGTCGACCGGTCTGAGAGACGCGGTCGACCGGCCATAGCAGACCTAGACCTATCTCTCCTATTTTCCTTCTAAACCCAAAATCAATAACCAACCAAAATCATCCAACTACATTTAATGATACTAAAAGATCATAAATGCTCCCAACAACATTTCTCTACCTCAATCAACAATCTATCTCTAACAAAGATGTTGATACCCATAAATCCAACCAAAAACCACAACTATATAACATCAAAACTATACATAACTACCCATACTAATTATTCATCTTAAACCATATAATAGCAAGTAGAAAACTTGCCTTGGGGCTTCAATTTCAGACTTGGTTGAAGAAGAATGCAAGATCAAACCACAATCTTCAAGATCTCTCTCTCTTTTCTCTCCAATCTTCCACTCTCACTCTCACTATTAGGGCTAGAACACTTGGGGCAAATAAGAGGAAATGAGAGACTTGGGGAAAGACTAAAACGTGGCTTAAGATTAAAAGTCTCCCATCTTTAAGTGTTAATACTGCATTAGTTAATTTCTAATACGCAATATGCCAAAACCAGTCAAAAGTGCCCAAAATCACAAAATACAATATGGCACACATTTTGACTGTCTCGCACCTCCCGGAACTAACTACACCCTCCAAATTATCATTTGGAGATTTTATAAGCCATTTTAAGTTCAGGTTCCATTTTAATTCAAATTGCCATTTTAATTTTCATGACAAAATAGAACACCACATGGTAATAATCACTTACCCTCATGGTAATCATGCAACTTATTAGTAAATATTAACTCATTTCATCAAATTAATACTTACCCATAACCGGCATTTTATATATGCAACTACTCAACATAGTAAATAAATATAAAATGGGCTCCCAAAAGCGAGGGTTGTTACATACTCCCCCCCTTATGAGGGAATTTTGCCCCCAAAATTCAAGCGTACCTTGGATAAAGAGATGCGGATACTTATCCCGCATATCGTCCTCACGCTCCCACGTAGATTCCTCGACGCTATGATGACTCCATTGTACTCTAACCAAGGGCACCACACGAGATCTCAATCTACGTTCCCCATGCTCCAATATGGCCACAGGTTGCTCTTCATAAGAAACATCGGGTAGTAACTCTATATCCTCGAAAGGAATGTGCCAAAGGGCACTATCACACCTCTTATACTTCTTCAAAGAGGAGATGTGGAAAACATCATGAATCTGCTGCAAAGGTTCCGGTAGGGCAATTTGATACGCTATTGAGCCTACCTTGGCAAGTACAGGAAAAGGTCCAACGAAACGTGGTGCAAGCTTCCCTTTCTTTCCGAAACGCTTAACGCCTTTCATAGGCGACACTCGAACCAACACTTGGTCTCCAACTTCCAACTCCACGTGTCTTCTCCCCGCATCGGCATAGCTCTTTTGTCTATCTTGGGCTATCCGAATACGATCTCGAATAAGCTCGATCTTAGAAGAAGTATCCCGAATCATTTCAGGGCCGAGAAACTTGTTATCTCCCACTTCTAACCAACACGTGGGGGATCTACAAGGCCTACCATACAAGGCTTCATAGGGCGCCATCCCAATAGTGAACTGGTATGAGTTATTATAAGCAAATTCAACCAAAGGGAGATATTGTTCCCAACTACCCTTAAAATCAAGCATGCACATCCGAAGCATATCCTCCAACATTTGGTTAACCCTTTCGGTCTGACCATCTGTTTGAGGATGATATGAAGTACTTAATTTTAATTCGGTCCCCATGGCCTCTTGGAAACTTCGCCAAAAGTGGGAAACAAAGATCTTGTCTCTGTCGGAAACAATATTCAAGGGCACCCCATGCAATCTAACAATTTCTTCAATGAACAACCAAGCGTAACGAGCGGTATTATAATCGGTACGGACGGGAAGGAAGTGCGCCGACTTGGTCAAACGATCCACAACAACCCATATAGAATCGTGACCCTTCTGTGACGTTGGCAATCCGGTGATAAAATCCATTGAAATGCTCTCCCATTTCCAAACTGGAATTTCTAACGGCTGCAACAAACCTGCCGGTAGCTGATGGTCAACCTTAACTAACTGACAAGTAGTGCATCGAGATACAAACTCCGAAATATCTCGTTTCATACCCGGCCACCAATATTGACGGCGCATATCTTGATACATTTTATCATTTCCCGGATGCACCGAAAATTTAGAGCCGTGAGATTCTGCCGTCACAGCCCGTCGCAAATCTCCATCCTCCGGAACAATAAGCCTTCCATGAAAGCGCAATCCACCCTCAGAACTTACCGAGTAGGACTCCGCTCCCCCAGTCAATAACTGGCGAATGTGGTCTTGACATTCTTTATATCTGCCTTGGGCTTCCACAACCCTTGCCACAATTGTCGGAGTAACGGTCATCACGGACATAAACGCCCTAGCAACCGCATCCTCATGACTGAGTTCCTTCCATTTAGCTTTCCACACATCAGCTAAATCTCCCTCGGGTTTCCTACTCAAGGCATCCGCCACCACGTTCGCCTTGCCCGGATGATAATGAATATCAAATTGATAATCTTTCACGAACTCCAACCATCTTCGCTGCCGCATATTCAAATCTTTCTGAGAAAATAAATATTGCAACGACTTATGGTCCGTGAAAAGACTAAACTTCTCCCCAAGAAGATAGTGCCTCCAAATCTTTAAGGCAAAGACCACGGCGGCTAATTCCAAGTCATGCACCGGGTAATTTCTTTCATGAGGCTTAAGCTTCCTAGAAGCATATGCAATAGCTTGTCGCTCCTGCTGAAGCACACCTCCCAAACCCTGTAGAGATGCATCGGTGAAGACTAAATATTCCAACCCCAGCTTGGGTAAAGCGAGGACTGGAGCCGTAGTCAATCTATCTTTAAGCTCATCGAACGCAGCTTGACAGGCGTCGTTCCACACAAACTTAACCCCTTTCCGGGTCAAATTTATCAAAGGACTAGCAATCTTAGAAAATCCCTTGATAAATCGACGGTAATAACCCGCCAAACCTAGAAAACTGCGTATCTCGGTAGGTGTCGTGGGCTGACCCCACTCCCTCACCGCAACAACTTTACTTGGGTCCACCGATATACCCTGCGAAGTCACAACATGACCCAAAAATTGCACTTCCCGCAACCAAAAACCACACTTCTCAAACTTAGCGTACAATTGGTGATCCCTTAACCTTTGCAGGACCAACCCCAAATGAATAGCATGGTCATCTTCCGTTTGAGAATACACAAGGATGTCATCAATAAACACGATAACAAATTGGTCCAGGAAGTCCCGAAATACCCTATTCATAAGATCCATGAATACCGCAGGGGCATTGGTTAGACCAAAAGGCATAACCAAAAACTCATAAGACCCGTACCTCGTCAGAAAAGCAGTCTTGGATACATCTTGCTCCGGTATCCTCAACTGGTGATACCCCGTTCTCAAATCTATCTTAGAGAAGTAGGTTGCTCCCCGGAGCTGATCAAACAAGTCATCTATGCGTTGCAAAGGGTATTTATTCCGGATGGTGACCTTATTCAACTCTCTATAGTCAACACACAACCGGAGAGAACCATCTCTTTTCTTCACGAATAACACAGGGGCACCCCACGGCGACGTACTACGCCTGATAAACCCCTGTTCCAACAATTGCTGAATTTGATCTCTTAGCTCCCTCATTTCCACAGGAGCCATACGATAAGGAGTTCGCGCAATCGGTCGAGTTCCCGGCGCTAAGTCAATAACAAACTCAATCTCTCTACTAGGAGGCAAACCCGGTATCTCCCGGAAAACGTCCTCAAAATCTCGAACAACCGGAATAGAATCTAAGGGAACAATTACATCCCGAGAATTCTCTTCCGCAATACAATATAAATAAGTACCAGAATCTCCCTCTAAACGAGGCATAACCACCAGGAACATATATTGTCCCGGAACGGCGAAGACTATACTCTTCCCGTAACAATTTACTATAGCATGATACTTAACAAGCCAATCCATGCCCAAAATAACATCATACCCGACCATGTCTAGGACGAGTAAGTCGGCCTCAAAACACAAATTACCAAGAGTGATCCCTATGCGTTTGCAAACAAAGAAAATAAGAGAACCGTCACCCATAGAGGACTCCACACTAGTAAAGGTACTTTCCGCAGATTTTATCAACTCTGTGGACTGAGCAAAACTTCTGGAAATAAAAGAATGTGTCGCACCCGTATCAAACAGAACGCGACCCATGTGTCCCTGAATAAGGAACTTACCCTCTATAGCTGGCGGCGCTGGCTGAACAGGAGGAAGCATAGCATCCTGAATGTGGTAGACTCTCCCATACTGTAGTTGACCCTGCTGCAGAGGGACAACTGGATTCGGTGCTTGTGGAGGGAATTGCACATAAGGCTGCTGAGGAACTCGTGGAGGTTGTCCCCCAATCCCCTGAGGACAATCTCTCTTAAAATGACCAGCTTCTCCACATTGGAAACATTTCCCCACCATATTCTCCTGACCTCGACCTCTGTTATTTCTGAACTGCCCGAAACCTTGGCCCGGATGGCCTCTACCTCCCTGGCCACCCCGACCCGCTTGTTGTGGTACGGCACCCTGACCTTGCCTGTTAGCATTTCCACTAACATTAAACCCGCCAGAGCGTTGCCTTTTTGACCCGTCCCCTTGCTGGGGATCCCTTTCTCGTTGCTTATTACCCGCAGGTTGGGACGAAGGAAAGGCTCCTCCTCCATTCCCACTCACCCCGGGCTTCCCTACTTGCCCCATTCCTGTAGCTTTCTTGCTATTCTGTAAAAACAACCGATGCTCCTGACAATGAAGTAATGCCGCATTCATCACTTCACCAAAAGTTTGTAAAGCCGGATTACCCAACAAATGCTGCCGGATTCTCCAGTTTAGACCTCCCATGAATTTAGAGACTTTTCTTTCCTCCGGAGTTACCTCCTCCGGCACAAAACTAGCTAACCGGGTAAACTCTTCCTCGTATTCGGCAACAGATCGATCCCCCTGAACTAGATCTTGAAGTTTCCTTCTCATCTCCCTCTGAATCGCGGGAGGAAAATATTTCCGGTCGTACAAGACCCAGAAATCAGTAATGGACATAGTATCCCTCTGTTCTGGCGTAGTCATCGACTCCCACCAATGTAACGCTGCCCCAACCAACTTGAAAGTAGCAAGGACTTGCTTCTTTTCCTCACTACAATCCACCATTCGCAAATGGCGTTGCATATCCTTCTTCCATTGATTTGCTCGAACAACATCAGAGCCTCCGTCAAACTCTGGGGGATGGCCCTTTAAAAAGGACTCTCTTACTCTTTCCCACGGAGAAGGTCCCGTAGGCGCTTGAGCATCCTGTGCCCGTTGTTGAGCTGTTGGCATCTGTTGAGCTACTGCGGTCATGGCGGCATTTACTGCATGAGCCACAATATTGGCTACGTCCACAGCATTAAAAGTTCCTTGGGGCGGTGGAGGACCAACATCCTCTTCTACAACTCTATTGCGTCTCGCGGGGCGACCTCTCTTAGGCGGCATCTGAGATGAAGGGACACTAGTATTAGAATACAATTCACAATAATCTATTTCACAGAAGATCGCAATTATAAGCAGCAAAGCAGTCTTATCATTAGGCTCTATTATCAAAGAACGCTACGGTAGATCGTGACAAGTCCACATAGATCCTAGTACTCTAGAACCCAGTGCTCTGATACCATCTGTGACAACCCGCACTCCGAAATAAGGGGTGGCCAGCCCGATACTCCGACATATACGGTAATCGTGGACGGAAATCATTCTCAGCACCATAGATATAGTAAGAGTAACCGAGAAAACCACCCAATAATTCAGAAAACGGGTTGTCAAAACAATTTATGCAATTTAAAAGTTAAGTTAAGAAAAACAATTTAAACAACCCATTCTAGAACAATAGTGGAACTCAAGAAACATAATAATATACATCTAAAACAACCAGATGCAAGGGGAGAACCGAATATGCTGTCGGTTCACAGCTACACAAAAGTAATCACAAAAGTTAGATATTTGGTTTTACATTCATTATACAAATACAAGTTTGGGCCACTCGCCCGATTGACAGACCCGATCATAACTAGATATCAAAAGAATGATGGCGTCTAACAAAACATCCTGTAATATCCGCAATTTCATACAGCTCCTTAAAACAAAAGAGTAGGAATATCAACACGGGCGTCCTTGCGGAGGAGCACCTGAGCGGATACAACAACAAGCACAACATAAAGGAAAATGAACGGGTCAGGACCCGGTTTATATATAGTTCCCAGATGAACAAAAAGCATGCTAGATATGAACAGTTAATCATGGAAATGGAAAACAGAAATCTAGCATCCTAAGCATGAATAATAAGACAACTAAAAATGACACGACTAAAACAAACTATACAAAAAAAAGAGATGATGCAGTGATTAAATTAAAAAGCTTCTAACCATCAATTTCCACTTTAATCCAGTTTAAATTCCTTAACAGGAAAATACTATAACATCGTTTTCTTATTTCTTTCCAAGTCTTATTCCTTAGCAGGAATGTAATGCCATAAATACAATTCAGTGGAAATATACAACCCTCAAGTCCCACTTGAGTTTAGAAAAGTTATACTCTTATACATATAACGATTCTAAGACCGCCCCTCCGAGTTTCCCCACTGGGCGCGCCCCTAAATGACTATCATCTTCCAGGGGCCCATCAAACAAGGCAGCCTGGGTACCTAACGCACGTCGGGAAGTGGCCATATACCTGCGAGTGAGTCATAACCACACCCGGAATTACCTCACTAGCGCAGAAAAATACATATAATAAACCTGCATATGGCCGAGGACTATAGTCTCCCTGCATTCACTAGTCAAGGAACATCGCCTCATGCGCGAGCTTCCCTTATGATAGCATTCAGAGAGGTGTGTTTAAGTAAATTAGCATTTACTATAAAAACCATATTTTTCCTTTTCATTACATTTACATGTTTCATTTGTTTGAAACTATAATCATAGGATATTTCATTACTTTCATCCTAGGTTATGCCTCGAAAAAACTCCAAGGGATCGTATTAGTTCTCGAGCTTAAGGTCTTATATGCCCCATTTCAAGCCCCTAAAGTCTCCAAGTATGGGCCTACAAATCCCATCCATATCATCAGGATGCATAAAGAAAAGTGATGCCTTAGCATCACTTAGGACAATCCCTCCCCCGGACTTAACCCCAAGTGAAACCCATTCAACACTAGGGTGACAACCAACTCAACTAGGACTCTAAAAGCCAAGGTTTACTTCATTCAAGAAGAACCCTAAGTTCCTAGGGGAAGAAAAGGATTAAAAACAAAAGTAGGAAATTTGGGTAAGAAAACAGGGGACCGGTCGATCGGTCCCAAGACCGCGGTCGACCGCGTCTCAAATTTTAGCCTATACTGAAAAGCAGAAAACTCATTTCGGACGAGCCGGTCGACCTGCAGGGGACTCGCGGTCGACCGCGCCTTAAATTCATGCCTTTGAAAGAAAGCAGTGAGCCCTCTTCCGAAGGCCCGGTCGACCGGTCTGAGAGACGCGGTCGACCGGCCATAGCAGACCTAGACCTATCTCTCCTATTTTCCTTCTAAACCCAAAATCAATAACCAACCAAAATCATCCAACTACATTTAATGATACTAAAAGATCATAAATGCTCCCAACAACATTTCTCTACCTCAATCAACAATCTATCTCTAACAAATATGTTGATACCCATAAATCCAACCAAAAACCACAACTATATAACATCAAAACTATACATAACTACCCATACTAATTATTCATCTTAAACCATATAATAGCAAGTAGAAAACTTGCCTTGGGGCTTCAATTTCAGACTTGGTTGAAGAAGAATGCAAGATCAAACCACAATCTTCAAGATCTCTCTCTCTTTTCTCTCCAATCTTCCACTCTCACTCTCACTATTAGGGCTAGAACACTTAGGGCAAATAAGAGGAAATGAGAGACTTGGGGAAAGACTAAAACGTGGCTTAAGATTAAAAGTCTCCCATCTTTAAGTGTTAATACTGCATTAGTTAATTTCTAATACGCAATATGCCAAAACCAGTCAAAAATGCCCAAAATCACAAAATACAATATGGCACACATTTTGACTGTCTCGCACCTCCCGGAACTAACTACACCCTCCAAATTATCATTTGGAGATTTTATAAGCCATTTTAAGTTCCGGTTCCATTTTAATTCAAATTGCCATTTTAATTTTCATGACAAAATAGAACACCGCATGGTAATAATCACTTACCCTCATGGTAATCATGCAACTTATTAGTAAATATTAACTCATTTCATCAAATTAATACTTACCCATAACCGGCATTTTATATATGCAACTACTCAACATAGTAAATAAATATAAAATGGGCTCCCAAAAGCGAGGGTTGTTACATTCATTTGGTAATTCCAGAAGGAGGTACTATCTCTCTTGCTCTCCGTTTTAATTTCAAAGCCTCTAATAAATGAGGTATGAAGCCTTGTTGGCAGGCTTAGGTGACAAGATGGTGGGGTACATTAGCGACTCTCAGTTAGTGGTCAACCAAGTCACTGAGGTCAAAGGTGGCAAGATGGTGGAGGGGTACTTAGCAATCGTGCAACACCTCATCAAAAGTATCCCCAGGTTTTGCATCACAAGGGTCTCACAAGTAGAAAATTCAGAGGCTGACCACCTTACACGAGTGGCTTCATCAGATGATGTTGATCCCAAGGTTCTAGTTATTACCTTGGGCCAGCCAAGCATCACCCAGTTTCAGATCAACGTTGCAGAGGCCAACCAAAGCTCTGGACCACTCCCATTAAGGCCTACCCCAGGGATGCCCAAAGACAAGCTGCAGGCCAGACGGATGTAGTCTCTAGCCTTCAGATACTACCTAGAGAATGGGGTACTGTTGATGCCTTAGTCCAGTAGAAGCCAATTACGTCCTCAGAGACCTTTACGATGTAGTGCTCATATAGGCCCAGAAACCCTAGTCTACGAGGTTCTGAGGCAATGGTACTTTTGGCCGACCTTGGGGAAAGATGCTAAAGATCTGGTCTAGCTCTGTGACAGGTGTATAAGGTTTGCCTTCATTCCAACGCAGAAGAAAATGGTCCCCATGCTGAGTCCATAGCCCTTTGTTCAATGTGGAGTGGACTTGGTAGGCCCCTACCCCTTAGCAAAGGCCAAAACAAGTTTTGCATTGTGGCCATTGATTACGTCACCAAATGGGCTGAGGTTGAGCCCTTAGCCCACCATAACGGAGAAGGTGACTACCAACTTCATCTGGAAGAATATCATCTGCAGGTTTGGCTTGTCCAAGGCCATCATCTCGAACAATTTCAAACAGTTTGACAACCCTGCCTTCAAAGAGTTCTGTTGAGACTACGACATAGCCAACCACTATTTATCTCCAGGCCACTCTCAGGCCAACAGTCGAGTTGAGGTGACCAACCGAACCATCGTTCACATTTTGAAGACGAGGTTAGCAAAATCTAAGGGGCTACAGGCTGATGAACTCTCGAGCATCTTGTGTGCCTATGGAACCACAGTCAGAGATCCAACGGGAGAAACTCCATTCTCCCTAACCTATGGCACTGAGGCAGTGAGGGTAGCTCAATTCGAACCGGAGGCCAATGATGAAGGTCTTGAGAGATCTTTAGATGAGCTAGAGGAAAAAAGGGAAGCTGCCTAGATTCCAATGGCCGCATACAAGCAAAAAGTAACCTCGTAATTCAACAAAAACATCTGCCATAGAGAATTCAGAGTGGGGGATTTGGTCTTAAGAGAAGTCACCATTGCGGCCAGGAATCCAAGCGAAGGGAAGCCGGGCCAAATGGAAAGGCCCATATGTGGTGACTAAAATTGCGAGGCCAGGCTGCTACTATCTCAATGACATGGAAGGATATAATCTTCCTCACCCTGGAACATAGAATACCTAAAAAAACACTTCTAATGATATACTTTGAAATAAAATTAAGAGAATCCTTTTTGTTGCCTATAATGTCTAAGTTTTTTATAAGAGTTGCAAGGATTTTAGCCTTGACTCTAATTTTAAGGACCCAAAACACACAGAGTTTAAAGGACTTTAGCCTTGACTCTAGGTTTGAGCTAATGTCCAAAGACCCAAACCACAAATTGCAAGGACTCTAGCCTTCACTTAAGATGATAATGAAAGGTCCAAGGACCCCCAAAAGACTAAAGGAATCATCAAGATTTTTGATAGATCCAAAGATCCACAAAAGTCGGCCTAAAGGCTTTTCACGCACTTAAAAAATGTTTTCTAGAAGGGCGAAGCAAAGATCTTAATCGAAGCATTTATTTAACCCCAACTTTAAAAAAATCTATAAGTATTAAGCACTAATTTTTATCATAAAATTTGAGACTTGTATAAAACTCCTGTTTTTTTAAAATTTTCTAGGGGCTAAGTTTCCAAATGCAAAAAATTGTCCAAAAAACTTCAATTTTATAACCTAAAGTGCAAAGCCCAAGGTTCAGAGGTCTTAGGTACCACTGGGGAACTTCAAAATATCCTCTTCAGGGGGCTAAGGTCCATAGGGTCCATAGGCTTTTCAGCTTAGTATGAGGCTCAAAATTTCCTAAGTTCAGAGGTCTTATGACCGTTTGTGTGACTTCAGATTCAAAATTTCCTAAGTTCAGGGGACTTATAACCCTTTGTGAGACTTCAGGTTCAAATTTTTTTAAATCCAGAGGTCTAATGACCCTTTGTGAGATTTTTTAAAAAAAACGTCCAAGTTCAGAGGCCTCAGACCCATTGGGGGGCTTAAGGTTGAATGAATTTTTATGTTCTAAGATCTTAGGACTCTCGACATAACTAGTTATCTATATTAAGGTTTTTGCCCTTAACGAAACATGTTTCAGAGGTCTAAGGACCCTTTATTGAACAAATTTCAAGTTGGGATTTTAAATCTAAGGTCGTATGACCCTTACCAGGTCAAATCTTTGGGCTTTATTCCCAAAACTTATGTGGGGCTAAGTGTTTGTACAAAAATTTTGGGCCATCAATCCTAAAAAAGGTACAGGTATTAGTTGCTCAGGTTCTAAAGGTCGAATGGCCCATTGCAGAATCTCAATCTTGACTTTAAAAACTTCATAAGTACGTGGTAGAGGTCTCAGGACCCTTAGATCTACTCCAAATTGACTATTCAAAGTCATTTTTTCTTTACTAAGAAATCTTGGGGGACTAAGGGAGTACTACCCACCGACAGATCTCAAACAGATGAACGCTATGCAAAAATTCCTTAGCAAAACAAAAAGTACAGCAAGTATGAAGCAAAAAGAAGCATTGCTGCACGTATTAGTAAAATAGTATAGAAGTCAAAATTGCTAAAACTAACCCATTATCATTCAACGATAAGGGAGCATGGGTTTACATCAAAGGGCCCACAACCCAAGAAGTTCAAAAAGAGAAAAAAAATTATATAAAACCTTCTTCAAGGCTTGAGATTCGTGGGGCCAACAAGAGCTTCACTTTTATGTGGGCTTGATTGAGGCTGTGAGGCAGTGGTTTTCTTAAGAGCTTTTTTTCTCCGAATTCGGGGCCAGAGGCTTTGTCAGCGTCATCATCAGTGCTGCTTTCATCATCCGAGCTCTCTTCACTCGACTGAGGGGCTTCAACAAATAGGCCAGAAAACATCCATGTCAGGGAAGAGCTCCTGGACCTTAGCCTTGCAAGCCTCAAACCCATAGTTGTACTTTCAGAAGAGAAACTTCTTGAAGGGATTCGACTCAAGAAGAGAAACTTCTTGAAGGGATTCGACTCAAGATAGGCATTCAATTTGTTCTTCACAATGGCATGTATCTCTCCTTGGAGGTCTGTGTGCTTCACCAAGACCTCACATAGTCTTTCTGCAGTTCTTCTTGGCCTGTAGAAGTCGGTTGGAGTCTTTTCACAGTGTTGAGATTATCCACCAGCTGTTTCAGAAGACCCAAGTCCTTCTCAGCCTGAATTCTCTTGAGCATTTTGAAACTTGAAGGTCTGGGCTTGAAGTGCCTTTGCCATCACTTTGAGCTCAATCTGTGCCAAGGCATGAACTTCCTCAACCCCTTGGGTAAGGAGTCCCATGCAGCCAGGAGAGAAGCACTGTCCTCGAGAGTCTTCTCATTAAGAAGTCTATTTTGCTCTAACAAATTAATCTTGGACCTCAGAACCTCTCTCTCTCTCTCTCTCTCTCCAAAGAAGTTATCTCCGGCCGCTGGCTAGTGATTATTTGATTCAACTCCAGCTGGATGAGGTCTTATTTGTCAAGCATCTTTACAACCTTATTCCACCCTCTCTGACCTTCAACAACATCCGCAATCAAGGCCTCAGTCAAGTGCTGAGCCTACAAAAAAGGAAGAAGGATATGGGAATAAGGCAGGCAAAGCGAGAATTTACTAAGTTTAGAAGAAAAGGATGCAGAAATACCTTTCCCAGTAGATGGACTAGCTCATGAGCATTTGCAGAAGTCCCTGGATGCCTCAGCTTGGCCACTATCTCAGTGCAGTTTGTCCTGGTCAGCGAATAAAGCGCCTCAGCTGTCGAGGCGTAATCATTCACGTCCTCTGCGAAGGGAGGTCTTGAATTCCCCTCAACTCTTGAGGTCTGCAAGCTCTCCTGCACAACAGCTACTGGCCCTTAGGTTGATCGAAGACCTCAGCTACTCCTTTTGGACCCCTATCCTACTGGGGAAACCACCATCTCATTCCCTTTGCCACAGGGATCACGTAAGGCTTCTTTAAGTTATGAGACCAAGGGCTGCAAATCCTTTGGAATAAAAGGATCACTCTGGGTTTTTATTAGTTCCAATGCTGAGCCTTCAATAGGGCCAAGTCCCAGGTTCATCTCCTTGACCTCGGGGATTGGAATATTCACCGAGGTGCTAAACTTCATATGCATGAAGGTCTTTGATCTTTTCTTCCTGATGACCACGACTTCAGCAGGAATCTCTTTGGCAAGACGCCTGGCTATCCTCCGTTCCTCTTGTTCATCTAATGGATCAACAATAAATTAGAGTTTTCTATCAGAGGTCTAAGGATGAAGACAATACAAAAAAAAACAGGAACGATAAGCTACTTATAAGGAACAATCAGACTCTAGCAAAATGGGCTCATTAGTTGAGGAAAGGACCTCCTCGATTCTTGGAGGGAGATCAACCTTACTCTCAAGCTTGTTGACCAACCATGGTTTTGGGGACCACAATAACATCGCTTAAAGTCAAGGCCTTAGGCTCAGGTCCTAATTCACAGCTGAAGAGACCAATGTTCTAAAAGGCGCGAGGCGTAGTTGAAGCGTTTTGCCTCCGTGAGGCGAGGCGTAAGCCTCAACTTTTTTCCATAAAAGTCACTAAAAATGATATAAAAATAATAATTAAATGAGGTTCAAATTATGTATCACATCTATCATGAAAACAAACGATGTAAACTTGATTCCACAACACAATACTAATAATAACACCATCCTGTCATCATCACAATACATATTATACCATCAAGACAAAAGAAATCCATAATTAAAACCATAATCCTCAAACATGATAGTCACCATCACCATCACCATCACCATCACCATCACCATCACCGAAACATAACAAAAAATAATGTATCACCAAACCATAACCCAAAACAATACAAATAATGTATCACTATATATTAAGTAGTGGATGGTCCTTCATTCGCTTAACCCCACCTTTAATAATTTTCAGTATATATATATATATAGCAGAACAAAACCGTAAATAGGGGGATAGCCAAAAAAAAAAAAACAGGGGATGCATACATAATCTGTTTTTTAATAAAACTCACCTGTTTTTTTTTGCTATCCCTCTATTTACCCCTGTTTTGTTCTGCTATATATATATATATATATATATATATATATATATATAGCACAAAATATATAGAAAAACCAAATCGGCACAGATAATATAAGGAATACGGGGTATTTACCTTCGGTTGGGTGTAACAGAGATGATCAGAGGACGGAAAATCAAAACCGAGCAAAATCGAGGTTTTTTCCCTTCGGTTTTGTGTAACAAAGACAATCGGTGGTCTTTGAGAGCAAATCGGCTAGGGTTTTTGAGTTTGAGCTTCAGACGAGGGGTTTTGGTTTTGAAACACACGTGTTTTTTAAACTATTTGACCACTTCTACCCTTACTTAGGAAAAAAAAAGAGGTGTACGCCTCAAGAGCCTCGAGGCGCATTGCCTTAAGGTGGACGCCTCATCCACATAAGGCGGAAACCTTAGAAAACATAGAAGAGGCTCAGCAACCACTGCAAAGGAAAAGAGATTGTTAAAATTCATAACAGAGGTCTAAAGAACTTAAGCATAGAGGTAGGGGAAAACTTTTACTTACCCACGATCGGAGGAGTGCACCAGACAGTAGGGCATCCAATTAGCTTAGCAGGGTTTGGGGTGACCCAAGCTCCACCTACGAAGAACTTCTCCTTCCAGTTCTTAGGAGCATTGGTGCTTGTCTCTGCTAAAGAATGCAGTGACCGTAGGATTCATGTACTTCAATCTTTTATCATTGGGTTTCTTCTACACCTGAACTTGTATAGCTTGAAGAACTGAGCCAGGTAATGTTATGTTGGCCCCCGCTCGATTCCCTAAAAGCTAGAACTATGGCCATTAGAGCCCTCCATGAGTTGGCCACCAATTGAGAAGGGAGTATCCCAATAGCTTTGTACCAGGGGAACATGCCAAGTAGGGGGAAGATCAGTGGTTCCAGCCTTTGGTTCCACAGCTGGAGGTAGAGAAATGTGAGGACCGACGACCCAAGGGAAATGTTTTGGCAGACATTATTGGAAAAAAAGGGTTGCTTGCTGAAAGAGAATTCTAAGAAGATAAAAGATAGTTGGAGTGAGCGGTAAAGGATTCAATCCAGCCCAAGGGGCTCTTTTATAAGCCCCCAAGGCTGAGAGATCCAATTCCTCCAGCCCCCAAGATCAGACGCCCCAGTCCTCTCAATCAAATCAATGCTCTCTGCCCCCAACATTTGTCTATAGCCACGTGCAAGTGCCTTCCCAATGCAATCTAATTATCATGGGAATCTTGGTGGTTTTGTTACAACCTTACCCCCAACTTGCTTAAATAGTTAAGTGTTGCCCCTTGCAATCTTTTTGCAAGAAGCAACAAGGGGCTACTAATGATACCCTGTTTAAGACTTCATATGTAAAAGGCTCTTAGGCCCCTCGGTTGCCCTCACGGAAGAACAGTGGTCCCAAGGCTAACCTCTAACCTCAGACAGACCACTGCTTGGTCCCTAAGATCTTCACTGCTCTCAAGAAAAGGCCACAATACTGCAGCAGACCTCAGTCATCCTTCTTTCCTCCTATAAGGGTTAGTCGTTCTAGAGGTTTCCTCAACCAAGCTCAAAGACCACGACACCAAGGTTTCGCCATAACTGACGCTCAAAGCTTAGTCTGAAAAAAAAAAATGACCTTCTAAGGTCATCTAACCCTCAGCACTGAAGTGTATCATTGAAGAGTACCTCAAGTACAACTTATAGCTGTTCAAGGGTAGCGCTTGAGCTCCTAAGCCTCCGGTATTGCTTTCGCGACTAGCCTGGCAGAGTGGGTGGAAAGCACAACACTATTCCACCTACCGTCACTACCCAAGGCCACTTGCAATGAAGGCTCCTATTTGCATTTAATGTTATCAACAACTACCTAGGTTGCCTTATTTAACACTGGGCACGCGTGGTGTTACTCCAGCCCAGTTTTTCAAGTTATACAAGGTCCAAGAACAGAAGAAGGCCAAGGGTCTGAAGTACTTAGCTCTCAGGGCCAAGGTGGTTTTTGCCTCGGACAAGCATAATGCTCCTAAGAACTTGAAGGAGAGGTTCTTCTTCGTTGGTGGAGCTTGGGCCACCTTGGACCCAGCTGAGCCAATCGATTGCCCAATCGTCTTGTGTACTCCGACCGTCGGTAAGTTGAAGTTTACCTCTGCCCTTGAATTCGGGTGTATTCATTGATCTTTGTTAGGAGTTTTAACAATCTCTTTTACTTTGCAGCGATTGTTGAGCCCTCTTAGGAAGAGGTGGACAAGATTGCTGAGTCTCTGAAGTTAACCTCCACCCCTTTTGATATCCTGGTCACAACCAAGCGTCTCTTCAACTGTGATTTGGCACTTGAGCCTAAGGATTTTGACTTTTGGAGATGCTCTTGTGGTCCTTAAAATCGTGGTTGGGGATACGCTGGAGTCTGGGCCTTTGTCTTGGTGTCCCAGAAGAGGAAGGCAACAACTGAGGTCTCCACTGAGGTTCCTGAATCCTCCGATGGTGAGGGAAACAAGTCTAAGAGTAAGGCTGAGCTCCTTTCAAGGATTGAGGAGGTCCTCTCCTCAGCTAATGAGCCCATTTTGCTCGAGTCTGAATATTCCCCCTGTAAGTAGCTTGTCTTTACATCCCATTTTTGTGTATTGTCCTCATCCTTAGACCTCTGATAGCAAACTCTATTGTATTGTTGATCCATTAGATGTACAGGACGAACGGAGGATAGCCATGCGTCTTCCCAAAGAGATTCTTGTTGAAGTCGTGGTCATCAAGAAGAAAATATTTATGACCTCCAAGTGTCTGAAGTTTAGCACCTTAGTGAATATTCCAATCCCTTCGATCAAGTTGGTGGACGAGGTGAACCAGGGGTTTGGCCCTGTGCCCCAAGTAGACTTGGGGGTAGGTGGGACCTCTGGGGCAATCCAGAGTGATCCTTCTATTCCAAGGAATTTGCAGCCCTTTATCTCACAACTTGAAGAAGCCTTACGTGATCCTTGTGGCAAGGGGAATAAGATGGTAGATTCCTCGGAAGGAGGGG
Organism: Sambucus nigra; assembly: GCA_949130495.1. Classification (NCBI taxonomy): domain Eukaryota; kingdom Viridiplantae; phylum Streptophyta; class Magnoliopsida; order Dipsacales; family Adoxaceae; genus Sambucus; species Sambucus nigra. The sequence continues at coordinate 533,674,680 of OX422218.1, forward strand.
GGGGTCTAAAAGGAGTAGCTGAGGTCACCGGTCAACCTAAGGGGCCAGCAGCTGTGCAGGAGAGCCCCCAGACCTCAGGGCTTGAGGGGCATTCAAGGCCTCCCGTGGTTGAGGAGGTGAATGCTTATGTGTCGATTGTTGAGACGTTTCGTTTGTTGGCCAGCAAACTGCTATGAGATGGTGGCCAAGCTAAGGGTTCGGGGGACTTATGCGAACGCTTAGGAGCTGGTCCATCTTCTTTGTAAATTCTTGCTTTGCCTGCCTTATTCTCATACCCTTCATCCTTTTTTGTAGGCTCATCACTTTTTTTTTCGGTATAATGTAATTATATTACCAAAAGGATGGGGCTTACAAAATGATATACAAGAAAGCCCATAACATGGCCCCAGGGCACTAACTACACCCAAAAACAACAAAACGAATGGCCGAAACCACCCGCCACACTACCTACAATAAGCATATAAAAAAACACAATTTAAGCACTAAACAAACCTATTAAAACAACCTAAATCAATTATGGCGTGCAAACCACAAACTTAACACTACTACAAATTGAAATATCCAATAAAATATCGCAGTATCGTAATCCTCGCTATAGAAGATTTAACAATAATCGACGAAACACGCAACACAATAGCATCGCCGGGAAACACCAACCAGAAATTCAGAAGCCAACCCAAATCGATAATACAACATGAACAAATCACAACCCATCTCAAGCATCGCACAGACCCACGGTTAAGAACTGCCACTCAAACCAATGAAACAAAGAACAACACTATACACAAACAACTCAGCACCCAAACCAAAAACCTAATCGACCAAATTCAGAGATGGAAAACATCCATCGCCAAAACGCTGAAGAAAACCTTACCATCAACCCGACGTGAAGCACACCAGTAAGAATAGCGATCACTAGTTAGCAATCCTCAGTAAGAAGATGGGGGTGGTAGGAGACTACTGGATCTCAAGCTATGCGGCAAATCCGGGGTTAGAAACAAATCCAACCAGACCCCTTCCAAGACAAAGACATGTCTAATAGAGGACCACCCAACTTGGTCTGACGTGAAGCAAGCACCCAAGTAAAGATGGCGACCAAGAGAAAAGGGGATGGAATTTATCAATAAGACGAGACTGTGACAAGAGGGGCCAAAACCCATTCTTGAAGATAAACCACAACCAATCTCCAGTATGACAGGAAGTGCACCACAAGAGATAGCGACTGAGAGTGGGAGGGCTCGTCCACAAGGATGGGGAGGGGACAACACACAGAAGAGGGAGGAAAAGGAGATGGGCGACTGAATAAGACGTGAGTAACAACATCGGCACTCAATCAAAGCATCGTAACCCAACCGAACATCATATCTGAGAAATCGAATCTTAACAAATACAGGCGACCATAAAACACCGAACACACAAACACACCAATCGATCTGAGGGGAAGATTGAACCCACAAAGAAACTTTTGTTCCAAATACCGGCATCACGCCTGCCACCAACCTAGAGCACCAGCCCAACCATAGATTCGAAACCCAGAACCAGGTCAACCTCCGAACTTGATATGAGGACCTTAAACAAGATGACGGTCCGGAGAAGACGTGTCACACAACAACGAAGGAGGGTTGGTGGTGCGAGAGGGTACCCACAACTTTCAAAACCACCATAATGTTTACTCAAAGAGACAACCCTCTTCCCAAAAACGAGCCGGACAAAACCCAATCGTCGGAGAGACCAAAACCACTCAATTTGACACAAGGCTCTCTGCCAAAGGATGGCAATTGTGATCCAAGGCCAGGTCCTCCAATGGCAAAGATGAACAGAAACGTGAGGGAACACCCAGCCACAAGGGAGAGCACTTCCCAAATCCATATTTGACATGAAGCCCACATGAAATAGGATAGCGATTAGGAGAGGGGAGAGTGGTCAGTCGTAAGGCGAGGGGAGGAAACGAGATCGAGAAAGAAGAGGAGGGGTGGTTGCTAAAGAAAGAAGGCTCACAGGCTAGTCCTAGCGTCGGAGAATGGCGGAATCTTGGTGCCGTGGTTTCTGAGCTTAGTTGAGGAGACCCTTATAGGAGGAAAGAAGATGACTGTGGTCTGCTGCAGTACTGTGGCCTTTTCTTGAGATCAGCGGAGGTTTTGGGAACCAAGCAAGGGTCTATTTGAGGTCAGAAGTCAGTCTTGGGACCTTTGTTCTTCCTTGAGGGCAATCGACGGAACTAAGAACCTTTTAAATGTCAAGTGTTAAAAAAGGTATCATCAATGATAAAAAATGAACTTGCAAGAATAATTTACCTATTAATTAACACATGCTTATAGAGTTGTGCTATTAGTAGAGTGTAGTTTAAAAGGAATGTTATCATTGTACAGGGAAGATAATGGACTTAATATTACAAATTTTGGTTGGGGAAAAAAAACAGACCACTAACTGACAGATATAAACAAGAAGCATGAATGAATTGTGGCATGTGTTTTTTGCTCTCTGGCCATTTTTTGTCGAGCTTTGTTTTTTTTTAAATTTTTTTTTAAAAATTATTGTTTTAAGTGTTGGGAATGCTTCTGGCTTTTTCTCTAGATTGTATAAATGTCTTGTAATATATCTATTTTGATTTTCCTTTTCCCTTTTTCTTTTACTGTATACAAGGATTTCTCATCCCGTTGTGCTGTAATTTTTATGTATATCAGTAAAAGTTTGTTTCTTATAAAAATACGATGTATGATAACTATAGATAAAAAATTGTAACTTCTGATGTGAATACTGATAACTTCTGATATCAGTATTCATTAGAAACTGCATCTTTATCTATTTCTCCTTATCTGCTTTTCTTAGATAAGAAGCGTCTTCATATTATGGCTGCACAAAAATAATTTTCTGCTTAGCTTCGCACGGAAATTACTTTTGTTTTTAGCATAGCATCATCATCATATCATGGCTGTTACATTTACCATTGATATATATTGAATTCCTTCTGATTTCTACTTCAGATGACCCTAAGAAAACAGGACATTTGCTTGCACTTGATGGTGCTAAGGAAAGGCTTCACTTGTTCAAAGCAAACCTACTGGAAGAAGGTTCCTTTGATGCTGCAGTTGATGGTTGTGAAGGTGTCTTTCATACAGCATCTCCTTTTTACCACGAAGTCCAAGATCCACAGGTTCCCTCCATAGTCTTTTTGTTCATGCATATATTTGTATTTGTTCAAATTCTCAAACTGTTTTTTGATTGGAATGAGGTGACGTGTACCAAAAAGTATAGCAAATCAAAATCGGAAGCTCGTCTAAAAGAAGAGTGTTTTTTGAAAATCGTTGTTAAGAGGTAGGAGTAACAGTTTAACCTGATGGGTTTGGGGACCATGTATATGAAGAAGAGCTGCTGCATGCATTGATAAGGTGCCCTGAATTGCACCAAAGGTGCATAGAGGCAGGGGAGTTCCCAAGAAGTCTCGAGTGGGGGAGGGCATTGAATTTTGTAGTTTTTTGTGCATACAGTGATATTTAAAAATATAGGGGGCTTAGTGTATGTTTTGAAAGTAAAAGATGAACCAAAACAGTTTTTACAAAGTTGAAGTATAGAACCATAATTAATTTGTGAAAGTTATAGCAAAGCTACTTGTGGGGTGACATTTTTTACCATTTTAACTCTCCCTGTTTACCTGTATGCACAAAAACCCTATTGATTGGGTATTGTCCTTGAAATAGTATTTAGGATTTTAAGTTGATTGAGTAAATGTGGCTAAATATTGACTGTGTGTTGTTTTTAGGGCTTGAAATTGTTCGACTATTTGTGGCTAATTATTGATTCTGGTGCACCTTTTTAGTGCATATACAGATTTTTCCTTTTGAGGATTGGATAAATTCCGTATAGTGAGTCGTAACTCCACTGGGGTACGGTCTAGGTAACCTTTACCCAAATCAGCCTTTCACCATGTTACCAATCTCCAGTATATTCCCACCCCCTTTGAATTTGTAAGTTCATTTATGTCCCTTGATATAAAATGTCCTTTGTGCTTCCTAGATTTGATCACTTCGCTTTGCCGTTACTCGTTTTTCATTGTGCCTCACGATGACCACCTTTGCTGGTAGTATCTACATGAGATTGAGATAGCTTAACACATATTCCTTTAAGATGAGAATGGTGGATCTAGGATGTCCAAGTATATTTATGTGTACTAGATATACCCCTGCCTGAAGGCACTACAACAAAAAAAAAATTCGACACCTTAGATAAAAAGGTGCTACAGAAATTAGAATATTTTTCAAACTAATGGCACATGTAGTTACGAAAAAAATATATGTTCATCTCAAAACGCAACATATAAACAGAAAATTGGAATTTTTAGCCCTTTTGATAGAGCTGATTCAAATGTTGTGTAACTGGGGAAAAACTGTAGCAGAATCAAGATCCTTAAATAAAGAAAAACCAAAGAAATAGATATAATAGTGAATAAAGGACATTGGCAATATAAACAGTGGACTTTGAGGGATTTCCAAGATCCCAGTGGTCCTATGTTGGCTACGTTTTATTGCTAGCGTTTGAAACCGCAAATTGTGTCCATCAGAAAAATAATTATAACTTTCATTTCAAATATAAGGCAAATAAAAATATTATATTATTATTTTTTTATTCCGGCAAACGCTTTTATCTCATATAAGCTATTGGATTTTAACATAGGCTTGACAAAATGTTCAAAATTTCTGAAAAAATGCACTTAGAAGGGCATAAAAGTATACAAAGAAAAGAAAAATAAACATTAAGATACCCACAGAAACGAAAACAAAAAACCGAAGGAGGTGGTTTTGTTGTGCTAATCTTAGCATTCAACCCCATATTCCCCACTCTCCCCACCCACCCACACTGATAACACCTCCATCACCTCATGCCACCTGCTACCACCACTTAACGCCTTCCATAGTCTCACCAAAGTTGATGAAAAAGGCAGCAGCAAAACTACCATCACTCAAGCCATCAGGAAAAAATACACAGCAGAACGACCCCTTCTTTGGTAGCCATGGCTTTGGGAGGACCAAAAAAAGTGCGTGTTTGCTATCTCTCTCTCGATTGACTGGGTATGTGTGTAAGTACGTGTACTGAAGAACTGTGTAAGTGCGTGTGTACAGTCTCACAGTGCAAATAAATATTAAAACAAAACAGGGTCCTTTCGCAGGAGAGAGAACCTAGGTGGGTTTTTATTCAGAAAAAGTGTGCATGTGTGTGTTCAAGCCGAACTGTTTAAGTTTGTGCATGTATATATGGCCATGATTTAGTGGGTGTGGGTGTGTTCAAGAACAACTTGGGTTATATACTCACACAAATTTTCTATGATTCACAAATAATATAAACTCACACAAACACATAGATCAGCTAACAGAACAAATATACTTTTTAGTTGAAAGGAGCATACTTATAATCCAAAAGGTTAGAACAAAAAATACCAGCAGTCTGAGGATCATACATTTAATCCAATTTGAATAATATCTCTTTTGACTCTCTTTCGTGAAGAAGTTGCAATGTTACAGAAGAAGCTGCAATGCTTCATATTGTGGGACTAGCACAATCCTTGAAATGATAATAGATTGATACTTCATATCTGTAGGCTAGGTGGATGTGAGTCCCAAGATAGGCCAGCAGTATTAAATGTTTATATAAATTGGCCAATGTAAATTCATAACTAATGATGATTTAGAAAAATATTCCAGTTTTCTATCTTAATTACCAAAATACCATGAACTTGTTGGAGGAATATGAGATCGTTGAATCAACAGCATTAAATCTTGGCCACCAGTTGGGAACATAAGTCTTATATAGCTGTTTTATTATATAGATGTTTTCTTCACATATATTTTATTATAGTATTGCTTAATAGGTTACTAAAAGACCAAGAAAAAACCATGAAGCAACAACCAAAGGGATAGGGACAACTTTAATGACTTTACCTCCCTGGGCTCGTGACTTCCTTCTATGATGAATGGAAGGCTTAGCAATTTCTTAAGCTCGTTTCTCTTTCTCACTTTTATCATTCTCTCGTCAACTCACTAGGGTTTTTGACACTCGTTGAAACTCAAGAGCTTTTAATAATTCAGATCTCCACTTTTGGCAAGTGGAGTCGTGCAATTGTTTGTCTTAGAGAGTTTGAATGTTCCTTGGTCAAAATACAATGCATCCGTAGGATCACTTTGAAGCTGAAAACCGTTATCATTCATTCTCAATTTATTTTGGGAAGGTTGGCTAGCAATATTTTTTGTAATTGGAAACGAAAGAATTCATTAATATAACCAAAATATTGACAAAAGGACAAAGAGTCCCCTGGGGAAAGTATAATCGCTTCTTAACCCACAGAAATCTATACAAATATTTTCACTATATAGTACAGTTTCCCCATCCACATGACAAAAACAATATAGAAAACAAGAAATTTGCGAAGACTTGCAATGAGTGAGCCTTTAAAATTTCCTACATTTCTTCTTTTTTTTTTTACCAGACTCTTCAAAATTTCCCCCGTTTCTTTCATTCCAAGCTAACCAAAATATAGTCATCACCATGCATTTCCACAAACATATCCTCTTCTCCACGTGACCATGCGTAATCATCTTTATTTCAAACACGTGTTTCGCTTTCCGTGGTACAGTTCCCACACTCCCTCATTGATTCAACACCTTAAAGCAAAGGAATCTCGAAAAAAAAGACAAAGGAGGTGAAAGACACCAATTAGGACATTTCTTTTGCTGCAAAATACAAGTATTAATTTTAACATGAGTGACCAACGTGAACAACACCTGGACTTTGCAGGAATTCCAGGTTTCGATAATATTTAAATGGAGCAAAAGCATGCAAAGATGAGGAATTAAGAAGGAACATTGAGTATAGAAGCATTAACCAACATATCTTGTAAGGAAACGAACGATGAATTTCATCATCTTTTAGATTTGCCCGAAAGGTTAGGTTCCTAGATACATCCATTGTTGAAAGAGAAGAAGGCTACGATTTTTAGGTTTGATTGAGGGATATACGATAAAGAGTTGGAAAGAGATTTTTTGATGGAGTCGCGCCCTTCCACCCATCCTCTCAAAATGGCAAAATCTAATCAAATCCCCTCCCTATATTGAAAATATCATTGAAAACATGATGATAAACAAAAATACATTGGACAAGCTAGTTTAAAAAGCTTCCTCGTATGGGAATTTTATACTACGGCATGGAATCAAGTTAAACAAAGAAAGAACCATCTCTGTTGAGTGGGATATTTTGGCATCCTCTTATCCAATGTTTGAAAAATCATTGGAGGCTTGTTGTGAGAAATTTGCGTAAAGGAACAAATACGAGGATTATGCCTCAGAGGTACGAGGAGCTGAGCTGAGCCTCAAGGTTTATTGAGTCAGGCATAGAGGCATATTTTTTTTTAATTTTAAAAAATAACTTACAACTGGAAGCTGACACCTTTGCTCCGCTGTTGTGGTTCTCTTCACCTCTCTTCGTTCATGGGCTCGATTCCACAAGTACCTCACTATCTCCTTTGCTGAGGTTCTCTCTCTCTCTCTCTGAAGTCGTTGGGAGTCTCTAACTTCATTACTGTTCAGATATAACTTATATAAGGTCTTTTGGGAGATCCCGCTGCCAAAATGGCCTTGGGCATTAGCGGGACTGGATGAATTCAGTGGTTGGGTGTGTTCTTTCTTTCCATGAGCCTTCACCACTCAAACTCGGCTGACGATTTCATCGTTCTCCTCATCCTTTTCATCCTCCCCCATCTTCTTCATCTTCATCACTTTCGTTTTCGCCACTCTCATCAGTTGACACCTTCAAATTATTCACCACTGACTCAATTCGTTTTTTGGAACTGAAAATGGTCGAAAAATGATTGATCGTGGTGTTTATTATGACTCAGGATGGTGCTACCTAACTTCACGAATGAGGATTACAAGCATACATAAAGCCCTTGAGACATTGTTTCTTTGTTGCTGAAAATGATGGAGCAATGTTGTGTGGAATGGGTCTAAGTGAAGTCAACTTTTTAATCGTATTTGTTTTTGAATTACGTTGGTTTAATATGAGTAGAATAAGGAACATTCCTTTGGAATATTTACCCTTTAGTTTAGGGATTGTCGAGTCCTTTAGTGCAATCAGGGTCCCTTGGGTTCCAAGTCCATGCTTCCATTCTGTCAATGTTAGGAAATTAATTTATGATTATGAACTGAGAGATTGTTTTCAGTAATCTTAATGAGGCTTCGTAATTGCATACTAACTGCTTCAATTTTTGTATCCAGGCAGAGTTGATTGATCCCGCGTTAAAGGGAACACTTAATGTTCTTGGATCGTGCTCAAAAGCTTCTTCAATTAAAAGAGTGGTTTTGACGTCTTCTGTAGCTGCAGTTGCATATAATGGAAGGCCTCGGACTCCTGATGTGGTAGTTGATGAGACTTGGTTTACTGATCCAGAGTTTTGCAAGGAAAATAAGGTGCATAGTTTTTTTGTTATTTGAGGTTTGGCCCCCATTAGTTATTTATAATCGAGTTTTACTCCTGTAATTCTCATTTCTTGGGGTTTGGCCCCCAAAATGACTCTTAGCGACGCAAAAAGTTTTACCCAACTTTTTTGGCGACATCTTTTGCGTTGCTATGTCATTTTGGAGGTCAAACCCCAAGAAGTGAAAAATGTTGGGAACCAAAATCAATATTAAATAATTAATAGAGGCCAAACTTCAAATAAACCTCATTTTTTATGTCATCGTGGTTATGCACAAGACAACCTGCTATATTTCACGTCACTGTTATGGGGCATGCTAGTTATAAGAAAACAATCATGTTACAAGTGCATTTCTTTTGTTTATTTTTTATATCTTCTTTTGAGTGCTCACGTGGTTCCCGTTTTTGTGATTTCTAGGAGTCCTGAATTGGTAAATTTACATATTAAGTCTTGTAATTTGTGCTAAAAGTTTGAATTACATGTATTATGCTTTCCTTTGTAGTAAAATTATAACCATCTTTATAATTTATAAATATTTTCATGATCTTTCCCATTAAACAAATGCAGAAAGATAAGTAACATTCTTTCTCCTTTACTTTTTACTTTTCTCGAGAATCACTTTCCCGTGCAACAACATTCGTGTCAATCAAACACAACATTTATTTGCATAGATGACGGCCATTTTTTCTTTTTCTCCCTAAATATTTGATGTTGCCCTCACCCTCTGTGTGTGTGTGTTTGTATATATATATACCAGCTGTGGTATACGCTTTCAAAGACATTGGCTGAGGAAGCTGCCTGGAAATTTGTAAAAGAGAAAGGTATTGACATGGTCACCATAAACCCAGCAATGGTTATCGGTCCTCTGTTACAGCCAACGTTGAACACAAGTGCTGCTGTAGTTTTGAACTTAATAAATGGTACGTATATATTATTTAGCAGTTAATAAAATCAATAAGAAGCTTAATAAATTGGAGGAAAAGTGTTAATTAATTTGATATATTTCAACTGTATGAGAGGTGGAAAATGTGGAGGAATGGAGGGTAAAATGTGTGGAAAAATTATAAAAAGAAAAGAAAAGGCAAAGAAGGCCATGAGTGTGGACTGAGGGAATATTTTTAAAGAATTTTTTTTTTCCGGAACTTTGATTTTTTCCAAAATCCCGTCCTAGTTTTCCCGGTCTTAGAACAATATTTTCAATTGATGAATTCCAATTTTCTGGGAAAAATCGGATCGGAATAATTCTGATTTTTGGAAATTATGCTGATTCGATTTTTCTCGTAAATTTTCTGATTTTCCTTTAGCACGCTGGTCTGAGTTTTTTTTCAATATATGCTAATTAGGTAGTTTTCGAAATTTTCCAATTTTTTTCCTGAATTTTATTCCAATTTTTTCTGTTTTTTTTGAAATTTACGAAACTTTTCTGTTTATTTACAATTAATTTACAGAACCTCTCTCTCTCTCACTTTTCCCATCAACTCTAAGCACTGAATGGCATGTAATGTGTAAACTTTTTCTTAAGATCATGGATTTCTGTATAATTTTCTTGGAACATATAGTAGATATATTTTCGTTTTCTTTTTCTTGAAATTCTGGGCCCCTTTTTATTCTCTTTACTTAACGCAGGATCACCAACATATCTAAATGCTACATTCGGATGGGTTCATGTTAAGGATGTTGCCAACGCACATATTCTCGTATTTGAGAATGCATCGGCTAGTGGAAGATATTGTTTGGTTGAAACCGTTGCTCACCATTCAGAAGTTGCTGAAATATTACGCAAGCTTTATCCCTCTTATCAAATTCCCGAAAAGTAAGTTTGTTAAATTCACTTAATAGTAGGTCGGTCATTGGATTGGATTTTAGTCAGAGTATGATACGATTATTTGCATATGGATCGGCGTTACGCTAGCCACTAAGATAACCCGCTTTTCTGTAAATGGATCGGATTCGGATTATTAATACCATGATTTAAAAAAAAAAAATATTTCAGTCCACCTTTACGAAAATAATTTTTAGTCCCTGCTGTGACATTCGAACAGGGAATAATGATATTAACTGCACGCAAGGGACCTATACTCAAGGGACCACTGACGTGGTGCTGCCATGTCAGCTCCGGCCGACCATGTTAGCATTTTTTGGCAACCTTACTAAAAACGCTGCTGGAAAATGCTAACGTGGCATTGCTCATCTTGGCACAACTAATATCATTATTGCCTAGTTAGTGTTAATGTTGCTATTGGGATTTTTGTTAG